>CM066031.1:496599441-497044441 GCA_033557465.1 Ichthyophis bannanicus
CTCCCACAGCACCGATTGGGCTGGAGCCTCTGAGCGGGAGGGTTTCAAGCTCCTGCCCAGGCACTCGACCCCGATCGGGGAATAATCTACGTTGTAAGTGACTGGTCCTAGAGAGTGCTTTCTGTAGCAGGATTATGAGATTTTTTTATTTTCCTAAAGCACCTTACCTTTCAGTTGTATTCCTTCTTAGAAAGTAATTCAAGGAAGTTACTCTTGCTCCCTAATCGGATTTGTATTACAAATTGTTATTATATTCCTAATGAGGTCTTCTCTGTAATGTCCACTGGGGAGTCCCAGGTATTTGTTGAAAAAGTTTAGGCTTCTCTAATTTTCTTGAATTCGCGATATGAGACTTTAGTTGGAAAAGAAGAGTCGCTGGCCCTGTATTGCGAGACACTGCGGCAAGCCAGATTTATGATACATTTGCCATGCTGCCTTCATGAGCCCAGCAGGGTGCACATCCCTCCCAGCTGGCATCCGGGGCGGGCCATACCCACTGCTCTGCCCTTGGTATGCCACTGGCAATGAATTAATTTGAGGTCTTTAGCAGTATAGTGAGAACCAAACAGAAAATAATAACATAAAATATATATAAGGGACCTGATATTAGATTTAGAAACTTTAAGGGGCATGTATAGTAAAATTGTATTAACCCTTAGCATGGGGCTAGCCGTGCACTAAGCACACTGTACTGTTAATGTAGGGCCCCATGGTAAGAATTCCATGCTAACCAATTAGTGCGCTATTGGGTAGGGACTGGGAAGATTAAGGGCATAATATTGGCATTGATGGTGCATCATGGTTAGCGTGGCATTATGGATTCATGCTAAACACAAATTTTGCCATTAGTGCAGACGTATTTAATGACAACTCAAGCAGTGGCAGTAAATATATCCATGTGCTAGTTAGTGTGCTGCAGCATGTTACCAATGCGCTAACAGCAAGGGGAAGAGTACACATGCCTTCAAAACTTATTGCGGGCCTCTGTGTTAGTTCCATGGCTTACTCACACAGGATCCACAGGGTCAATAATAAACTTAGAAAATGGTCAGGAACTTGCCTCTTCAGTAAATGACATATAATATTCAAAAGTTCTTTTGTTGGACCATCTCAAATTTGCCAAAACAAATATGTATTAACATCCAATATCAGGTCCATTTTAATATATATGGAGAAATTTTCACTTACCGTTCATTTCCTTTCCTGGAATCCTGCTAGACCAGTCCAAACAAGTGGGTCTAGTCCCCCCACCAGCAGATGTTGGAGACAGAGACAAATAAAAAAAAAACCAGTAGCCTGATAGGCTGTTCCCTGGTAATACCTAGCTACCCCCAGTAGAGGGCGCTCCAGTATTGCAACAAGCCATAATGGAAAACAGATGTAACCATGAAGCAAAAAAATCAAAAACCACAAACATTAATATTTACAAGAGGCGATAGCACTCCGCTGCAAAGTCTTGGCTGCTCCGCAATACACCTCTGAACCAGATAGTCAGAATAGGGAGGGTCCTGGACTGGTCTAGCAGGATTCCAGGAAAGGAAATTAATGGTAAGTGAAAATTTCTCCTTCCAGTACATCCTGCTAGACCAGTCCAGACAAGTGAGAAGTACCCAAGCTAACTGCCCTTTGGATGGGAAGACACAGCCGCCAAGACAACCTTTGCTCCAATGTTTGGACAATTCTCTGAAAAGCCCAAGGGGCTAGCTCCCACTCTCCGGGATTGAGAGTGTGTCAGCTGAGGAAGTCGGCTTACAAGTTTTGCACCCTGGTGATGTGTTGCGCCGAGAGAGCCTGCAGATGTGCTTCTGCCATGGGAAGGAGAAGAGCCATTTCCCTGGATACTCCTAGGGACTTGGTGCCACCCTGGTGGTTGATATATGTCACTGTTGTTGTGTTGTCGCATAGAATTTGTATCGCCCGTGCCTTGAGGAGAGGCAGAAAATGCTGCAAAGCCAGGCGAACCACCCACGCTTCCAGTCGATTTATGGACCATTGTGCATCCTGAGTCGACCACGTCCCCTGCGTTGATTGATGCTGACAGAGAACAACCCACCCAGAGAGACTTGCATCTGTTGTCACTAGAAACCAATGAGGAGTCTCCAGGGAAACACCTTTGAGTAGATGATGGGGTGCCAGCCACCACTGCAGGCTGCGTCGGGTCTCCGGGAGGAGCGGCAGATGTATATCGTAGATTTCCGACACAGGGGACCAGCACGAAAAAAGAACCCTTTGGAGTCCCCTCATATGTGATCTGGCCCAAGGCACAATCTGTAGGTAATCCCAGATCCTCGGGGCTGTCTGAAGAAGGAACAAACGCAGCAAGGCTGTGAACTTTCGAAGCCTTTCTTGTGTTAGAAAGACTTTTCCCTTCACAGTGTCGAAGCGCGCTCCTAGAAACTCGAGTTGCTGAGACGGTTGAAGATGACTTTTGGCAACATTTACCACCCAGCCGAGCTTCTCGCGGAAAGAAACCACTTGAGTCACTGCCCGATGCGCTTCCAGCAGGGAGTCCACTCAAATCAACCAGTCGTCCAGGTAAGGATGTACTCAGATTCCCTGTTTGCGCAAAGCTGCTGCAACTACTATCATGACATTTGAAAAGGTGCGCGGAGCCGAGGTCAGGCCGAAAGGCATTGCACAAAGCTGGAAATGCTGACCCAGTACCGCAAAGCAGAGGAAATGCTGCTGGTCGTCCTTTATGGGAATGTGGAAGTAAGCCTCCACCAGATCTAGAGAGGCAAGGAACTCTCCTGCACGCACCGCCTGGATCACTGATTGAAGAGTCTCCATCCGGAAACGTGATACCCGCAGACACCGATTTATGCCTTTGAGGTCTAGAATTGGGCAGAAGGCACCATCCTTCTTGGGCACTATGAAATAAATGGAGTAATGGCCGCAGCCTCTTTCTTCTTGAGGGACAGGCCGCATAGCCCTCAAAAGAAGCAGGTGGCAGACGGTGGAGCAAATTGCCACTCTCTTCAGTGGTCCTCCCCTGGCGAGACACCAAATGGCTTGGGAATGGGTCGGGAACACCCGAGAACATAACTGTGAGATACTATGTCGCGGACCCACTGATCTGAAGTAATGAGAGACCACTGATGAGAAAACAGAGTCAAACGTCCACCTATCGGTGGGATCCCTTTGGGCGGACTGCCCTCCAGAAAGATATCCTGATGCAGACTGTCCGGCCAGTCAGTGGGAAGATTTTGCTGGCCCGGCAAATTTGGAAGACGACTAGTTTTCAGATCCCTTACAGGCACCCCAAAAGGACTGCAACCTCTGGCCAAAACGTCCAGAAGTCGAAGAGGAGGAAGGCTTACTCGGGCGATAGCGATGAGCGTCGCAAAAACTGGAGGTGTGTCTCGACATAAGCGAATACCGCTGAGAGGAATGCCTACTAGCAAACGTAGGCTAATCTTCCAGGAGCCACTGGGGTCGAACTTCCCCTAGGTCTTTGACCAATTTGTCCAGGTCCTCCTCAAAAAGAAGCTTCCCTCTGAAGGGAAGTTTGGAGAGGCGTGCTTTAGATGCCGAGTCTGCTGACCATTGCCAAAGCCAGAGCCATCTGAGATATACTGTGACCACTGCCACCACTCTCGCCGAGAGGCGCAAGAGATCATAAAAGGTATCCGCCAAGAACGCTGTGACTGATTCCAGATGGGCCAAAGCTGGATCTTCTGGCAGACGCTGAATCCACCTGAGACGGGCTCGGGCTGCTAGACCCCCGCAAACAGAGGCCTGGAGAGATAAAGACGAAGCCGAAAAGGCCGTCTTGAGAAGACTCTCAACTTTCCTATCTTGTTGATCACGAAGTGCTGCACCGCCCTCCACGGGAATGGTAGTGTGCTTTGTTACCCCGGTCACAAGAGCATTCACCTTGGGGTATGTTAGCCATTTATCTAAGTCTGGCAATGCCCAGAGATAAAGCTGCCCTAGACAGTGGGCAGACCGGAGGGGGATATCCGGAGTGTCCCATTCCCACAACACCATCTGTTGCAGCTTTGCGGGGAATGGAAAGGCTCTAGAGGGCTTGCGAATGCCTTGTAATATTGGGTCTGGCTGAGAAGTAGCAGCAGACTGCGGATCTTGCTGCTCCTGTTGATCCGTCAAATGTAGGGCTTCAACCACCTGCACAATTAGTGCCGGCAACTCCTCTTTGTGAAACAAGTGAATATCCTGTGCTTCTGCTTGGTCTTCCACAGAAAACTCTGAGGGCGACCATTCCCCATCCTCCCGGTCTGACAAGCCATCACTCTCCTCACCAGAGGATGGGCCGTCCTCCGGGGCTTTGGCCAAGCAGTAGCAGCTCAGGAAACCGAGCATCTATCTTGGATATGTCCTCTGGCCTAGAGCGCTTGCGGGAGGCTGTGGCTGCAGACTGAAGAATCTGAGCCGGGGTATCCACCGTAGATCTGGAAGTATTAGTGTGCCAGAGATCCCAGGCTTGTCTAAAAAGGGCCAAAAACTGGGTATCCGAGGCATGCAGTGGCTCTTGTTGACTGACAGATTCTGGAGCAAGAGGGGATAAGCGAGGAGGAGAGGCAGGTTCACCCACTGGAGGAAGCTGCCTGGGTCCCTCTAGCCCCTGAGGACGCGCAGCAGGACTACCTCTGTCCTGAGCCCCCTTGGCCAATGTCACAGAATTCTCCCCAGGATGATCAAGGCACACACTACAAATGTCATCCTGCAAATCCTTATGTTTCTTAGTGCAGACCATGCACCACTGAAGGGAAGACATAATAGAGGCAAATAGTGACGGGCCATGGCTCCGAAAGGTACAAAAAACCAAAAAATCTCTCAAACCCCACTTTAAAAAACCTCAGAGAGGCACAGACTGGCAGGGGAGGCAGAAATTAATATATTAAGGTGCCCACAAAAGCTCTCCAAAAAGCGGAGCTATGCTGTAAAATTTCCGCCGAAACAAAATGGCCACCACTAAAACTCCAGCCAAGAAAAAGAGCTCCCTGAAGCCTTAAAACACCCAGAAAAATTACAAAACTAACAGATTCGAGGAGCTAGGGCTGTAAGGACCCTAAATAGGGTGCTTATTCCCAAAAACTGGCCCCAGATCGTCCCGATGAAAATCGGGAGGGGGGAGGGGACTTTGAAGATCAACTCACTGTGCCTGGAACAGAAGCAGTGCAGAGAAGCCAAGGCAGACAAGTCACAGCAGAGGAGTGATAAAGCTGTCAGGAAAAAAACTGCAGGTTCCCTCGATGACCGGATGCAGGTTTTCTCCCCTACATAGAGGGAAGCTCAACTGATCCTCCTGACCAAGAGCTCAACCTCAATCTGCCTGCACTCAATATATATATAAATCTATTTCTAAATCTATCTATATATATATATATGTATGCGGCTGGGAAATAAATAAAAGTGAAATTTCAGGTTATTTGCCACTGCAGGGTAATATAGACTTTCAACAAAGTATAAAGTCAATTTTATTTAAAGGTTGGGAGGAAAAAGGTCTTCATCTGTTGTATCAAGTAATTAATGAAGAAGGTGTACTTAAATCATTTATTGAGTTAAAAAGATGTTATGGTTTGTCTCAGGGGCATTTTTATGCATATCTACATTTAAAATATTATTTGATTTCCATAGCAGATAGGAGAATTGGTTTGAGATCAGAAAATTTTAAGAAATTAGTAGTGGTATGCGTTTAAGGACAAAGAGAGGATAACTGTAGCAGAATATAATAAGGCTTTATTTAATTTAGTTCATGTTAAGAACTTTGATCATTTGAGTTTGCAATGGGAAAAAGAATTAGAAGTCAATCTTGAAAGGTTTGCCTGGGAAAAGGCCATTGGGCGTATCCCTAGACAAATAGTGGGGGCAAAATTACGTGAAATGCAATTTAAAATAATAGAACGTGCTTACATATCACCATATAGAGCATGGGGGGGGGGGGGGGCTTTGCACAATGTAGTGAATGCCCAAGGTGTAGAATGGAAAAGGCACATTTGGGGCATATGTTCTGGACTTGTATATGTGTGAAGAAATTTTGGAATAAAATTCAAAAATTTTGAAGTGGTATATTGAGGCAAACTTTAATTTTGACTCCAGGGTTTGCAATTCTTGATGTTCCTGATTCTATGGGACTTTCCTTATCAGGGAATAGACTCTTGGTGAGGAAATGTTGTCTGCTTGCTAAACACTGTATACTTCGGAATTGGAGAGATCCTAAAAGTCCAGAATATTGGGAGTGGAGAAACGTATTACATCAATTGTTATTATGGGAAGGAGTATCTACTAGGAAACATGTGCGTAAAAGAGCTTATTTTTTTAATGTTTGGTCTCCTTATCTTGATGGGGTTTCAGCAAGGGCAAGGAATGATATTTTAACAATTTAAATTGGCTAAGTTAGGATAAAATAAGGGGAGGGGTGAGGATTGAAAATAGGTTAGTGGGGAGGGTGGGGATTGGAAGGGGAAAGTGCAAAAGGGTGAAGATGAAGGAAGGAGAAGGGGGAAATTAAAATGTATTAATTATATCCTTTTGTGGATTATTACTGAGTGGGGGGGGGGGGGATAAAGGTAAGGACTGGGAGGGAGTATGGGATGGTGGTGGTGGATAAAGGGGGGGGGGAGGAAAAAAAGTAAAATATATATTCCCCGTAGTGGGAATGAATATGGTTGTTTAACATTGTTTAATATGTATGTTGTTTACATTGTTTCAGTATGTATGCTACTTATAGGGGCTTGTTTACAAAGCTGCGATAGCGGCTTCCGCTCGATATCGGAGCTCCAGCCCCATTGAATTCAATGGGGCCGTGGCTCCGATATCGGCTGGAAACCGCTACCGCGGCTTTGTAAACAAGCCCCATAGTGTCTCAAAATGTCTGCTGTCTACAATGTTTCAATATGTTAACTGCTTACAATGAATAAAAAGATTAAATACTAAAAGGTTTAAAAGAAAAGAACAGAGAGAAAAAAACTACACTCCACATCTGCTGGAGCGTGAGAAATACTGGAGCGCCCTCTACTGGGGGTAGCTAGATATTACCAGGGAACAGCCTATAAGGCTACTGGTATTTTTTTATTTGTCTCTGTCTCCAACATCTGCTGGTGGGAGGACTAGACTGGTCTAGCAGGATGTACTGGAAATACAGTATATATATATTTATTTAACAGGTTTTGTATACCACCTTATCATTAATTCAAGGCAGTTCACATGGAACAAACGTAGCAATACGTTTTTACATAGAACAGGGAATTAGAACTTGGAGGAGTAAATGAGGTAATTGATACATTTACAATGGATAACTATATACAGTAACATTGTTGCCGATTGAGGTGTCATTGCTATATTCAGCAGTTGTCCGTTATATACATTTGTATTATCCCTCTGTGGCATTTGTTCTATTAGGTGGTACCGTAGTATTCAAGGAATCAATGGGTCTTCATGGCTTTCCTGAAGTCTAGTAGGTCTTTGCATATATTGAGGAGGCAGGTGATTCCACAGCTGGGGAGCATACAGAGAGAAGGTTCTAGTGCAAGTGGATTGCTTTGATGTTCTGTAGCTTGTTGGAGTTTCAGTGATGTTAATGTCTTTACTTTGTCAGACACCTTGCTGGCCCACAAGGCGGGAGCCTGGGGCTTCGGTGTTGCTCCTCTTCTAACAGCAAGGACTTTATGTTGCCCTCAGGGATTTTGGGTCCCAATAGCTAATCGAAATAAGGAGGTAGTTGTGGTCGAGTAGCTATGCTTAAAGAGGTTTTATTTCACGTCCCGGGAGAATTCTTGCAACAAATATCAAAAAGCAAATAAACCATACAGCTGGTATAACACAAGTGAGAGACTACAAATGGGAACAAAAATGCTTATTGTCAGCTTTAACTGAACAAAAAGAGGGAAAAACAGGGTTTTCAATCACACACTTTGAACTGTGAAATCTGTGCTCTCCCACAGATTTCACTCCAGCAGGCTTTCTTAGGCCCCTAACAAAAAGAGGTTATGTTATCAGAGAAAACAAGCGTACAGTCCATTTTGCACATATCAGAATTATCATCACCAAAGTCACAATCCATATCTTCAGGTGCTTCTTGATAATTATAACTTGCAGGGCTGTATTGTGCAATAGTGTTTGTTTCTCTCCTCTCGGCTGGGTCAGAGCACCACTCCCCCCTATCACTTCAGAAAGGTTCTTTACCACACTCTATGGAATCTTTCCTTAGTGGGCTACACACTTCCTGACCACTGGGGGTAAAACTCAGTGCTCCTCTAGTCCAGGTACTTTGGCTTTCAGGCTGTGCTCTGCCTGGCTGGTGTGTAAACGGGAAGTGGAAACTTTTCTTCCCCTCTCTTCCTTTCACAGGACGTCTTTCTAAAGCATGGGAATTATCTCTTGGACAAGTATTCTGGCTCCCCGGGTTCCTGCTATTGTGGTTATCTCTTCTCCCTGCTCCTTGTGGTTTATATCCTGGAGTCTCCCTCTGGCCCCACACGGACCTTGGCTTAGTGCAGCCTAACTTCCCAGCACTAACCTTCGTGAACTCCTCTTGGATAAACCCCTCTGAGGTGCAGATTGATTCCACGTCTGAACCTTCCAGGTATGGCTCCTGGCTTTTCTGAGCGATGTACTTTCCTTTCCCTCGAGTCCTCTCAATGTCTCCTTCTCTCTCTGCCACAGAGACCGAGTCTGACTCCTGGCTTGCGTCTCTGTGTTTCCTTCCTTCTCCACGTGTGCCTGTACGTGAATCTGCTCGTATCCCTGTACGTTTCTCTGCACGTGTCTCTGCTCTGCTCAAGGCTGACCTTTCTTTATCTGTGTCATTCCTTGAGACTTGAGTTAGCTCAACTCTCTGCAGCTGTCTCTGCTTTGCTGATGAGCTATGACGTAATGGTATCTCTGGGCGTTTCTCTACAGCCTGTGCTCTTATTTTGCTTGGTTGGCCCTGACAACCCCTAGCCATGTGCTCTGCACTGCTGATTTTAAAACTGCCTTAAAACTGCCCTGAGTGTTTTTCTCCACTTTTACAGGCGCTATCTGCCTGGCGCCATGACAGATCCCCCCCCTTAAAATATTACGGGCTGCAGTTTTTACCTGACAGCCCGGAATCTCCATTCGGGACCTCTCTCGGGGCAACTCTGCCTGGGACCTTTCACGGTAAATAACAGTAACTAGGCTGGCATTGGCAGACCTGTCCTTCCACAGCTTGAGTACGTTTATGTGATAGGTCTGTTGGCGGCCCCTCTCATTTTCTACCCGGTAGGATACTGGACCAACCTTCCCTATGACTGTACCCGGGCCCTTCCACCGGGACTCGAATTTTGGTCCGGGGTCGGCTACTTGTATAAGCATTTTATCGCCTATATTTAGCTGCCTTGGTCTGGTGCCCCTGTCGTAATACTGTTTCTGCTTATTCTTAGAGGCTTGCACATTTTCTCTAGAGGCTCTAGATGTCCTCTCTAGGCGTTGTCGTAGTTCCTTAAGGAATTGGGGTACCCCAACCTCCTGCATGCTCGGCTCTACCCATTGCTCTTGCAGGATGTCCAGGACACCTCTCAGAGCACGGCCGAACAGCAACTCATATGGAGATGCCCCCAGGGACGCCTGTATGCGCTCCCTGCATGCATACAGCGTGAATGGCAGCAATGTATCCCATTCATTCATTTCCCCCGTCTTCAGCCCTCTGCGTAATAGTTGTTTTATAGACTGGTTCATACGTTCTACTATCCCATTAGCCTGCGGATGGAAGGCGGATGTTTTTATATGGCGGATGCCGAAGGCTTCCCAGACCATCGCCAGATGTTTTGACAGGAAGTTACTCCCTTGATCCGTCAGGACTTCCCTGGGAAAGCCTACCTCACAGAAGAGTCTTATTAACTCTAAGGCTATCAACTTGGCTGATGTGTTTCTTAGGGGAATGGCCCAAGGAAACCGGGTGGCGTGGTCAACTATGACCAGGATATATTTGAAACCTCTTGGTGTCTTCACCATAGGCCCTATTATATTGATACCGATTCGGCTTATAGGAGCCGCTATGGTGGGAGTCGGCACCATGGGTACTGCCTTAGGCTTTGTGACTGTCACTCTTTGACAGCTGGGGCATGCCTCACAGAATTGACGTGTCTCCTTGAAGACCCCGGGCCAATAAAATCTAGCTAAGATTTGGTCCAGCGTCCCCTGGATCCCCTTGTGACACCCCACTGGGTGGTCATGTGCTAATCTTAATACGCTAGCTTTAAAGGTCACGGGTACTACTAATTGTTTGTGAATGGCACCGTTATGAGGGTTTACACACTCTCGGTATAGGAGATCATTCTCCAAGAAAAACCTTGGTAGGGTTTGTCTAACTTCCTCCGCCCACTCAAACGCCCTTTTAAGAGCTGGATCAGCTCTCTGTTCCATTGGGAATGAAGGAAATTTCCTTACGACCTCCGCTGGTACCCAGGGTAACCCTACAGCATCCTCTAGCTCGGCCCTCCCCCGGGTCCCAGAGTACCTCTCCCTACGCTTCCTAGGTTTGTCTTTCTTCCCTACTTTAACAGGAGGATGTACAAGGTCATCGTGATTAGGGAGAGTAGCTAGCCCTTCCTCATCTGGGTCCTCCCTTTGGGCATTTTCCTCCCCTTCGGGTTCCTCTGTATTTTCCACTGCCCCCTCTCCCCTCTCCGAGGGTTCTGCTTGAGAGCGAGTGGATACTAGCCCAAGTTTAATACCCCAGTCTTTTCCCAGTACATTATGGAAGGGAGGCCAATCTTTCCCCAGTATCACATCCTCGAGCAGTTCGGGAACTACGGCCACCTTCATCTCTTTGAGGGTGCCCAACCCTTGTACTACAACATTGTGTATGGGATAAGGGACAAATGCACCGTGCACGCACTTAACCCTGACTTGTCCCTCTGCTTGACTCGGGGGTGACTGACGGTGCCCCTCAATGGCTGCCCAGAGCCTCTCCGAAATCATGCTCTGGTCAGCCCCCGAGTCAAGTAGAGCCAGTGTGTAAGTACCTTCTATTTGGACCTGTATGCGGTATTCATCCTGTCCTGTTTCCTCTGTCCCTGTCACCAGGACTGTGTGTTCTGTGCAGGATCTCTGATAGTGCCCAGTTTTTCCACACCGAAAACATTTACCTTTGGGTACAGAACAGACATTCTCATCAGAGACATTAACATTCAACTTGGCAGGTTTATACATCCTATCAGACACATATTTTCCTTTACTGCTACTTTTCCTCCTCCCAGCTGCCAACCAACTACCTTGGCCTGGGGTGTCAGTCCTCTCAGCCGCGAAATATCGCTCGGCTAGAGAGGCTGCATCCTCTGAGGACTGGCAGTGCTGGAGGGTCAGAAAAGTCTTAAGCCCTTTTGGAACAGCCTCCATAAATTGTTCTAATACAATTTTGTCAATCACTGTTTCCACTGAACTTCCCTCAGCTAACAACCATTTTTTGGCTATACTTTTCAACCTCTGGGCTAGAGCTTTGGGAGTTTCTCGAGGCCCAATTACTGCCTCTCTAAACATACACTGATAGTGAAGTGGGGTAAGCCCCAATCTATCTTTTACCGCTTTTTTTACTTCACTATAATTGAAAGGCCTTAAAAGAGCCTTTCCTGTGAGCGATAGGGCAAAGCGGGTGGCCCACTGCTCCTCTGGCCATTTCAAGGTAGTAGCTATCCTTTCAAATGCGTCCAAGTAATCGTCCACATTGTCCTGTGGTTGTAGCTGTCCTAATGTAAAGGCACCATACGACCTTAGACCAGCGGCTTGGAGAGCCATGGGGACGTCCTCAGTGACATCTCGGGGCTTCTTTAAAAGCGCGTCCAATGTCTCTAATAATGGCCGCTGCTGCTCCTGTATGGTCCTTTCTGTTTGCTGCTGCAGGAAATGGATAAGCTCGACTTGCTTATCCCATTGCGTCTTCATCCATCCCGCTACATCCAATAGCTCCATCCCTCTGCCTTGGTATACCTATACAATAAAGACTTTTTCAAGTACATTCGTAGCAAAAGGCATGTGAGAGAGTCAATTGGACCGTTAGATGATAGAGGGGTAAAAGGGGCAGTAAGAGGAGACAAGGCTATAGCAGAGAGACTGAATGAATTCTTTGCTTCGGTCTTTACTGAGGAAGATGTAGGGATGTTACCCAAGACTGAAGTGGTATTTAAAGGTGATACTGCAGAGGAATTGAGAGAAATATCGCTACACCGGGAAGATATATTACAACTATTTGATAAACTGAATAGTAGCAAATCACCTGGACCGGATGGTATACATCCCTGAGTGTTGAAAGAACTGAAATATGAGATTGCAGACCTGCTATTGGTAATCTGTGAACTTTCATTAAAATCATCTGTAATACCTGAAGATTGGAGGGTCGCCAACGTAACACCAATTTTTAAAAAGGGTTCCAGGGGTGACCCGGGAAATTACAGACCGGTGAGCCTGACGTCAGTACCAGGGAAAATGGTAGAAACCATCATAAAGAACAAAATTACACAGCATGTAGATAGTCATGGCCTAATGGGAGACAGCCAACATGGCTTTAGACAAGGAAGATCTTGTCTTACTAATCTGATCTGTTTTTTTGAAGGTGTGCATAAACAGGTAGACAAAGGTGAGTCGGTTGATATAGTGTATCTGGACTTTCAGAAAGCTTTTGACAAGGTCCCCCATCAGAGACTTTTGGCAAAGCTAAAAAGTCATGGGATAGGAGGCAGTGTACTATTGTGGATCGGGAACTGGTTAAAAGATAGAAAGCAGAGGGTAGGGCTAAATGGCCAATATTCCCAATGGAAAAAGGTGAATAGTGGAGTACCCCAGGGATCTGTACTGGGTCCGCTACTTTTTGACATATTCATAAATGACCTGGAAAAGGGAATAACTAGTGAGGTTATCAAATTTGCAGATGACACAAAACTGTTTAAAGTTGTTAAAACCCAAGAGGATTGTGGAAAACTGCAGGAAGATCTGGATAAATTGGAAGACTGGGCATCCAAATGGCAGATGAAATTTAATGTGGACAAGTGCAAAGTTATGCACCTAGGAAAGAACAACCCACACTATAGTTACACGATGCAAGGCTCCACATTAGAAACCACCACCCAGGAAAAAGATTTAGGAGTCATCGTGGATAACATGTTAAAACCCTCCGCCCAGTGTGCAGCGGCGGCCAAGAAAGCAAATAGAATGCTAGGTATCATAAGGAAAGGGATGGAGAATAAAACAAAGGATATTATAATGCCTCTGTATCGCTCCATGGTACGACCGCACCTTGAATATTGTGTGCAATTCTGGTCACCGTATCTTAAAAAGGACATAGAGTTATTAGAAAAAGTACAGAGAAGAGCCACCAAATTGGTGAAGGGGATGGAAGGCTACTCCTATGAAGAGAGGCTAAAAAGGTTAGGGCTCTTTAACCTGGAAAAGAGACGGCTGAGGGGAGATATGATAGAGGTCTATAAATTAATGAATGGAGTGGAACGGATAAACGTGGATCAATTGTTTACGCTATCAGAATATAGAAGGACTAGGGGACATGTAATGAAGCTACGGGGTAAACTATTTAAGACAAATAAGAGAAAATATTTCTTCACTCAACGTGTAATCAAACTCTGGAATCTGTTACCGGAGGATGTAGTAAGGGCTGTTAGTATAGCTGGGTTTAAAAAAGGTTTGGACAAGTTCCTGGAGGAAAGGTCCATAAACCACTATTAAAAAGGGACCCAGGATATCAATGCTTGACCTAGTACAAGCACTGCAGAACCTGTGTCTTTTGGGGAAACTGCTAGGTACGTATGACCTAGATTGGCCACTGTTGGAAACAGGATACTGGGCTTGATGGACCTCGGTCTGACCCAGTATGGCATTTCTTATGTTCTTATGAGAGATAGAAACAAAACAAAAATCAAGTGTGATACCACCACACTTTTTTTTTTTTCCACCGCCCTCTCTCTGCCCACCAGCACCCCCTTTCTCACTGTATCCTCCCCACGTCTGACCAGGTACATTTTACCTTAGCCTCCATGCAGGGGTCAGCTTGTGAGAAAGGTGTCTCCGGGTTCCACTCCTGGTAGCCGAAAACTTCTTGACGGTTCTCTCTCCTTCCGGATGACTGCTTTCCTTCCAGCAAACTGTAGTCCTTTTGTGCTTGTCCCTTTTGAATCTTGCGCAAAAATCCAAACAACGTCGCCACTTGTCAGACACCTTGCTGGCCCACAAGGCGGGAGCCTGGGGCTTCGGTGTTGCTCCTCTTCTAACAGCAAGGACTTTATGTTGCCCTCAGGGATTTTGGGTCCCAATAGCTAATCGAAATAAGGAGGTAGTTATGGTCGAGTAGCTATGCTTAAAGAGGTTTTATTTCCCGTCCCGGGAGAATTCTTGCAACAAATAACAAAAAGCAAATAAACCATACAGCTGGTATAACACAAGTGAGGGACTACAAATGGGAACAAAAATGCTTATTGTCAGCTTTAACTGAATAAAAAGAGGGAAAAACAGGGTTTTCAATCACACACTTTGAACTGTGAAATCTGTGCTCTCCCACAGATTTCACTCCAGCAGGCTTTCTTAGGCCCCTAACAAAAAGAGGTTATGTTATCAGAGAAAACAAGCGTACAGTCAATTTTGCACATATCAGAATTATCATCACCAAAGTCACAATCCATATCTTCCGGTGCTTCTTGATAATTATAGCTTGCAGGGCTGTATTGTGCAATAGTGTTTGTTTCTCTCCTCTTGGCTGGGTCAGAGCACCACTCCCCCCTATCACTGCAGAAAGGTTCTTTACCACACTCTATGGAATCTTTCCTTAGTGGGCTACACACTTCCTGACCACTGGGGGTAAAACTCAGTGCTCCTCTAGTCCAGGTACTTTGGCTTTCAGGCTGTGCTCTGCCTGGCTGGTGTGTAAACGGGAAGTGGAAACTTTTCTTCCCCTCTCTTCCTTTCACAGGACGTCTTTCTAAAGCATGGGAATTATCTCTTGGACAAGTATTCTGGCTCCCCAGGTTCCTGCTATTGTGGTTATCTCTTCTCCCTGCTCCTCGTGGTTTATATCCTGGAGTCTCCCTCTGGCCCCACACGGACCTTGGCTTAGTGCAGCCTAACTTCCCAGCACTAACCTTCGTGAACTCCTCTTGGATAAACCCCTCTGAGGTGCAGATTGATTCCACGTCTGAACCTTTCAGGTATGGCTCCTGGCTTTTCTGAGCGATGTACTTTCCTTTCCCTCGAGTCCTCTCAATGTCTCCTTCTCTCTCTGCCACAGAGACCGAGTCTGACTCCTGGCTTGCGTCTCTGTGTTTCCTTCCTTCTCCACGTGTGCCTGTACGTGAATCTGCTCGCATCCCTGTACGTTTCTCTGCACGCGTCTCTGCTCTGCTCAAGGCTGACCTTTTTTTATCTGTGTCATTCCTTGAGACTTGAGTTAGCTCAACTCTCTGCAGCTGTCTCTGCTTTGCTGATGAGCTATGACGTAATGGTATCTCTGGGCGTTTCTCTACAGCCTGTGCTCTTGTTTTGCTTGGTTGCCCCTGACAACCCCTAGCCATGTGCTCTGCACTGCTGATTTTAAAACTGCCCTGAGTGTTTTTCTCCACTTTTACAGGCGCTATCTGCCTGGCGCCATGACAACTTATATTTATTCTACAAAAACTTAGCAACAGAAAAATTATAATCTTCAGAAAAACAGTTATTAATCATCTGACATAGTGCCATGTTTCGAACCATATGACAGCTCAAAAATATAAGATTCTGCATCAGGGATAATGAATATTTAACTTCTCTGTGGGAAATTTCTGCAGCCATTTTCTTCAACAGCCAGCATTTACAGGCAACCCCATTCCTCCCCTACCCCTCCATCCTCTCTCTCTACTCCTGACCCCTCCTCCCTGGCCTCCTATTTCGTCTCCAAAGTTCAGTCCCTCCGTCTTTCTTTCCCATCCTGCCCTCCCCCTCTTTCCTCTCCCCCTTTGGTAGCACCTCCCGCTCCTGCCCCTCTCCCCTCCTCTTCCCCTCCCCTCCCTCCTCTCTCACACCACTGGTCTACCTTCGAGCCTATCACCACTACTGCTCTTACTAAAGTCTTTTCTTCTACCCGAAAAACCTCTTGCCCTGCTGATCTCATTCCCTCCCCATGGTTACTGGAATCTTCCCTCGCTTTATCCCCCTTTATTCTCTCACTCTTCAACTCTATTCTTTCCTCTGGTGTCTTTCCTACTCCCTGGAAGCATGCCTCTGTCCGCCCCATTCTTAAGAAAGGTTCTCTTGACCCCTCCTCTCTCTCCAGTTGGCGTCCCATTTCTAACCTTCCTTTCCTCTCTAAACTTCTGGAAAAATTGGTCTTCTCTCAGCTTTCCTCCCACCTTGAGGTTTCTTTCACTCTCCATTCTCGTCAATCAGGTTTTCGCCCGGGTCATAGCACGGAATCTGTCCTTCTTTCCCTTCTTAATGATCTTCACATTGCTCACGACCGTGGTTTACTCTCTCTCGCTGCCTCTCTAGATCTTTCTGCTGCTTTCGATTTGGTTGATCACCGTACTCTTCTATCTCGTCTTCAGGATGCCGGCCTCTCCGGTTTGGTTCTTCGTTGGTTCCACTCTTTTCTGTCTAGTCGTTCTTTCTCAGTTCACACTGGCTCAGGGTCCTCTCCTTCCACTTCTCTCCCCTGTGGTGTTCCCCAGGGCTCTGTTCTTGCTCCTCTTCTCTTTAATGTGTTTCTGGCCCCTCTCGCTCTCCTTATTCAACAGCACGGTGTTTCTGCCTATTACTATGCTGATGACATTTTTCTTCTCTTCCATACTGACTCAGCTGCTCCTGACATCACTGCCTTCAACACCTGTCTCTCTTCCGTAGCTTCCTGGCTCTCAGCCAATTTTCTTCACATCAATCTATCAAAAACCTCCGCTATTTGGTTCACCTTTGGTAATCCCCCCCCCCCTCCTCTCACTCCCTTGTTCTCTTGCACACCCATCCCCACTGTTTCTTCTTTGCGCTACTTGGGTGTTATTCTCGATTCCTCCCTCTCCTTCAAAGAACATATTTCCTCTGTTATTCAACGTTCCTTCTTTACTCTAAGACAACTTCGTGCTGTACGCCCTTTTCTCTCCCCCTCCTCCATGGCCACTCTTATCATTTCCCTCGTTATGTCTCGTCTCGATTATTGTAATGTCTGTCTTGCCGGGCTTCCCCAATCCCAAATTTGTCGTCTTCAACGGGTTAAAAACACCGCTGTCCGTGTCCTCTCTCATGCCTCATATTTCGATCACATCACCCCCTTGCTAATACATTTTCACTGGCTCCCTGTTACCTTCCGTGTTCAGTTTAAGTCCTTATTTATGTACACAGGGTACTCCACTCTGGTATCCCCCTGTATCTTGCAAATCAAGTTCACCTCCATACCCCGCATCGGTCTCTACGTTCCATCCATGCCAACTGTGTCTTTCTTCCCTCGCCCTCCCAGGCTCACTTAGAATCCACCCGATCTTCAGCTTTCTTTTTTCTTGGTCCGAGGCTTTGGAATTCACTTCCTCACTCCCTTCGATTAGAAACTTCCTACCCGTCCTCTAAAGCTAAACTAAAAACTCATCTTTTCTGTTCTGCATTTAATCTCCCCCTTCCTGCTCCGTCCCCTTCTCCTTCCTAGTACTACCATGCCAGCTCCTTATCCCTTTCTTTCCTCCACCCTTCTGTATTGTAGATGTGTTTCCCCTCCCCCCTTATGTTGCCACCTTTGTTCCCCGACTGTTCTCTGTCCTCATCTCTTTTCTGTATGATTTTATGGCGTTCTCTCTTTGTTTCTCTTTTCGCAGCTCTCTTTTTAATTTGATTTTATGTATTGTGAACCGCCCAGATGCTAACCGTATTGGGCGGTATATAAAGTTTTAATAAACATAAACAACCTTTCATTCATCACTTAGTTGCAAGTTCCCAGATTATAAATGTGGAGCCCGATTCCGAAAGGGGCACATCCAGATGGCCCCATGCAGGATGGGCCCGTTAGGACCCGATTCTGTACCGCGGGAACAAAACGTTCCACTGGCACAAAGAATCGGGCCTGAGGATGGCCCGGCATGCCTGCAGGGATGTCCTCCCCGCAGGCACCTCTGACTCAGACCCCCCTCTTCCCTGCCAGCTGGGGCCTATATTGGGCGGCAGGGACCCCCCTGCACCCGGCTCCAATTGCCCCACCGGTGCTGATTATTCCACCTTCACATCCCCTCTGAACCTGCAAGACATACAGGGCTGTGCCCTGAATCAGCTCTATACGTCCTGCCGGCTCAGCCCGCCCCCGTTCTGCCCAGAACCCACCTCCTCCCGCCCCCCGCCGGCTCTAGCCATGTGGGGAGAGCAGGAGGAGGAATAGGGGCAGGACCCATCTCAGAATCGCGCCCATAGTGTCATAAACTTCCACACCAATCCAGGCTCATCAACCATTTGACCAATGGCAGGAGAATATGTCATTTCTTTTATTTATTTATTTAGCTAGGTTTATATACCTCTTTTCAACCAGGTCAAAGCAGTTTACATTGAACATAGAATATCAGTTACATGTAATGGTTAACTATGTACAGGTAATGTTTAACTATATACAAGCAACAGTTTAGGTGTGGTTAACATATATACAGTAGGACTCAATATAGGCTGGGGTTAGGTAGTTGGGCTAAAATGTTTGGAAAATAGGAAGGTCTTCAGGTGTTTACAGAAGGAGTGGAGGTCAGTGATATTCGTTATTGGGTTTGGGAGTGTGTTCCAGAGGGATGGTGCATATAGCTTGAAGGTCCTTTGGCATGTTTGCTGGGTATTCTTTGTTCTGGAGTGAGGTATGGTAAGTTTGTTGGTTGTGGATAATCTTCGGGGTCTGTTAGGGTTGAGTGTTTGGAGGAGGGATAGGAGGTGAGTAGCTGAGTGGCAGTGGAGAGCTTTGTGGGTTAGCAGTAGGGTTTTGTACTTGATTCTACTGGGGATCGGTAGCCAATAGAGCTGCTTGAGGATGGTGGTTATGTTGTCAAATTTGGATGCTTTTTGGAGGATGCATGCAGCAGTGTGGAGGACAATGTGTGATGAAAGGAGTGTGGATTGTGGTAAATCTTGATAGATTATGTTATAGTAGTCGACCTGTGGGAGGATTAGAGCTTGGGGTGCTGTGCAGAAGTCTGATGGTTTGAGGAGAGGGTGGAGGTGTTGTAAGGTTTGGGATTTGTAGTATATTGTTCTGGCTGCTGTTGATATTTGTTTTTTGAATGAGAGGTGTTGGTCGAGGATGATGCCAAGGTACCTTAGCTCTGGGCATATATTTATTTGCATGCTGTTTAAGGTTATGGTAGTTGGGGGAGCGAATGTGGTGTCCCTTGTAATAAATAAAGCTTCAGTTTTCTTATAGTTGATTGTGACGTTATTGGTTGTTAGCCAGCGGGAGACTGGTGAAGCATTCTTGGATGCGTGTGAATGATGAATGTTTGGTGTGGAATGGACTGTATAGCATGATGTCATCTGAATAGATATGGAAGTTGATGTGTGTTTTGATAATCGAGCAGAGGGGTTGGAGATATAAGTTGAAGAGGAGCACAGATAGGGTGGATCGTTGTGTTACTCCTTGTGTTTGGTGGTAGGGGATGGAAGTGTTTGTTTCCAGTTTTATCTGCTGATGTCTGTCAGAGATGTAGGATGGAACTATTTGAATACTGTGTCCTGGATTCCTGTTGAATGCAGATGCTGAAGGAGGATTTTGTGGTCGATGGTGTCAAATGCTGCTGAGATGTCCAGGAAGATCAGTAGGAAGCCTTGTATGCCTTTGATTAGATTATTGGTGAGGGAGGTAATCAGTGTTTCCAGTCCATGCAGGGGGCAGAATCCATGTTGTTAGGGGTCGAAGAGAGAGTTATTTTTATGTTTATTCAATTTGATAGACTGCCCTTCATAACAACAGGGCGGTGTACAATAGTCAAAAATCAGAGGTACATCAAGGCCAGAGGCCGGAAAAGGAAAGGAACTACAATATAGGACAGGAAAGCATAGACAGTCAGTCAGTCAGGCAGACAGGACAAGGAGAAGAAACAACCTATGAAACATAAAGTCGTAGGAGGTGGAAGGTCAAAGGCAGAGGAGAATAGGTGTGTTTTGAGGAGTGATTTAAATTTGCTGTAGTTCTTTTCTAATCTGAGGGGGGTAGGAAGGGAGTTCCAAAGGACAGGTCCAAGGAAAAAGAAAGCTGAGTGACGCGTGGACTGTAGATGAGCACGGGCTGGAGAGGGGAGGTGAAGACGGTTTATGTGAGCCGAGCATAATTGACGGGTGGGGGTGTGGAACTGGAGAAGATCTGCCAAGTATTGTGGGGTCTGGGTACAGATAACCTGATAGACAACGGTGAGAATCTTGTAATGTATGCAATATTCCAGAGGGAGCCAGTGGAGCTGAAGGAGAAAAGGGGTGATGTGCTCACGGCGGGAGGAATGAGTGATGATATGGCCTGCTGAGTTTTGAATGAGCTGTAGTCTGTGCAATTGGGTATGAGGAATGTCAGTAAGAACAGAGCTGCAGAAATCAATGTCAATGTGGTCCTGGAGTTGCAGTTGGATGGTCTTTTCAATGATTTTTGCTAGGAAGGTGAGGCTGGCTATGGGTCTTGAGGAGTTAGAGTCAGACGGGTTGAGGATGGGCTTCTTTAGGGTGGGGTGAATGGATGAGAGTTTAAGGCACTCAGGCATTAGTTCTTGCTGTAATGCTGCTTGTGTGATTCTGGTGAGGACGGGGCTGCTTTGATCCAGCTGGCTGGGCATGGATTGAGAGGGGAGGTGGTTGTGTTGAGTGTCATTAAGACAGTTTCAATGTTTTCCCTGGTAATGGTGTTAAAGGAAGCCCAATGGGTATGATGGGGATGGTGGGATTAGGATGTGGTGGAGTTGCTTGTAGCATGCAGTCAACTGCTGATGGATGACAGCTGGTGCTGTGTTGTGGTTGGTAGGTGATCATGTGAGCTGTTTGACAAGGTCAAATAGTTCTCTTGGGTGATTGATCAAGGTATTGATAAGCTTGGTGTGGTAGTCCCGCTTGATTTTGTCTGTGGCTGTATGGTAGTCCAGGAGTAGATTCAGAAAGTTGTTGTGGTCTTTGGTAAAGGTTATTTTATGCCACTTCCATTCAAGTCTTTGTAGTTAGGTTTAGAGCTGTCGTAGGTAGCAGGGTGTACCATGGTTTTTTTTTTTGGCATTTCTTGGTTATTCTGGATGGTTCGGTTGGTATTTCTGCTGCTTCTCTAATAATGTGATTCCAGTAGGTTGTGAGTATATTTGGATTGTCTAAATTCATCTTCAGGTTTGGTAGGATGTCTTCTAGAAAACTGTCTTTGTTGAATTGTTTGAAGTGACAATGTGCTTGTTGGTATGAGATATTGAGGAGCTGAGGGGAAGGGAGAAGGTAATTGGCCTGTGGTCTGACCAGGAAACTAGGTATGGTTGTATTGTATGGGGAAGTCCTGTGTATGTTGGTGGTAAAGATCAGGTTGAGGGTGTTTCCCTTGTCTGTGGGGGATAGTATGTTCTGTGTGAGGTCCATAGCTGTCATGGCTGCAAGGAATGAATCAGCATTTTTTGGATGCAGTGAGGGGAGGTTGAAGTCTCCTAGGATGAGAAGGTCCTTGTTGGTTTTTGTGTTAATCAGTACCTTTTCCAGTATGTTGGAGAGGTCCGTGGTTGAGGTGGTGGGGGTTCTGTAGTTGAGGACAATGGTTAGTTGATTGTTCATTATGGTGAGGGTGTCGGTTTCATTTGTACTATCTGTTGAGAGAGGTCAGAAGTCAAGTTGTGATTTGGTTATGATCATTATTCCACCTCCTCTTCAGTGGTTTCATGGACAGCTGAAGAGAGAGAATACTTCTGACCTAAGCTGGTTGAGGAGCACATTGTTGGTGTCGGTGAGCCAGGTTTCTGTTATGCAGAGGATATCTAACTGGTAATCTGTAAGGTCTTTGATAGTGGGGATCTAATTCCTCACCAATCTTACGTTTATGAGTGCACATTTCAGCGTTTGTGCAGAGTCTTGATAGTGAGAGGGGGATGGTAATTAGGGGATGGTATTTTTATGATGTATTGAGAGATGCATTGTCTTGTTTGGCCGAATTGGGTGTATGATAGGTGGTGTGAGTGGGGGCCGTGGAGGAGATGGTTGGGGCAGGGAGGGTATTATGTGCAGTGGTTAGAAGGATAATAGCAAGCAGAGTATATGAGGTTACAGATGGAGCAAGCATGGTTGTCTTTTTCAGTAAGTCCATGTTCTAGAAAATTTGGTCTCTTGAGGATTACTTGGAGGGATGTGCTTCTGGATGATTGTTGCTTAGAGGATTAAAGAGTACCGCAGGCAATTCATGGCTTTCGTGGCGCCTGGATTGCGGTTGTCATTAATGTTGCGATTCTGGAGGTTAGGGGAGGGTTCCCACCATGGTCCTTGCCGGCTTTTGGAGCTGATGTTGTGAGGAGCAGGGAAAGCTTTGTGGCTTTGCTCGTATTTCGGTGCATTCCAGGTTGCAGTGCTGTGGGTGGTGTTCTTTATATGATGCTGTTTGGTGTTGGCTTCCGTTGGTCCATGCCTAAGGGCATTTAAAGGTGGTTCTGTATGGGCACTGGTTGGATGGATGGCTGCAAGGGGGGGGGGGACTCCTTCCCTCACTTTCCAGTGGTCGTAGGCCCGATGGAGCTGCTCCCACACCTCTGGAGCTTGAATTTAAAGGTGGTTCTGTGCAGGCACTGGTTGGCTGGACAGCTGCAAGAGCAGGGAGGAGCTCCTTCTCTTGCTCTTGGGTTAAGTAGATGATGAAATTAGTCTTACCTGCTAATTGTCTTTCCTTGAGCTCTCTCCGGGCCAGTCCAGGGAAAGGTAGGGTTGTCAATCCCCCATAGTAACTGAGGACTGAAGGCTCCAAGCTTTTACTGTGAGGTGAAGCCACTCCCCCTTCAGGCAATCTGTCAGTCTCCTTCTGGCAAAGCAACTAAAGAGAAAGAAATTCTAAAAACAACAGATTAACCCTTGAAAAACTGATAACGTTCCATAGTCTTTAAACAGTAATAACAAGACCAAGATGTCTTTTTTTTTTTTTTTTTTTTTTTATATTAGTTATCTAGAAAGGTTACTAAGCAGGTTGTAAATGTGAACCAAAAGCCCCAGATATCTCCTCGAGCTTATAGGATGGAATACTGTGTATGTTCACAAAGATCAAGCCAAGCGAAAGAACAGTTAGGGAGGGTCCCTGGACTGGCCCGGAGAGAGCTCAAGGAAAGACAATTAGCAGGTAAGACTAATTTCATCTTCCTTTTCGCTTCTCCGGGCCAGTCCAGGGAAAGGTAGGGCAGTACCAAAGCAGTACCTAAGAATGGGAGGGACCCGCTAAACCCGTGATAAGAGCTGATGCTCCCACTCTGGCATCATCCCTGGCTTGAACATCTAAACGATAATGTTTAGTGAAAGAATGCAAGGAAGACCACGTCGCCGCTCTGCAGATATCAACTGGAGGAACAAAGGCCAATTCCGCCCAGGAAGCCGCCATGGACCGTGTGGAATGAGCTTTAAGACCTGTAGGTGGTGAAAGCCCTCGGGCAGAGTAAGCTAGTGTAATAGCGGAGCGCACCCAACGAGCAATCGTAGCTTTAGATGCCGCTTGGCCCTTACGTGGACCGGCCCACTGAATAAACAGTCTGTCAGTCTTACGAAACGGTTGAGAGAGTTTAAGGTACGTCTTCAACACCCGACTAAGATCTAAGTGTTTCAGCGCCTTGTCCATAGGGGAATGGTCGCGCTCAGAAAATACTGGTAAAACCACTGACTGGTTAACATGGAAGACAGACACTACTTTGGGTAAAAAAGAAGGAACAGTGCGTAGCACGACTCTTTCGGGCAGAAATTGCAGATAAGGTTCTCTGCAAGACAACGCCTGCAAATCCGCAATTCGTCTTGCAGAGCAAATGGCCACAAGAAAGGCTGTTTTCCAAGAACACTCTCGGATCTGTTTAGCACAGAGAGACGATAAGGGCGATCGCGACAACGCGTCCAACACCACATTCAAATCCCAAGGAGGCACAAGTTGACGACGTGGAGGATGAATAAGTTTGGTTGCTCGTAGAAAACGCTGCACATCCGGATGTGCCACCAAACGACGTCGGCCAATTAATCCTCTAAAACAGGATAACGCCGCAACATGCACTTTCAGGGTATTAAGAGCTAAACCTTTATCTAAACCCTGCTGTAGAAAATTGAGAAGATGAGGAATAGTAGCAGCCATTGGAGACACCTGTCTCCGAGAACACCAAGTTTCAAAGAGCCTCCAGACTCTAACATATATTAAAGAAGTTCCAGGCCTCTTAGACCGAAGCAAAGTGTCTACTACAGAATCTGCATAACCCTTGCTTAACAAGCGAGACCTTTCAAGAGCCATGCCGTAAGCAAGAAGCGATCCACCCGTGGCATGAGAATTGGTCCCTGATGTAGTTGATTGATTCTGAGGGGAAGAGGCCATGGCGGAGCTACTAGAAGACGGACGAGATCGGCATACCAAGGACGACGAGGCCAATCGGGAGCAATGAGAATCACCTGGCCACGGTGTTGTGCTATGCGCTGTATAACTCGACTTAACATCGGCCAAGGGGGAAAAACATACAGCAGACTGCTGAGGGGCCATGGTTGTACAAGAGCATCGAGGCCCTCTGACATATGTTCCCTGCGTCTGCTGAAGAATCGGCTGGCTTTGGCATTGCTGAAGGTGGCCATGAGATCCATCACTGGCTGACCCCAACGCAAAGTCAACTGGTGAAACAAGGCCGCATTCAATTCCCATTCCCCGGGATCAAGAATATGTCTGCTGAGATAATCCGCCTGAACATTTTCCTTGCCCGCCACATGCGCCGCCGATAGAGCCAAGAGATTGCTTTCCGCCCATTCCATCAACTGCTGACATTCGGAAAGAAGAGAAGGAATCCTCGTTCCGCCCTGCCGATTGATATACGAGACCGTCACCGCATTGTCGGAGAATATCTTGACCGCCGTTCCTTTGAGTAATGAAGCGAAGCGAAGCAGAGCCAAGCGAGCCGCTCGAAGTTCGAGTCTGTTGATCGACCAAGAGCTCTCTTCTGGGGACCAAGTCCCCTGAGTAATGCGAGACAGACAATGAGCTCCCCAGCCGGAGAGGCTTGCATCCGTGGTGACTAATACCCACGCCGGATCCTGCAAGGGAATCCCCGCGGTGAGATGATCGCGAATCAACCACCATTGTAGACTGAGACGTACCCCGTCTGGGTAGGGCAGCCGCTGAGAAAGTGGATGAAGTTGCGGGGACCAGCGGGAGAGCAACGCCTGCTGTAAGGGTCGCATGTGAGCCCTGGCCCACGGGACCAGATCCAGCGCCGCTGCCATGGAACCCAACAGTTGTAAATATGTCCATGCCGACGGCGCCGTTAAATTCAGAAAGGCCTGAACTTGGCGCAATAGCTTTTCCACGCGAACTTCGGTTAAAAAGACTTTTCCTTGTGCGGTATCGAACAGCGCTCCGAGATAGGTTAACTGTTGCACCGGTAGCAAGTGACTCTTGTTCTGATTTAGCACCCAACCCAGTTGTTCCAGAAGATGAACAACTCGAGCCGTTGCCTGTACCGACTCTTCCTTCGAATCGGCCCTGATCAACCAATCGTCGAGATACGGATGAACTCTGATACCCTCCTTCCGAAGCGCCGCCGCCACCACTACCATTAGCTTTGTGAAGGTACGCGGAGCTGTAGCGAGACCGAACGGCATCGCCCGAAATTGGAAATGACCGACGGGAAGGGCAAAACGTAAAAAACACTGATGCGAGGGTCGGATAGGAATATGCAGATAAGCTTCCGTGAGATCGATGGACGTGAGAAACTCTCCCGGATGAATCGCCCGAATAACCGTACGCAATGTTTCCATACGAAAGTGGGGTACCCGCAGAGTACGGTTGACCCCTTTGAGATCTAAAACGGGACGAAAAGAATCGTCCGTTTTGGGAACCACAAAATAAATCGAGTATCGACCGCAACCGTATTGGTCTAGAGGTACTGGTACTATAGCTTTCAGCTGCAACAGACGATGGAGAGTGACCAAAATGGCCTGTTGCTTTCCCCCCGGAGCACAGGGAGACATCATAAAAGCGGGTAACAACGGGCTGGCGAAATCCAGAGCATACCCTTCCCGAATGATTTCTAACACCCATTTGTCGGAAGTAATGTTGGTCCAGGCCGCTAGAAATTGCTGAAGGCGACCCCCCACAGGCAGTAGCGACTGGACCAGCAAACCGTCATTGTGGCTTTTTTCCCGCGGGCTGAGAGGTTGCGAAATAGGATCTATTAAAACCTCTGGCTCCACGAAAGGAATGACCTCGAAAGGTGGCACGTCCTCTGGAATAAGGTGCAAAACGTGCCCCCCGGAATCTACGCGAGTCTCGGCCGGAAACGCGAAAACTGGAATTCGATCGGGTAGGCTTGGGCTTATCCTCAGGCAAACGACCGCCTTTAGAATCTCCCAAATCCTTCACAATTTTTTCTAAGGCCTCACCAAATAGCAAATTTCCTTGATACGGCAATTTACTAAGACGTAACTTCGAGGAAACATCTGCTGACCAGTTACGTAACCACAGAAATCGTCTAGCCGCCACTAGTGAAGCCATGTTTTTAGCCGCCATGTGCAGCAAGTCATAAAAAGCATCTGCCGTATAAGCCGCGGCAGACTCCAATTTTGCGACATCTGGAACCGCAGACGGAGTCTCAGAGGAAGTATCTACCTGTAACCAACGAATGGAAGCACGAGATACATAAGCTCCACAAATAGCAGACTGCAGCGCTAAAGCACTAGAATCAAAAGCTTGTTTTAGCAGTATCTCCAATTTTCTATCTTGTAAATCTTTAAGGGCTGCTGCGCCTTCCACAGGAATGGTAGTCTTTTTGGTTACTGCGGAGATAATCGCATCCACCTTTGGCATGCGAAATAAATCCTTTACCTCCTGAGGCAGGGGGTATAAGCGAGACAAAGCTCGGCTGCCACGCAGCGAAGCTTCCGGACACTGCCACTCCGAATCAATCATTTGTTTGATAACTCGGTGCAAGGGAAAACACTTCTGCTCCGTCTTAAAACCCTGCAGCAATGGATCCTCCAAAGGCTCCTGAGAGGGTGCTGGCATAAGTAGGTGCAGTGCTGACAAAGAATGGGAAATTAGAGCAGAGAGTTCCTCTTTGCGGAAAACCCGAAAAATATTAGGGTCCTGACCCGAGGCTATCTCCCCATCCTCTAAATCCTCAGCTTCAAAATCCATAGCTGGGTCTGACAGGATTTCAGGATCTCCCTGCTGAACAAGCAAAGATGCCTGCGATAACAACGGATCCGTAACTAAGCCCTGAGAATTAGAAGTTCCTTCTCCTGGATCCTCAGCACTTGGAACCGTGAGAGAAACTGGGACTGAAACAGGAACAGCAGGAAACTCTGAAGGCTGAGTAGAGTGCAAAAGAAATGCTTTATGCATTGCTAGAATAAATTCAGGTGAAAAAAATGAAAGCATCTGCTCCTGAGGCATAGTAGAAGAAATAGAGGGCTTATCTGCAGGAATTGTGTTCTTAGAGGACTTTGTTTTACGTTTGTGAGGCTTCTGATGCTCTGCTAGAGCACTGCCCGGTGCAGTCAAAATGGCCGCCATTCCCGCCTTTTCTACTACTAAACTAGTCTCTGGTAAATTAATATTAGCTTTTTCAGACATTAAAACGGCCTTTTTGAAAGTGCACAATACAGCCCAGCAATCTAAAACAAATGCCAAGAAGAGAGAAACGCTAGAAAAAACCGCCAAAATCGCCACTGATCCCGCGGTTCTAAGCCAGAGGAAAAAAAATCAATTAAGCTTTGAAACACTCACCCGAGTCTGAAAAAATGAACCGGAGCCCCTGTAGTGCTGAGAAACAGCTGTCCGAAGGGAATATGAGCTGTAGAGCAAGAGGAGAAAGCTGGGGCCCCCAGTATCACTCTGCAATTTGAAACGGGACAGTGAAAGAGGCAGGCTCTACCTCACACTGTGTAAAAAATGCCCGTTCCTGCTTCAGCTAGCTCTTAAAGGCATAGTAGCCTGCCAAAGGAATTAAAAGAAAGGACTATGGAAGGATCAGCCCTGCTAGAGCCAATCAATAAAATAAATAAAAATTACAAGCAATGTTGAGGGAGAAGATAAAATCGATCCTCTATAGTTACTGAGGACTGAAAGACTGACAGATTGCCTGAAGGGGGAGTGGCTTCACCTCACAGTAAAAGCTTGGAGCCTTCAGTCCTCAGTTACTATGGGGGATTGACAACCCTACCTTTCCCTGGACTGGCCCGGAGAAGCGAAAAGGAATGGTTGTTTACACCATCAAAAAAGAAGAAAGACTAGAGGACATGCAATGAAGCTACAATTAACTCATTTCATACTAATAAGAGAAAATATTTTTTCACTCAACGCGTAATCAAATTCTGCAATTCGTTTACTGGAGGATGTGGTAAAAGCTGTTAGTGTAGCTGGGTTTAAAAAGGTTTGGACAAGTTCCCTGGAGGAAAGGTCCATAAACCATTAATAAAGAGGACCCGGGAAATCCATGCTTACCTCAAGATGAGCATTATGGAACCTGTGTGTCTTTTGGGAACCTGCCAGGTACTTGTGACCTGGATTGGCCACTGTTGGAAACAGGATATTTGGTCTGACCCAGTATGGCATTTCTTATGTTCTTATGCTCTCTGCTGGCAGTCGGCTCAATGGAGCTGCTCCCATGCCTCCAGCACTTGAATTTAAAGGTGGTTCTGGCCTTTACATGGGTAACTAAGGAAGTTGCCGGTGTAAAGGCCTTCGAAAATCAGGCCCATAGTAAAGAAGTCCTGCCTCCAGTCAGGCAGCCTATGTGCTGACTTGATGGAGAACCTTCACCTGGAAGGAGAACATCACCTTAGTGTGGTAGGACGTGATCCTGTTGCCAAGAAATGCGCTCTGTGTGATGCAATATCCCCTCACACAGAGGATGTCTCCACAGGCAAGTGCCCAGGAAGGAAGAGTTAAGATGGCTGTTATAGCTGGTGATTCTAGAGCTTAGTAGTTTATGTGGATAGTGAGACTAGATAGGCCAAATTACCTTTATCTGCCTTCATTTCCTTTTCTGTGTTTCAATTTCAATCATTAAGAATGTAGATAGATGGGTGACTGGTGGGTGTAAGGATTGCTGGTAACTTGCTTGCCTGGTGCAAAGGTAGCATACCTCGTGCGCCACCTAGAAAGGATTTTAGAAGGTGCTGTGAAGGAGCCAGCTATCCTGGTACATATTGGTACCAATTGAAATCCAGAACCTCCAGGGTAGAATTCTCAGAAATGATCCCTAGTACAGCACTGTGTATGACTTGTAGTGCTATATAAATGATCAGTAGTAGTAGTAGTAGTAATTCCACAGGCAAGACCCAAGAGGCAGGCAGAGTTCCAGAGTCTTAGTGCACAGATGAGACAATGATTCAGGGAGGAGGGATTTAGGTATGTTAGGATCTGTGCAAATTTGCTACCTAGCCCCCAGAGATAGAACCGTGCCCACTCTGCTGAGCATCTTTGGCTTAAATCCTGTATCTAAATTGACTTCCAACATTTCAAATTCATGCTGATCTCTTTCCAGTCTGCCACTGCATTCACCAAGCTATGTCCATCTCAAAAACTCTCTTGCCTCTGAACCTCGCCATCTCTTTGCAACACTCAATTCTCTCCTCAAAGTGGCTTCCTTTTCTGCTCAAACATTGGCTATTTTCATGATAAGGTTCTCAATATCTGTTTTGAATTTTCCAGAAGGCCCTTCTATTTCCCCCTCCCCCTCTTCACTCTCACATCCTTTCTTCAACCACTGTCACCCTTTCTTCCTTTTCTAAAATCACTGAGGATGAAACTACATATCTTCTCTCCTCCTCCAAACTCATCACCTACTCCTCTGATCCTGTTCTCTCCAATCTACTCTCTTTCTCCCACTGTCATCCCTTCCCTCTGTCATATTCTCAACCTATCACTTTCCACTGAAACTATTCTTCTGCCTTCAAACATGCTGTGGTCACATCTCTTCTCAAAAAACCTTTACTATACCCTACTTGCCCTTCCAATTATTGACCCCTCCTCCTCCTCCCTTTTGCTCCAAACTATTTGAACGTACAGTTTACTGCCTCAGTCTTGACTTTCTTTCCTCTCAAGTCATTCTGGATCCATTGCAATCTGATTTTGCCCTCTACTTTCTACAGAAATGGCCCTTGTGAATGTCTCCAGTGGCCAGATCCAAGATCCTGTATTCAATCCTCATCCTTCTTCAATGGTGTCAAAAGCAGAAGATCAATCATCACCACCTTCTCGTTTATACCTTGTTCTCGCTTGGATTTAGGGGCTCTGTTCTGTCCTGTGTTGTTTTTCTTTTTTTTAATCTCGCCCATCACACTTTTAGTGAATGTTCTGGCAGATCTTCATCCACTGCTAACCTGTTTCAGTCAGTGAACCTCAGGACTCTGTCTTGGGACCTCTTCTTTTCTCTCTCTATACTTACTCCCTTACTCCCTGCTGAATAATCCTGAAATATCAGCAGATCTAATGGAGCTTGTGTAGCACTGTGTCATGCCCTGACTGCCCGGAGCATAGCCTCTTTCTGTAGATAGTTGTGGAAATGGGTGATAACAACCTGTGGTCAGCTGCCCCCCTCTTGCTTCTGGCCTATGCGGTGCACTCGTTCCAGCAATATTTTCCGCCAAGTTCTTCTAAGGCCAAGTTAGTTATGATCTATGTTTCCAAGAATCCTCTCAACTCCGTCTACAACGGATTCAGCCACACCAACAAATCTGAGGTTTTTCCGGCAACCATAGTTTTCTAAGTCGTCTAACTTTTCGCTGTGGGTGTTAAGGAGTGCCTCCAACCTTTGAAGCTTTTGGGAATGAGTCTGCTGTAGATTCTCCATGTTTATATACATTGCTCCGCTGATGTCATTCGGTCACCAATGTCTGAGAGGGCTTGGGTCACTTGTGAAATCTGATCCGATAGACTCCATAGCCTACTCTCTAAGGCTGCCACCATGGCCTAAGAAACCTCTTCCACTAGACTTGCTGCTTCCATTTCTTTCTCTTTTGGCAAGGCGGGGTCCGCTATTTGGATTTCTAGGCCCCGATTCTTTTCTTTGCATGTTACTTTCACCACCATTCTCTGATTTCCGGCTGTGATCCCGTTTCCTTTGATAGCTGTTGCCACTAATAGGCAACCGGTATGTGAGCTCTCTGGGGTAGTTAAAATCAAAGATTTGTAGGGTTTACCGGTGGTTTGCCCTGGAGCCGAAAAAAAGCAGCTTCTCGGCTCACCGCATCACGTGATCTCCCTAATGTCAGTTTTTAAAAAGAGTTCTAGGGTGATCGGGAAACTCTAGCCTGGTGAGCCTGACATTGGTGTGGGGCAAAATGATTGAAAGTATACTAAAAAACTACCGACCATATAGACAGACATGGCTTAATGAGTCAGCATGGGTTCAGCAAAGGCAAGTCTTGCCTTATCAATTTATTGCTTGTTTTTAAAAGTGTAAACAAGCAAGGGTTGATGTGAAGCCCTGTTATACATAGGTCATTGAGTTAGGAAGTTAGATGCCCAGGTTGGGATGTTCACAGTTTCACCAGTATTTTTCAGAAGGCTCTGCTGAGCATGGAGTTTCTCTCAAATATGTATATGGGTGCTGGCAAATATGCTTGTATTAGCCAGCATGGGCAGTGAGAGTAAAGATTCTTGAAAAACATACAGTGCATTGCAAATGTATTCATCCACTTTGTGTTATCCTGTTTTGTCCCATTACAACCTGGAATTAAAATGGAGTTTTGGGGTTAGCACCATGCGATATAAACAACATGCCTACAACTCTGAAGGTGCAAAATATCCTTGATTGTGACACAAACAATAATTAAGACAAAGAAAAAACACATGATAACAGGAGTGTGCATATATATTCACCACCCAAAGTCAATACGTTGTAGAGACACCTTTTGCTGCAATTACAGCTGCAAGTCTCTTGGGGTATGTCTCTATTAGCTTAGCATATCTAGCCACTGGGATTTTCACCTATTCCTTAAGGTAAAACTGCTCCAACTCCTTCAAGTTAAATGGGTTGCGTTGGTATACAGAAATCTTCAAGTAATGCCACAGATTCTCAATTGGATTGAGGTCTGGGCTTTGACTAGGACATTTAAATGTTTCCCTTTAAACCAGCTTTAGCAGTATGTTTAGGGTCATTGTCCTGCTGGATGGTGAACCTTCGTCCCACTCTCAAATCTCTGGCAGACTGAAACAGCTTTTCCTCAAGAATTGCCCCATATTTAGTGCCATCTATCGTTCCTTCAATCCTGACCAGTTTTCCTGTCCCTGCCAATGAAAAACATCCCCAAAGCATGATGCTGCCACCACCATGTTTCACTGTGGGAATGGTGTTCTTGGGTTGATGGGAAGTGTCGGGTTTGTGCCACACATGGCATTTCGCATGATGGCCAAAAAGTTCAATTTTTGTCTCATCTGACCAAAGAACCTTCTTCCATGTGTTTGGGGGATCCGCCATATGCTGTTATGCAAACTCCAAACGTGTTTTCTTATTTCTTTCTTTAAGCAATGGCTTTTTTCTATCCACTCGTACATAAAGCCCCACTCTATGAAGTGCTTGGCTTAAAGTGGTTCTATGGACAGATACTCCCATCTCTGCTGTGGATCTTTGCAGCTCCTTCAGTGTTATCCTTGGTGTTTTTGTAGCATCTTTGATTAATGCCCTCCTTGCCCAGTTTGGTTTGTAGTGGTGCTATATTCTTTCCATTTTGTTATACTGGATTTAATGGTGCTCTGTGGGATATTTAGAATTTGGGATATTTTTTTATAACGCAACCCTGATCTATATTTCTCTACAACTGTCTCTGACCTGTTTGGAGTGCTCCTTGGTCTTCATGTTGTTTGCTTAGTGGTGTTGCAGAGTCAGGGACCTTTCAGAACAGGTATATTTATACAGGCATCATGTGACAGATCATGTGACACTGATTGCACACAGGTGGACCCTAATCAACTAATTATGTGACTTTTGGGGTTAATTGGTTGGACCAGATCTTATTTAGGGGTTCACAGCAAAAGGGATGAATACATATGCACTTACAACTTTTCAGTTTTTACTTGTTTATATATATTTATATATATATATATATATATAAGGTATTTTATTGTCATTTCATTTCACCACTTTTGACTATATTGTTAGGTCCATTACTTAACATCCAAATGAACCTCCATTTTCATTCCAGGTTGTACATAATGCAACAAAACAGGACAAAAACCAAGGGGATGAATACATTCACTAGGCACTGTACATGGAAAGAAAGAACAGTATCACCCAGAAGCCTTCACATCTAAGTGCTGGCACTCAAGGCCCATTGAACTTTGTACATCTCCGCTGATAGCATTCTGGGGATGTTTATGGGCATGGCTTGGATCATGCCAACACCTGCACATTCATGATGAATTTCATATAGGTGAGTGACTTGCAGGGAGGATTTTTTAAACATGCAAATCTATACCAGTTATAAATCACAAATAAGGATGGGACTTTGTTGTCTGTTGTAACTGCTTGTAGTGTTGGTGAATAGAGGAGCTTGACTTGCGAATTTTTTGCTTGACTATCATCTGTGCCCAGTTAGGTGTCATTAGAGTTACCATTTGTTTCTCTGCAGTGTATTTTGTGACTTCCATGTCTCCCTTTCCAAGACCTCTGTCCTAATACAAGGGGTTTAAATGCCTAGGCGAAACATCAATCTTGCAATGAGTTTTTAGACCCCTAGCTTCCCCCTCCCCCAAGATTTTGATTATTAAACTAAATTGTAATCTCAAAACCATCCCTCCCAGAACAATCCTATAAAAATGCATAATTGGACATCACACTTTTAAATATTAACTTTATTTTGTAAGCATATGCATAATGAAGGAAATTTAAAAAAGCCCATTCTGCCTGCAAATAACAATACAACCTGATGAATTTTTGAGTTTGTGTGACTGCACCCATTGCTCTGCTTTATGACTGCTCCTCCCCCTCCCCCAGAAGCTGCTGCCTTGGCAACCTCCTAGTTTGCCTAGTGGTTGAGCTAGCCCTAAGAGTCGCACTGCTTCATCCCTTCCTTCCCTAGCCATGCCAATTCCAAACCTCCAGTGTTCCACTCCCTGGCCTTTCGTGCATCTTTTCCCTGTTGCCCACTGTCTATTACTACTACTACTACTAATCATTTGTATAGCACTACAATGCGTACGCGGCGCTGCACATGCTGTATAGACGTAAGATGCCCCAGTGTTCCCTGCAGCCTCTGTGTGGTTCCCTGTCTGTGTGTGCCCAGTGTTCCCTGCAACCTCTGAGTCTTTCTGCTGCCTATGTGTGTGTGTGTATGTGTGTGAGGGAGTGCATGTGCACTGTTCTGGGTGTTGATGGGAGTCAGAGGTGCTGTGAGACAGAAGGAGAACAAAGGATTAAGATCCAAAAGCGGCCTGAAAGAGGCGAGCCTTTAGCATGGATTTGAAAAGGCGGAGAGATGAAACCTGACGTAAAGATACAGGTAGTCTGTTCTGGGCATAAGGAGAAGCAAGGTGAAAGGATCAAAGTCTGGAATTCGCTGTTGAAGAGAAGGGCATAGAGAGAAGCAAACCAGAGGAAGAGCGGAGTTCATGTGCAGTGGTGCAGGGAGAGAAGAGAGAGGAAAGGTAGTGAGGAGCAATAGAATGAATGCACTTATAGGTCAGAAGGAAAAGTTTGTATTGGATAAGGGAACGGAAGGGAAGCCAATGAAGTGATTTGAGAAGAGGGGTTATATGAGTATATTGGGGCTGGCAGAAGAGTAGCTGCGCAACAGAGTTTTGAACAGATTGAAGGAGAGAAAAATGATTCTGAGGGAGACCAGCAAGGAGGAGGATGCAATAGTCGAAGTGAGAAGTGACAAGAGTGGATAACTGTTTTAGTAATATGTTCAGAAAGGAAAGGGCAAATTTTGCTAATGTTGTAGAGAAAGAAATGACAGGTTTTTGCTATCTGTTAGATGGTTTTAGGGGGAAAAAGAAGTTTAGTTTTGGCCATGTTCAATTTCAAACAGCGGTGAGACATCCAGGCAGTGATGTCAGATAGGTAGGCAGCTATACGGGCTTGGATTGTAAGAGAAATATCAAGTGTAGATAGATAGATCTGAGAGTCATCAGCATACAAATGATACTGAAAGCCATGGGGGGGAGATGAGATAACCAAGGGACTGGGTATAGAGAGAGAAAAGGAAAGGGCCTAGAATAGACCCTTGGGGTACACCAACTGAAAGAGGAATAGCAGTAGAGAAGGAACCGTCAGAACAGACACTGAAGGAGCGATGGGAGAGATAAGAAGAGAACCAGGACAGTACAGAGCCTCTAAAACCAAGTGAGGACAATGTATCAAGGAGAAGGTGGTGGTCAACAGTGTCAAAAGCAGCAGAAAGGTCAAGAAGAATAAGGACTGAGTGAAGGCCTTTCGATTTAGCCAGGAACATGTTGCTGGAGATTTTAGCAAGGGATGTTTCAATGGAGTGTAAGGGACGAAACCCAAATTGAAATGGATCTAGGACAGCTTGAGAGGACAGAAATTCAAGACAATGGCGGAGAACTGCATATTCAAGAATATTAAGGACTGAGGTAGATACTGCTCAGAAACCCCTATAGCAGAAGGTCTGGGGAATGGCTTATGTGCCCCTTGGAAGCTCCTTTCAGATGCCTTGATACAGCTTTAGTGGTAGTAAGGTGCTATTATGAGAGGTGCCTAACCACTGCAGCCAAGCTGTGTGGGTCTCGACCTCTATACACACTGAGTGGACTGGAGGGGTGTTGACTAGAATAATGACCTGTCAATGCTGCATTTCTGGTTCAGGGAATGGGGACAACCTAACTGCATGCCTGTAAGATGCCAATGGTGAATATGACCCAGGTCTTCCCCACTGCATGCACCCCCGTCAGGGCATGGGGTACTCATTTCCATAAGGGCTGACATGTGTGAGGAGAGGGTGATAGGTATTTATAAATATTTATAAATTGGACCTAGCATGCAGAGGTTCCAGAGCATGCAGGGAAAGGTAGGACATGTATAGAAGGTGTGCTACAGATACTGTGTCACCAATTCTCCTCACCATCTCATTTATTGCTTGGAGCACTTGTTGCTCCAGGTTGGTGAGGCGCTGAGGCTGGCCATCTGGTCCTCTCTCCATAGCCTTCTTCTTGGTCTTCCTTTTAACCTCCCTCCACTTGAGTTTCAGGTGCTCTGCATCTCTGCATCGCAATGGTAGATGGCATTCAGGTGCTGACAGATGCTCAACCAGAGTTTTTGTTTATGATAGGCACGCACACAAACACCTTTGTGGACTAGGAGCACTCTTTGATGCTTGAGGACCTCCTGCAACATCAGTTCCACCTCACCCTGTCAGAAGTTATCCTTTCTGATAAGCAACTTTTGTTTGGGTATCATGACTTGGTCACAGACAGCACTTATCACAGCGTTTCAGAGGCTTTCCTGCGTTAAGATGCATGCCAGACACCTTCCGGCAGCACATGCCATTACTGCATGGTAAGTGTCCACTACCACCCCTTAACACAGCATGTGCTGTTACTGCCTCTAACAAGCCCACACTTACCGCATGGTAACCCCTTATCGTTGTTGTTAACACATAGAAAAGACTGCTCCCTTACCGCCGTTTAGTAAACATATCCCCAGGTGTAGAGATATTGGCGCTAAGGCCGGTTGCAAAATCCTCTATGCGTTTCTCTGCATAGCCAATATTAGCATACCATTTTATTATGTGCAGTTTATTTGCCTATGATTTAAATACATTTAAATATTCTTGGTGTTAATTGTGCGCTAGTTTTTCCTTTGCTGTTTACGCGCGCATCCATCTCTTTTCTGTATTAAGTGGTAGCAATAAGTGGAGCTATCTGTGTTTAAAGGCCATGCTAGTTTTCTGAATCAGCCTGTTTAAGTACTAAAACTTCACTTTCATAAGAAAGACCCTTATCCACTCACTACTCAGCTCTTGCCTTGACTACTGTAACCTGCTCCTCATTGGTCTCCCTCTGAATCATCTCTCATCCCTTCAATCTGTTCAAAACTCACCTGCATGGATTATCTTCCGCCAATGTCGCTATGCCCTCTTCTCAAGTCACTTCACTGGCTCCCTATCAGTTTCCATATCCAGTTCAGACTTCTCCTATTGACCTACAAGTGCATTCATTCTGTGGCTCCTCACTATCTTTCCTCTCTTATCTCACTCTACACTCATCCTCGGGAACTCCGCTCCTCTGGCAGATCCATTTTATTTGTGCCCTTCTCTGCCACTGCCAACTCCAGACATTGTTCATTCCATCTTGCTGCTCAATATGCCTGGAACAAACTACCTGAGTCTGTGCGTCAGGCTCCTTCTCTAGCTCTATTCATATTCAGGCTAAAAACCCACCCCTTTGAAGCTGCTTTTGGATCCTGATGCTCCTCACTCTCTTTTCCACTACTTATGTGTTATCTTACCATACTCTAGTCCCAAGTGTCACTATGGAGGTCATTCCAGAAACCAAATAAAGGTTTGTACGTGCGCCGGGGACGTTTATCTGCCGAAAAAACATCTACGAGTGTATTCCGGTACATAGCACCCATGGATGTTTATCTCACTAACACGGGGATCTCAGAACGTGTCCAAGAGGGGCAGAACGGAGAAGTGGTATATCATAGAGACGTACAAAGTTATTCAGGAAGGGTCCATGTACATTTTGGGAGGTCCCCGCAGACATGCTCATTATACCTGTCAGAGACATGGAATAAAGCGAGTACTTAGAAAATATTCTGATGTGTTTGTATAAAGGTGGTGACTGGTCTATTCTAAACTAGTGGACTACAGTATGGAAAAACACCACAAGATGCATTTTTAAAGAACAGAAATCAGAGGTGTGGGAATCTTGTAAGTTAAAGAGGCATTAATAACTACCCTGAAAGGAATATTAAGAAGAGCAATAGTGATTATTCTGGAAATGCTGACATTTGCTGTTTGTGCTAAAGGAGCTAATCTAGGGGACCCTAACAATTCTTGTGTCCTGAAAAATGGGACTGATGATGTAGGAATAGCATGTGAGTGAGTATGGAAAGGATTCTTGTTTGGGTGAGAAACAGAGACAATATTTTTAGTCCTTGGACTCCATGCTATTATGTTATACCAGCTGTTATTTATAGGCTCAGGGCATCTTTTTGTCAGAAGTGTTTTGTGCTGAAAGTGAGTGCATTTGTGTGTGTGGTTTGAGGGTTGCGCGGGAGGATCTGGTGTGCTCATCTGCAATACTGGGGGGACATGAATGCCTGGCCAGTACCTGGATCGTTCGGATGACTACAGTATCACAGGTGCCTGTGTGATATGGCAGAAAACAATCACAAAAGGTTCTCCATAGCTAAATGTCAAAACTAGGGCTGGCCTGTTCTCTAGGGCGACAAGTCTGGGTGGGTGGCGGCAGCGGCACAGATGAGCAGCAGTGTCACTCCCAGCTATCGCCAATTCCGTTTGAGGTGGGGAGGTGGGCACTGGCAGTATTTACAAAAGAGGTGACAAAAAGCTGCCGCTTTTGGAAATACTGCCGTTGCCTACCTCCCCCTCCTGAGATGGAATCAGTGGCAGCTGGGTGGGCGGCAGTGATGGCGGCAGCAGCTGGGGGTGGCAGCAGCAGCTGGGGGTGGGGCGGCATCAGGGGGGGCAGTGAAGCTAGGGTTTCTGCCTAGAATGGCAGAAATACTTGAGCTGTCCCTGGTCAGAACATATCCCTTTCAATAATGAGACTCTCAGAATAAGAGCATGGAACAGTGCAAACAACACCAATACATGCCCAAAAGCACTATCACGATGATGGTGCTTTTGGGCATGTATTAGTGCTGTTTGCACTGTTCCATGCTCTTATTCTGAGAGTCTCTTTTTATTGAAAGGGATATGTTTTGACTAGGGCCGGCCCAAGGGTTTCTGCTTCCCTAGGCAGAAACCCTGGCTTTGCCGCCCCCCCCCCCTCCGCTGACACCGCCACCCAGCTGCCGCCGCCTCCTTCAGCTGATCCTCTCCCCCAGCTGCTGCCGCCACTCTCAACTGCTACCGCTGTATCCCCCAGCAGCCACTGCTGCACCCCCCAGCTGCTGCCAATTCCATCTCAGGAGGGGGAGGCGGGCAGCGGCAGTATTTCCAAAAGCGGCGGCTTTTTGCACATTTTTAGAGACCGATGATGATGCTTTTTGGCATGTATTAGTGCTGTTGAACTGTTGAATGCGTTTATTCTGAAGGTCTCTTATTCTTGAAAGGGATATGTTTTGGCATTTAGCTACAGAGAACGTTTTGCAATTTTTTCTGGAATATGGTTCACTCTAATAAGATCATATATTGTTGGCAGTGTGATAGGGCTGCCATACATCTGCTGTGATAGGCACTGGGAAACATGACTGATGCTGTGCCAACATTCCCCAGATTGTTCCATGAGGTCTACATCCTCATACAGTCCAGGATCTATGAGAGCTGCAAGAGTGGTGATCTATCTGGAGGCTGGCTACTTGGTATGACGACACAGGGATATCCCCTTCCATGCCCACACAAGCCTAACCAGGGGAGCATTGCCACACAGCAGACTGTGGGAAGGCAGGCAGGGTTGCCCCACAGATAGCAGATGTATACAGACCAACATAAGCCAGGACAGAGAGTGGACATGCTATGGGACAGGTGTAGCCACATGTAGGGAGCTGCTGTGTGAAATGCCATTAGCCATAGTCATTTGCAGAGCATTGTTATGTCAATGCATCCTTTGGGGAATTGCAAAGTTGAATGAAGCTTTAGTGAGATTGGTAAAGGTCCATACTTAGCATTGTAAAGATTGTTTTTAGAGATAACCAATAAAAGAATAACTAAGGAGTTATTCTACTGCCATGTATGTTTTGATGCAAGGTATGTCATGACAAACATATCACTTTCTACTTGCTGTTATTATATCTTTGAGTGCACTGAGATAACCTTGCACTGTTCTGGGCATGTAACAGACTAGTATATCTAGTCTAGTTTGTATAAACATTTATGTATCATCAGTATTTATGTGTAGTTTGCATCAGCACAACACTGTCTGTGAGAGGAGCTTAGGAGATACACGTTTTAACAGACGAGGCATGGTCGTAGGAGATGTCCATGTCTCATTATAACAGCGGGGCCTTTGTTTCTCCATAGTGGTTTGCTCATACCATGCTGGAAATGCCTATGACCCAATTCCAGAACTGTGGGCATGACTATACCTGAAGCTGCGTAATTAGCGTGAAATCGGGCCCATTTTTTATTTGGATGTGTCCACGAGCCAGACGTGCATGTTATGGAATTATCCTCCACGTGTTTTGTCTTGATTAGATTGTAAGCTCTGATGAGCAGGGACTGTGTCTTACATGTACAGCGCTGCATACGCCTTGTAGCACTATACAAATGATTAGTAGTAGTAATAATAATTAAAATGGGCAAACAACCTTAGCTGCTCACCAGGGGAACCAATCAGCAAAACAGGAACCAACCCAATGAATTAAAAAGACAAAGCAAAAGCCAAAGCTGATCACATAAGCAGTCATAAAACGGGAGAAACTGCATAATGAACTTACTCCATTGCAGATACACTCATTGCAGAATGTGATCGGGCTGCGGGCTGCCTTTTGAATCAGCTTTCCTGCTGGGACTCCCTGATTGACAGAGCCATCAAAACAAGGCTGCCTGAACCCAAAAGCTGCAAAAACTACAAAACCGATCCAAAATTACAATAACAGCACCTCTTTAAAAAAGGCACTTTTTATTAAAAAATGGGAGATACTCAACCTTTCAGTAGGAAGTCTCAGATCAGGATTTAATAAAACCAAATTTAAAACAATACAAACAAATCCATCATATGCAAAAAAAAGTGGTATCACCTGCCAGAGAAAAAACCACAAAAACCACTGAAAAATCCAAATCTTGATTCAATCCACCGTGGTGCACAGCCTCTAACTGGAAAATCAATCTTTGTTCTTATTTATTTATTTAAAGTTGTTTATATACAACCTTTCTACTATTCAAGGCGGTTTACATAAAACTAACAATGGAACAGTGCAAAGCAACTGTTTTACAGAGAACATGAACATTCTATATTATACAACTAGTGCAACAGTCAATGTGATTATGATCAACACACAGTAACTTCAACTATATACAGAGGGGAGGAAAACTGTGGAATAGGGATCTATGGATCACAATCTATGCATGATGTAGGAATTGGAAATGAGTCTCTGGAGGTTATGGGAGGCAGATATGATACTAGGTCACACTTGACCACGGATCCTGAGTTGTGGCGGTGTTAAAGTGTTCCAGGAAGAGGAAGGTTTTGAGTTTCTTCCTGAAGTCAGAAAGGTCAAAACATCCTCTTAGATTTGGAGGGAGGGCACTCCAAGCAGTGGGGGCAAAAAGGGAGAATGCACGGCAGCATGTGGATTGCTTACTTTTCGTTTTATGAGCTGGGATGGTTAGGTTGAGAGCACTGTTCCCTCTAAGGTGTGCGCGTGTGCGCGCGCACACACCTCGCCGAGCGAGCGCACATACTTTACAACAAAGCACACAAAAATTACGGTTCTGATTCTGATAGAAGACAACACAGATGTCTTAAAATTTAAAAGTTGTGATTGTAATTACTAGACATTTTCCGCTTCATTTAGTAATCGTCTATTTTCATTTAATTTGATTAAAATCAGTGTGGTGTACATACTGTATTCTGACGTGTAGTCAAATTTTAAAGTACAGTATATAACTCCGAGTATCGTTATGTGGCGCACAAAAATTTAACCTTCCTTCAAAAGCTGCACAGTTGATATTTTATGCGCGCACAGCCTACAGAATATTAGAGGGAACATTGGTTGAGAGAATTCATTCTTTCTTCGGAGACTATCACCCTTAGGTTTTGAGAGAAGGGAGTGGAGGCAGGCTGCTGATTCATTATGTATAGCTTTATGTGTCATGATGAGTGCCTTGTACCTTATTCTTGCATGGATAGTAAGCCAGTATAGGTGTTGAAGGACAGGGGTGATGTGTGCTTGTCTGGAGATTCTGTGAATTATCCTCGTTGCCGTCAACATCACCCCTCATCCCCTCCAGGAGAGAGATAGTGCATTCAAAACACAAACTTTTAGGCTGTCAAAATTGTGCTTGAATTCCATGCAGTGTGTAACCAATGATGCTGTAACAATACCTCTTAATGTAATGCTTGTGCTCTGCAAGTCGGACCCTAAGTTTCTGTTTAGTCTTACCCATATAAACAAGATTGCAGGGACACTGAATAGCATATACCATATTACCCTTGTTACAGTTGGAAAAACACTGCAGTCTGATGATTTGCTCGGTCTTTGAACAGACAAAAAAATCCATCTGAATCATTTGTGTACAATAGGAGCAATTCCCACACTTAAAATGTCCAATCCTGCACACCATCCCATGCCGGGGTTGCGAGGCAGAAGGAACCAGCAAGTCTCTAAGACTGCATCCTCTTGTATGGGCAATCAGAAGTTCATTTCCTGTGAAACACTGAAGACCCTGTATAATGAGCTAATGTCTCCCCATAATCCTCTTAATGCCTTTTGTTAAATGTGAAAAATGTAGAGTGCACACAAGACAGGAGTTCTCAGCCCTACGAGTTTTATTGAAAAGCACCAACCTATCAGAGGTATGAGCTCTATGATAGGCACGCTGAACACATCTATTGGGATAACCCCTGTCCAAAAACTAATTTCATCACTGCAACCTGTTTCTAAAATTCCTTTTTAGAAGAATAAAGTCTCTTCAGTCTCAAAAACTAACTGATCAGCAAATTATCCTTTAAACTTTTAACATGACAACTCTTGTAATTTAAAAGCGTATTCATGTCGGTAGGTTTCCGAAAGAATTTTTGAAAACCCACCCTCCTCCTTCTTAATAAGTATATCTAAAAAAGAAATTTCAGACAGACTCATTTCCATTTTAAACTGTAGATTACTATCTCGCAAAAGTTCAACCACTTATGAAACGTATACGGCATCAAAATATCATCAATATAATGCATCCTAAAATACACTCCCTAAAGAGATGATCCTTTAAAAAGGTTTCTTCAAAAGCATTAATAACTTTGCAACATCAGGAGCCATAGTGGCCCCCATCACTGTCCCTTTTATCTGTTGGTAAAATATACTCTGAAATGAGAAATAATTTATTTTCAAAAGCCAATTCAGCCATTTCACACAGAAACTCTGTAGGAACTCTCCTTGTACCTTCTCTAGTGTTTAAAACAGAACGAATCATCTTTATGGCATCATCCTGCGGGATATTCGTCTAGAAAGAATCAAATGTTACCAGAATCATCCCCACAATATACACATACAAATCATGTACAATTATAAGCACATGTGTAGAATCCCTTATATATGATGCCATATCTGATACAAAGAGTCTTAGAAACACATGCACGAACTTGGAAAAAGGCTCCAGGATAGATCCAATTGCAGAAACAATAGGTCTGCCTGAAAGTGAAGACAAGGACTTGTGGACCTTTGGCAACGTGTAAATCATCGGAGTGACTGTATGACAAACCTTGAGAAATACAACTTCTTTCTCAGTCAAAAAACCGAAGCTGCGTCTGAGTTAACCAATTGTGAAACCTCTTGTTGCAAATCCCTGGTGGGAACTCCTTTAAGAAGGATATGGTAAGTCTTATCATTGAGTTGCTGTTTGATCTTGCTGATATAATCCTCTTTATTCAGAATTACAATAGCACCTCTCTTATCTGCAGGGAAGATGATGATATCACCATTCATTTGCAAACTTCTAATGACACAACTTTCTTCTTTTGTCAGATTAAAGGAAGATTTTAATTGTCTCTGTTTCAGCGTACAGATGTCTTTTAGAACCAGTGCTTCAAAAAGTGTGGATCAAACAGTCCACAGGGTCGGGAGGAATCCAACGGGAATCTCTTCTGATGACTGAAATATCAGTGCAACCTGCAGCATTTTTAGAAAAGAAATGAGAGATTCTAAGTTTCCTTACAAATTTAAAAAGATCTACTCTAGTCTGGAAAGCATTGTACCTAGGTGTCGGTACAAAGGACAACCCTTTTTCTAATACCTTTTCTTCATCCGGGGATAAATGCACATCAGAAAGGTTGATAATAGGGAAGCATGTTATAGGTACTTCTTCCAGGGGCAGCCATACCCCCTCCCTCTTCCCCAATCGTCTCTTCTCTCCAAATTTCATTTTCTCTCCTTTGTATAAAAAAGATTGATGGGAGGAGGTAGAGGGAGTGCCAGCTGCATCATCAAAGGGATCTTCTAAAGAACTCCTTATTCACTAATGGCTCCTTCCTTCTTTGTCACATCCGCTCATCCTTTTCCTTAGGGCACTCAACTGACTTAACAAAAGTGACTTGCTTAGATTTTTAGATCTTAGGTTGTGTCCACAGATAAATGGTGCCTTTCTCATAGTCACTCTCATCTCGTTTGAACTTACCAAGTTTTGTCTTCTTAAGACTCTTTTTAAAATCGTCGAAGGTCTTAGCATCAGTCATCATTGCATCGAATTTAGCATACTTTTCTTTCATCATCTCTTCTTCTTCTGCTTTAATCCTCAATTTGCCTGCTTTCCTTTTTGCTGTATCAATCAAAAGAATCATTAAAGCTAAAGAACATTTATTTAAAATCGCATTCCAGTGATTCACAAAATCATGTCTTCCATAAACATGTTTGGTTCCTTAAGTACCCATAATCCTTGAGAGATCTGTTTCACCTGGTAGTAGTGCAATAACACACCATAGTATAGCTCCATATGGATTTTCCTCTTGTAGCTCAAGATGTCATCCTAGGGTTCGAACACCATTGTCCAAACTCAATACTGACAAAAAGCCCAAAAAAAAACAGAGGAAGCACGCCGCAGAAAAAACAATCATAAAAATAGTGGTGGACCCAATAAATTGCCATTCAAATAAAATGGACAGACAAAATTTAATACAGAAAGATAAATACAAATTGCAAAAACATAAACATATAATTTAGCCTTATATAAAACCAAACCATAGACACCCATATAAGTCTTTATACAGAGCCCAACATGTTTCGGTCAAAGCCTGCATCAGGGACATGTACTAAAACCAATGTCAGATGCTTCTTCCTGTCTGCTGTGCAATCTAAAACCTACAAAATCCAGAAAGAAAGCATAGAAAAGCACAATCTTAAAAGAATGTAAATACAATATCAAATAATAAATATGATGATAATAAATACAGTAAATAAATGCAATTATCAGAACACAAAAACATATCAAACTGAGGAAACATTAAAAAAAGGGATGAACCAGAATTCTTAAAAATCAAATTGTGGTCTAAGACGTCCTATCCTCAGATATGAGGATCTACCTGAACTGCAGCCAAACTCACCTAAGAAAACAAACTTAAAAAATAAGAAAGAACTATACAAGGGCCAACACATCAGAGGTGTAAAACAAATATAGAAACTTACACCAGTGTGAGGCTGTCCAAAGGACCAAACAAATCTGCTCCTCAAAAACCAGCACACCTTCAACCATATGCCAGCACAACCAAAAAATAGAATGGAACGTGAAGGGTCGAGTAGCATCATCCAAACAGGGATGCCAGACACAATGCTCCAAGCTGTTACTATACAGCCTGTACTTTTGGGTTCAGGCAACCTCATTTTGACAATGTTGTCTATCAGGGAGTCCTGATGGAAAAGCCACTTCAGAAGGCAGCCCGCAGCCCGATCGCATTCTGCAATGAGTGTATCTGCAATGGAGTAAGTTCATTATGTAATTTCTCTCGTTGTATCACTGCTTTTGTGATCAGCTTTGGCTTTTGCTTTGTCTTTTTAATTTGCCAGGTTGGTTGCCGTTTAGCTGATCGGGTCCCCCAGTGTGTAGCTAGGTTGTCTGCCCCTTTTAATTCTATTATATTTATTTTTATTGTATATTTAGCACAAACACAACTACATCACTACAATACACAGTTGATAACCAACAACATCATACTTACAAGTCACAACAGAAAAGAAGAAAACTCTCCCATCCCCCCTACCCACTCTGCCCCTTTTAATTCTTGTAAAAGTGAAATTTTGGTGCTTAAGTGTTTAGTTTTGCCCCCTCTTTGGTTTTAGGGAGGTTTTAATCTGGGTGGTATTTTCATTTGTTTAACACTGTAAGAACTTTCTTTGAGAGGTACACTAGTCATCTAGTACCTGGACAGGAATACTGCCACTCTTCGCTAATAATTGGTTGCACAATCCTTGGCAGTGATGATAGACTCTAAACATTTCTTGTAGCAATCTATAAGTTTCGTACATCTGTCTGCTGGTTGTTTCTCCCACTCTTCAACTGTGATTTGTTCCAGCTCATGAATGTTGCCAGGATTCTTTTTACCAATGGCAGATTTCAGTTCTTTCCAAAGGATTGGACTCATTGCTGGCCAGTCTAAAACAGTCCATTTGTTCCTTTTTAACCATTCTTTTGTACTTTTGTGATGTATGTTTTGGGTCATTGTCCTGTTGGAGGACCCATGATCTTTGACCCAGTCCTAGCTTTCTAACACTAGGTAGCACATTTCACTCCAAAATATCATGCTAGTCTTTCTGACTTCATGATTCCTTTAATACGTTCCAGGCCTCCAGTTTCAGAGGCAGCAAAAGAGCCAGGGCTCAGACACCTATCCCTCCACTCCCTCACCTACAAAATGGGTGATTGTAGGTCCTTTGGGGTATATAGTGTATACCACTTTGACCCTTAGAGACAGTGCTACATCCACCTCATCCGAGTCTAGACACCCCTCTGCCCTGATAACAGGTGCTCATGGCAGCCAGACCCTAACACTGGGTATGCACTAATCTGGGTGGTGTCTGGCCCCACAGGGCCACATGTAACTGCAGGATACAGAAGTACTTTCAATCACACTGCTAGGAACACCTGGCACACACTAGCAATGCTGGGGATGTGCAGCAGGACATAACTCTAGCACCACATATACTGCGGACCTAATGCTGGGTGCCCATCCTAACCCTCAGGGTGAATACAGAACCTGCACAATGGCATGGTCTGTAGCTACTCTGTGCCAGTATCACACACTGTGTGTCCGTCTTACCACGCTGCAGTACCAGAGAGGTGCAGACCCCATCTGGTGATCAGCTGTAGACCACTGTTCTGCATGTGCATTGCATTATGGGTGCTGGTGGGGGTTACCCTATCCTGGCACACAGAGCAGACGGTTTGTGCGGTGACCTGCAGTCCTTCTGCAGTGGTTATGGGTTTGAATCCTCATTGTTCCCTCTTTTCATGCCTGTCCAACTCAGATATTGTGCATGCCTCTAACAGTCATATCTTTGCAGATCCGTGCTGCCAGCCCATATTACCCTTACCAGTTGCCAACAATCCTTTGGTCCATTTTTCTGCGTCTGTCAGCTGTGTAGAGTCCTGTCTTCCTGTGCAGGCTGCCACCCCATGTCCTGCGCTGGTACCCTTTCCTGCATTGAACCTCTTCATGCTTGCCTCACCTGTGCCTGATGTGCATGGCACCACCTCTCCTCTGACCACCCATCATTGTAACTATCCTGCCACCTCCGCCTCCACTGGGGGACACGTATTCCCATCGTCTGCCACCAACTGTCTTTCCAGTACTTTACACTGCCAACATCCTGTGCTGTGGTACATTTGCCCCCACCATGTTTGTCAACAGTACTGGCAGCCACATGGGATGCCCGCAGATATGGCAGGTCCAGCAGCTCCCAGCTCTCCCTCCTTCACTCACCTGTTCATTGCCTTTCCTCAGTGTTCTATCTAGTGTTAGAGCTACATCTGTCTCTGTGCCTCACAGGTCATGCATGTCATCCTGAAGCACCTTGCAACCCTTAGGGCACACTAACCTAGGGCACCGTAACCTTGTTAGGCCACCTTAACCTATGGTTCCATAGCCTAGGGTGCCTTCTACGGTGCCTTGTCCAGAGTTGCCTAATACGGCGCTTAGCCTAAGGAGCCCTATAGGGCGCCGTACAAGGCACCTTATGAGGCACCTAACAAGGCACCTTATAGGGAACCTAACAAGGCACCTTATAGGGAACTTAACAAGGCACCTTACTTATAAGGCACCTTACAAGGCGCCTTATAAGGCACCTAACAAGGCACCTTACAAGGCGCCTTGTAATGTGCCTTATAAGGCGCCTTGTAACGCGCGTTAGCTGCTACGGCTTGCTGTTAACGATGCACCGCCCACGCCTTTATATGGGCATCTGTACCTTTACCGCGGAACCTAACGTGAGTGACATTAACGCAGTTTAGTAAACATATCCCTAAGTATAGTTCACTTTAGGATAACTCTAAGGATAATTGGGGTATTATCCCTTGGTGTGATAGAGGGGTGGTTCCCTCTTTTAAAAGAGAATAAAAAGGAAGATTTGCTACGAGAGAGGGTTGCTCCTTTCACGGCAAATAATCCAACAAAAATTTGAGATTAGTAGTACATATAGAGGGCTTGAGGTTTATTTTGTTTTTCACAAGTATTTAATGTGGGATGAACGGCGATTTTTGTGATAGAAATAATCATGTCCTGGCAATGTCACAGTTTTTATATGATTTCCTTTTTTAATTGGTTTTGTTTTATTTGATTCTTTTATGTGTGTATTTATAACCCAAAGCCATTTCACTGGCCACTTTTTTTTTTAGGAGATATTGGACATTAAGAGCCCGATTCTGGGACGTGGGGTTGCATGCATCCAAGCCCGATTCCCCCTCCAGCTCTCACCGTACATCCTGAGCAGCAGGACGGAGAGAACCAGCGGGAGGCAGGAGCTGGGAGGAGCTGGGGAAGGCTAGCCCAGCAGGACGTACAGGGCCAATTTAGATCACGGCCCTATACGTCCTGCCGGGTCGTGGAATAAGCAGCACTGACCCGGCGATTGGTCCCAGGGATCCCCCCCAGGCTGGGTTGTCCCCGTCGCCCGATCCAGGCCACGGCAGGCCAGCAGTGGGTCAGGTGCTGGGAGTAGGTGGGGCCGAGCTGTAGCAGCCAGGGGAGTCTACAGTGAAGACATCCCTGCAGGCAGGCAGAGTCATGCGAGGCCATCTTCAGGCCCGATTCTGATAACAAACGTTCCCGCGGCCCAGAATCAGGTCCTAACTGGCCCGTCTTCCTCGGGGATGTCCAGATGTCCCTCTCCCTGAATCAGGGCTGAACTGCAAGGGTGCCAATAATGTTGACCACAACTGTAGGGGACTGTATGATTGTTTATGTTTTTTTGCTTCTGCAATTTATATTTATTTTTCTATATTAAATTTTGTCTATTCATTTTATTTGATTGGTAATTTATAGGGTCTGCTACTCTTACTGTGATTGTTTCCTCTGTGGCTGGGTTTCCTCTGTTTTTTGGGCTCTCCATGTCATGGATTCGGCAGGCAATGCAGGACTTCCCACACTACCTACCAATGCAGGGATCGTGGGTCTCCACAGTAGCTAAACACACTCGGTGGTATCAGCACGGGAAAGAATGGCAATGACCCCTGCAGATACTTCAAACCGCCCGCTTTAGCTACAAAAGGCTATTGCAGTTTAGTAGATAGACCTCTTATAAGTCCAAACACGAGATATTTATGCTGCAAGACGAAGCCAGGAAATTCAGCTTGTTATCTGTGAGGAATCTGCTCACTATTGTGGGTGCTCAAGCACCCACTACACCCCTATAGGTCCAATATTAGATACTCGGGGTGTGGCAAAGCCAAGAAATTCAGTGTGGAATATTTGAGGGCGCACCCCCTCCTACTAGTCTTCCTATTACTCAGAAAACATGGGCAGGGGGAGGGATTGGCACAGAACCTGCGAGCGAGTTTATAGCACTGATTCAATTCCTTCGAGGGGCACTTCCGCAGCGCCAACTGATGCTTCCAACAAAGCAGAAATGGGGGTCTGATGTCGGAGGAAGGGGCTGAAGATGGGTCTCTGAAAGAGTGGGCCTAAACATAATCCCCTGATTTGTTCCCTCCAGGACACTCTGTCAACAGCTTACCAGGCGAGAAAAGCACGTTAAGGAAACTGGCGAATGGATGTAGAAAACAACAGCCGAAAAGCACGCTAAACTGTCGGTTGCGTGTGCACATGCTCTCTACGTATGCGTTCTGTCATTGCGTCACCGCGTTATCCTTACGTCATGCGCAGGAAACCCTGAGCTAAATCTATTGACCTGGCGAAAACTGTATCGGAATCTTTTTTTTTTATGTATGGAAAGCGAACCACGGATTTTTAACAGTCGCTCGCAGGCTTCCATCTTCCCTTTTCCCGGGGTCTGCTGTACTAGGTTGTTCTGGTTTTTTTATTTATTATATGGAGCTAATGAAGGAGATTAAACCAGTTGAAGCCTTTGACTGATGGTTGATTGGCACCCATGGAAGAAGGAAGTGCTTGTTAGCTCTACTGCCCGCTGGCGGCGCTGCAGCGTGCGAGGAGCCCCTCGGGCCGGCGGGGACGCCTTCCACTGTTACACCAACTTCTTCCGGCAAGTGAAGCCACTGCGCAATGGAGAGCCAGACATAACAGGAAGACGCCAAAGAGTGAGTAGCTGCTGCCGGCGCAGATCTCGAGCGAGCTTTTGTCCTGGGGCTTCGGGGTCCGCTCTCGTTTTGCAGAGCCCCGCGGCGCTGAGGCTCCCTCCCGTCCAGAGTGGGAACCCTGAGCCGGGTGCGCTTTTGTTTACCCACTGCTGGCTGCTTTATACACAAGACAGGCTCATTTATTTTTCCATAGGGCTTTCCAGCTTTATATTATTTCTTGACATACCCCTCCTCCATCTCCATCCTTAGCTGAAGTAGAAACACAAACTTAAATCTTTTATGAGGCTGATTCTGTTTTTCCACTTTTTAAGCGCTTTAGGAGGCGGTGCTCTTAGCGTCAGGTATAGTAACTTCCTCCCCCTTCCCCGCCGCCCAAACACAAAATGAGAACAGTTTAGCATATTGGTCTTTGAAGAAGGTACAGAATTGTAATGCCTCCACAACCGTAGAGATCATGGAAACGTTGTAGGATTTTTCAACTAAAACCTCGGAAAGCTCTAGCATACACCATAGTCACATGAGCAACTTTAGTGAATGAGTGCAGCCTCATTGTTGGTTGGATTTGTAGGCAAGGAAAGAAGTCGCATTTGGAATCGGGGGTTGTAGGTTGCAGCTGCCTCTTGCCTTGCATAAGCAAAGTCTTTATATATCCCAACAGTCTGGACTGATCTTAGTGGGGCACAAAGAAAGAATGTTATTGGGTAAGAATTTTGCCTTTTTGTCCCTGCTATACCAGTCCAGTCCATTATCCACCACAGGAGGCTACCACTGCTGGTAAGAGTCCAAGATGGTAGGGAATATCTCTTAGACTATCTTCTAATGTGGGTACTGGACTTACCTGGCAAGGCTCAAGGAAAGAAAGTTATTGGGTAATAAGAACTTCACCTTCATAATTGCGCAGTACTTAAGTTTTTCTGACATGCTCCCTCTCTTTCCTCCCATGAAGTTATGAAGTAGTATATTTAAAACAATTACATTTTTTTTCTCAACACATAACTAAGACTTGGAACTCGTTGCCAAAGGATGTGGTAAAAGCAGTTAATGTGGCTGGGTTTAAGAAGGGTTTGGACAAAGTCCTGGAGGAAAAGTCCATAAGCCATTATGGTAGACATAGGGAAAATCACTCTGCATCCCTGGGTGAAAAGTAGTCAGTGCTGGTGCAAGGGTATGAGGTGCCATAGGGGAACCTCTTTCCCAGCACTGCTCCTGCTCTACCCTGTCTCTGTTCTGTCCTTTTCCAGGACATGCGACAGTGGCAATACATTTTAAAAAGGTGCTATTGTGGCAGAGTTACCTTTTTGTTGTGATGCTATTGGTGCTTCTGCCCCTCTCCAATGCAGCTTCCAGAGAGGGGACAGCGGCAGCTTTGGCTGTTGGTGCTGCAGGCGAGTGCCTAGTTAATATGATGGTTGACCGAGATACTTCAGCTGGATTGGACACTGGGCTTGATGGATCTTTGGTCTGACCCAATATGGCAATGATATTTTTATGTTCTCTCTCTGGTGTAGTCCTTGGCTTTCATCTCTTAGGCTTTAGTTAGATGTCTGTTTTGGTAGCTGTTCCCTTGATGCATTTATTCTGTTTATAGTCGTTCAGAAATGAGTATAAGTGGTGGTGCTAAGTAGAATGAGAACACCACCTGGTTCTACATGGCTCCTGTTAAACTAAAATGTCTTCGCAGCCTATTTAAACTAGTGTCCAGTACTTGGTCTGCACACTTCAGCTGCTCTGTGGTAATGCGTGAACTGACATTGTTACTCCTAAACCTTTTGCATGCAACAGATTAATTCATATAACACTTCAGAAAAAGAAGTAAATAACTTTATCACATGGAAGTTGGCAATTGGGGAAAATTTTAAGGCTATAGAGTGGATGATAGCTCCCTGTGACTTCTTTCCCTACCCTTAACTCTACTTTAGATCTCCAGGTTACCCTACAAATGGACTACATCAGGGACCTCTAAAAGGTCAAGTACCAACAAATGCAATCGGAGACCAAGAAAAGGTGGCAGAGAGTTAATTCCCATCATGTTGGGTGCCACAGGCTTGATTAAGAAGAATTTCCAAGCACACGTTGATAAACTACCCATATCTGTTACATCTTATGAATTCCAGCAGGAGGCTTTCTTTGGCACGATGCAAGTACTACATCAAGCATCAGCAGTAAATTTGAGAGACTGAGATCATACTCCTTGTACCCTGGCTTAGAAGTGAGATTCATGACTGTCATGGTTTGCGCAAAACCTATCTTAGGGACATAAGGCCATACTCCTTTAGATGCAAAGTCATATTGTTAAGTGCTGTTGAGTTGGTGTTGACTCATGGTGACCCTCTGGATAGTTGACCTAAACTGTGTTCAGTCTTCAGTCAGGTGGCTCATTGTTGAGAGTGTATCGCTACAATAACAGCAGCTATGGGTGCCATCTCATTGCTGGCCTTCCTCTTTTACGTTGACCTTAGACAATGCTTGGCAAGGTAGTTTTCCAACAATCTCTCTTCGCATGATGTGTCCAAAGTATGACAGTCTAAGTCTTGTCATCTGAGCTTCTAAGTAAAACTTAGGTTTGATCTCCTCTAATACTGACTATTTTGTTATTCAGACAGTCCATGATATACACAGTATTTGTCTCCAGCACCATAATTCAAAGGCATCAATTTTCTTCCTGTCTATCTTTTTCACTGTCCATCTTTCACATCCATATGACGTTATTGAAAACACCATGGCTTGAACAAATTGAATCTTTGTATGGAGAGAGACATCTCTGCTCTTGAGAATCTTGTCTAGGTCCTTTATAGCCATTCTGCCAAGAGCAATGTGTCATCCGACTTCTTGACTGCTTGTCCTTTCTTTATTGGTTGTTGATCCAGGTAGGTTAAAGTTGTCAACTATTTCAGTTTCTTCTCCATCAGTGATGAACGTCTTGATTTTGCCAGTTGTCAGGATCTTTGCCTTATTTATTTTATTTATTTATTTACATTCTCTTATATACCGCGCTATTCTGCATCAGTGCCGTTTACATTGAACAAACTGAAATTACATTGAACAGGGCATTATAACTTGGAAATAACTATTTTACAGGGAACAGGGGCTATGGAGGGTTAAGTGGCTTGCCCAAGACCACAAGGAGCACCTGTGGGACTAGAAACCCCAGTCCTTCCGGCCCAAGGTTGCTGTCCTCTAGTGGGATTTGAACCCCCGACCTTCCAGCCTGAAGTACCTTGCCCCAACCACTAGGCCACTCCTCCACTCCACCTTCTTAACTTTAAGGTGCAGGCCCATTTTAAGACTGTTCCTTGATCTTGAGAAGCAAATATTTCAGATCATCTTCACTTTCAGTCACTAATGTGGTGGTATCAGCATAGCAAAGGTTGTTTGAATCTTCCACCAATCTTCACACTCGGTTGTCTTCATACAGTCCTGTTTCTCTGATTTTGTTTTGCATATAAATTAGACAGGGTGAAAGTATGCAGTCTTGTCATACACCTTAGCTGATCTTAAACCATTCTGTTTCTCCTTGTTCCGTTTGAACTGTTGCTTCTTGATCAGTGTAAAGGTTGTGCAAGAGAACTATCAGGTGTTCTGGTATACCCATGCTTCTTAATGTGGCCCAGAGTTTCTCATGGTTTACACAGTCAAAAGCCTTTCTGTAGCCAAAAACCACTAATGGATATCTTTTTGGTATTCTTTTGTCTTTTCATGGATACATCTCGCATCCACAATGACTCTCGTTCCTCGTAGCTCTCAGCATCACTGATGCACACAAGTCCTCACAGCACGACAATCTACAAACCAAGTGAGGGGCAAAGTCATAAGGAATGAGAAATCTTTGTATGTCGGTGCTAACAGTTTAAACTTGCATCTCTCTCTTATGGGTAACCAATGCAGCTGTTTCAAAGGCCGAGCGTGCTCGTGTTCATTTTTTTTTTTTTTTTAATTTATATTTTCCGCACAACCACAAACAGAACAATAACATAACAAAACAAGGATCACCATGACACATACAAAATACCAGAGATAATGGCCCATAACCCACCCAGGCCATAAACCCTGAACTTACCCCCCCCCACCCCGCTGTAGCATGTGGGCATGGCCTTAAATAATGTGACAATTACGCTCTCCCTGCAACACATATCACTGAGATACAGAAGGCCAGCATGCCTGTTGTATGCAAGTACCTGCTGCATCAACAAAATCTCTCAGGGCTTTCCACTTAGTCCCGTGGGAAACTATCAGCATCCCGCCCTTCCTAGGCATCTGTTCATAATTGCTATACAGACAAACCTTATTCCACCAAGCTAGCCAGGTGAGCTCATAAGTCCTTTTCCAATGTAAAACTATTTCCTGTATGGCTATACCCAACACAAAATCAAACAGGAAACAGTTCTCCCTGCACAATGAGGGAATAGCCACACTAGAGCAGAACCCTACTATCTCCCAAGTAAGAGTCCCACGAAATCCCAGGACTGCTTGCATCTGCCCCCAAACCTGACCCCAAAATATTTGCACGCATGGGCATTCAAAAACTATATGGGCAAAGGTGCCTATACTCCCTAAGCATGAACAACGCTGATTGCTGGCCTTCTTGTCCCATTTGGCCACTCGGACGGGAGTACAGAAAGCCCTATGGGCAAAAAAGAAATGTGACTGCGTTATGGATGCCGGGCTCACTGGAGAAACTAATAAGGAGCAGGCTAGTTAGGGTCTCAATTTCCTTTTTAAATTTCCTTTTAAATTGCTTTGGTGGTTTTTTAATTGGGGATCCTTAAATTGTCTGGTTTTATAAGAGGTCATGTTCCTTTAAAAAATAAACAAGAACCAAAAGATACAAACGGATGTGCAGGGGAAAGGGGATCTGAGGAGCCAGGTACTCCTTTCCCTGCCAAGCCGGGACCTCAGCCTTTCTGATTTCTCTTCAGATCTCTTCCCCTTGAAGGCACAGGGAAGAGCTCCTGAGGCGCCAAGATGTATGTATTTAGTTCCCCTGGTTTCCTTCCCATGTTCAATTTCCTGTTCTTTGTAAACTCAATGTTGTTTGTATACATTGTAGTATGCTTGTTTGATGTACACCGCGCTGATTCCAATAGCGCGGTATAGAAGCAAATGTTAAATAAATAAATAAAATAAATAAGAGAACAGCTCGTTTTGGGCTGAGTGGCAGTCCGTGGCTTCTGGAGCCACGTCTGCTCCGATTGCGGAAGTGTGTTGCAGGCCCTCGCGGTGGACGTCGCTCCTGTGTGCTCGGGGCGGCGCCGCGGCTGGCAGGGCTTTCGGCTCCGGATCGCTGCTGTTCGGGGAGGCAAAGAGGCCGGGTGAGTTATTTCGCTGGGGCTTGTTTTTGCACTACGCGCCAAATTCCCTTTGAAGAAACCGTGGCCATTTTAAAAGCGTGGTTTTTTGCCGCGTGGTGGTTTGGCGCGCCGGCAACGGCTGAGGTGCAGCAGGCCTGACATGGTTGCATTTAAAGGCCTCAAGGGATCCAGTTTTCAGTCGTTTATTGTTTATTTTTGACTTTTGATTTCTTAAGTTATTTTCTTTTAAGCTGGGTTTCCTTGGGGTTAGCGCAGGGGGGCTAGACTCAAGTGGTGTTAGCCACGGTTTCTGTCAGAGCCCTGGTTAGTTTTTAGGTAAAAAGAAAAAAGAAAAAAAAAGGAGAACGTTATAGGAATATAGGTTAGCTTAACAGGCTGGCGGACACTCAGCCCATGTCTGCAGTGTGTCGTGTGCGGCTCCCATAGAGGTACGGTCACAGACGCTGGCATCTGTTGGGGCTGCGCAGCTGTCTCGGTCAGTGCCGAACAGCAAATGGAGACCTCCTATAGTTGCCGGCCCTCAAGGCCCCGGAGAGGGGGGGGGGGTCTGAGGTAGAGGCGGGTATGGCGGGCCCGTCCACGCCCGGTCAAGAGGTTAATTTATGGGACTCTGGGCCGTCTTTGGGTCTCGGATCCGATGCGCAGATGGAGGACTTTTGCCCAGACTTTGTTTTGCTTATGCACCAGGCATTCTTTCTCCGGCGACAAGGTAAGATGCCGGGGTCCTTGTCTGTCCCCTTGGCGGGTGCATGATCCGGGTTGGCGGATCACGACAGTATTGCTCTCAAACCTTCCAAGAGGCCTCGCCCTCCGTAAGTCTCTCCCTCAGAGTCGGGATGGCAAGAGGCAGAGGAAACTGACTTAGACCTTGAGGTTGATATGGATCAGTTGGAAGAAGGTGAAATCCCAGAACCCGAGGAGCAGTCTAGGATCATCCGGGTGTTCCAGAAGGAGGAGCTATCTGCCCTTATTACAGAGTCCCTGCAAACGCTCAGGCTGGCGACAGAGCAACCATTAGAGGAGGATGGAGGTGAAGATCCTATCATTCAGGCGGTGCGTCAGTCGCAGGTGGTCTTTCCAGTCCACAAGGTGGTAGATCGCATGATCCAGGATGAGTGGGACCAACCCGAAGCAGGACTAAAAGGGTTTAGGGTTATGGAACATGTTGTATCCTCTAGCGGATAAGGACAAGGACAAATTCCGCTGTCCTAAGGTTGATGCCGCGGTTTCCGCGGTCACTCAAAAGACAACTATTCCAGTGGAAGGTAGCGAGGCCTTAAAGGATGCGCAGGATAGGAAGGTGGATGGCTTATTGAAACAATCTTTTGATGCGGGCGCAGCTTCCTTGCAGGCTTCCATTTGCAGGGCTTGGGTGGCAAGAGCCTGTCTCCGCTGGGTTCAGCACTTATGGCATTCGACTTCTTTGGAGCCGGATAGCATAAGAGAGCTAGAGCGTTTAGAATCTGGGTCCGCATATTTGGCGGACGTTCACTACGACCTGATCAGAGCTCTAGCAAATAGTATGGCTTCATTGGTAGCCGCGCGGCGTTCATTATGGCTGCAAAACTGGTCAGTCGACGGTTACTCTGTCGCGGCTAAGTAAACTTCCATTTAAGGGGAAGATGTTTGGTGAGGATCTTGACAAGCTGGTTAAGGATTTGGGGGAGTCCAAGGGCGGTAGGCTACTGGAGGACAAGCCCAAGCAAGGGAAATCCTCGACAGCTTTTCGGGATCAATCTCAGGATTTTCGTAGATTTCGATCCTCCCGTTTTTCAGGATTCCAAAGGGGAAGATTCGTTTCTCGAGCCCAAGGCTTCCGAGGTTTTCGCGGCGCCAGTAGAGGATTCGCAGCAGCGTCCACTGGGACCGCGTGAAAGCCGCAATGAAGAGCGGCAGGTCCCGGCAGAAATTCAACCAATCGGAGGTCGACTTCAGGGTTTTCTTTCTGCCTGGACCCACATAACGTCAGACCAGTGGGTGCTGAAAATCATCCACGAAGGTTATGCTCTGGATCCGGCAAGACCGGTTCTAGACTCTTTCGTGCTGTCTCCCTGCAGGGGTCATCAAAGAACTCTGGCGGTTCGTCAAACGTTGAACAGTTTTCTACAGTTGGGTGCCGTCGTGCCAGTGCCAATAACAGAGTACGGCATGGGGTGGTATTCCATTTATTTCGTGGTGCCAAAGAAGGACGGGTCTCTGTGGCCGATTTTAGATCTCAAGGGAGTCAATCGGTGTCTTCGGGTACCGCACTTTCGAATGGAAACTCTGTGTTCCGTCATGGTGGCGGTGCGTCGGGGCGAGTTTTTAACCTCCCTAGATCTATCAGAGGCGTATCTCCACGTCCCTATCAGCAGGGCTGTGGAGTCGGAGTCGGAGGAAATTTTGGGTACCTGGAGTCGGAGTCGGCAAACAATGCTCCGACTCCGATTAAATTTAGATTGGAATTTAAAAAACACACAAAAAGGAGAAGGCAGCAGCTTCTGCCCAACTACCTCTCTCTGCTAGAAGAGCTTAGAAGAACTTGGTGGAACAGCTTCTTGGATTCAACTGTAAGTGTTTTATATTTATTTTAAAACCTGCATGCCTGCTTGTCAGTATGAGGGAAGACATGTGTACATGTTTCTGGAAGAAACTGTCTATCCTAGGTTTGTAAGTGTGGTGCTGCAGGAATGTATGAATGTTTATGTATAGTGCAGATTGTTTATATGCTCTGAGTACTAAAATGTAGGCTCTGTGTTGTGTGTGTGTGTGTGTACAGTACATGTCTGTGCATGTTTTTCTGTATAGGACAAAATCATGTCTAGGTTTAGTGCTGGGATATATAGCTTATTTGTTTGTATAAATCCATGTACGTACAGATGCAATTTTGAAAAGACGTGCAGGAAAAGGAGCCATTTTAGATCAAACAACTCGCTGGGGAAGCACTTATTTAATGGTGAAGCGTTTGCTTGAACTTAAAGACTTCATAGAAGAAATGGACAATGAAAATCTTGCATTAACTGAAAGCCAGTGGACACAAACAAAAGAGCTGGAGAACCTTCTTTTTCACCCCTTCACTGTCACCAAGAGGTTGCAATGTGACGATCTAACCCCGGGTAAATTCTTCTTGGAATGGAAGAGCCTGTTATATCGCCTGAACAAAAATGGAGGGTTAATAGCTGAGGGCATTGCATCTTCAATGATGAAAAGAGAGAGTCTTTTGCTGGAAAATGAAATCTTGTTAGCGGCTATTTATGTCGACCCAATGAGCCGAATTTTGTTGAACAGTGAACAGACTGCTCCTGGGAAAAAGGCCCTCTATGATGTAGCAGTTCGCATGAAGGGATTACGACCTGAAATACCTCCGCAGGATGAAGTTCTTCTTTTAAGCAATAGTGGTAACTCGGGATCATCTTCTTCAAACGAAGAATTAGACTTTGATTCCTTATTTATTTATTTTTTTATTTTTATTTATTTTACAATTCTTATATACCGCACTATTTGCAATCAGCGCGGTTTACATGTAACAAAAAACATCCGACAAAATGCATATGTCTGGTCATTACATTGAACAGGGAGTGGGATTTGGAGAACAAGTATCAACTATATAAACAAAATAGAAGTTGCTAAACTATATAAACAAAATAGAAGTTGCTAAACGAAAGCGACGTTGCATAAGCGTTACAGAACCAGTAAATGTCCAAATAAAAAAATTCCAACAGGAGTTTTATAAAGCACTAGAAGAAGTTGAAAAGTATGATTGCTCATCAAAACTTACTGTTGAAGAAGCCATCCTTGTTTATCCAGAGATCATTAGTGATGTGGCTAGAATAGTTACTGCAATGCCACCCACCCAAGTCAGTGTCGAAAGATTATTTTCAGCCCTAAAAATAATAAAGTCTGACTTAAGAGCCTCTATGAAAGAGGATCTGGCAGAGGCAATTCTCTTCCTTAGAACTCTAGATTGAATTGATTTGCATTTGCTAAGCCTATAACTACATTTCAAGATTAATATAAACCATTTCTAGGTCTTACAGATTTTGTTTTTGGTTCATATAGATAAGCTTTGTTTTTGTTCTAAAACAACCAAATAATGTGGTTTGTATTTTTGGACTGGTAAAGTTCCTGTTCCTGATGTTTATGCCTGCTGCTACTATCCAGCCACTTGATTGATTAATAAAAAAAAAATTAATAAAACTTTGTTTTCATTGTGTTTGTCTTTTGCTTAAACTGTTCAATACAGTAGACTGTTGGCTTCCCAGCCAGTAGTCCTGTGGTAATGACATGTATGTTGCCTTTCTTTCCTTCATATTAATACAGAGGAGTCGGAAGTACAAAAAACTGAGGAGTCTGATTCGGAGTCGGAACATTTATCTACCGACTCCACAGCCCTGCCTATCAGGCCCTCTCATCAACGGTTCTTGCAGTTCGCGCTGCCTTGGGGGCATTACCAGTTTCAAGCATTGCCCTTTGGGCTCGCGACAGCTCCTCGGGTCTTCACCAAGATCATGGTAGTGGTGGCGGTGGCCCTGCGCAAGGAAGGGGTCTTGGTTCATCCATACCTCGACGATTGGTTGATCCGAGCGAAATCCAAGCTCGAGAGCGAGTGGGCCACGGAAAAGGTGGTGTCCTTTCTTCAGGGTCTTGGTTGGGTGGTCAATCCGGCCAAGAGCCACTTGGTTCCGTCCCAGGTCCTCGAGTATTTGGGAGTGCAGTTCGATACTCGAAAAGGGATGGTGTTCCTGACGGAGCGGAGAGTCCTACAAATTTGGAAGCTAGTGCGGTCCTTCCGGGCAACGCCGGCACCCACGGCGTGGAGTTATCTTCGGGTGCTGGAAACAATGGCTGCGACGTTGGAGGTGGTTCCCTGGGCCAGGTTCCACATGCGGCCGTTACAGCGAGCGTTGTTTCGCCGTTGGTCCAACCAATTAGATTCGTTGAGCAAGCGTCTTCCGTGTCCCTTGAGAGTCTGGCACTCCCTCCGCTGGTGGATGCGGTCCGCGTCTCTCCGAGCGGGAATGCCGTTGGAACAACCGGATTCCGCTGCTGACAGACGCGAGTCTCGCGGGCTGGGGGCGCATTGCCGAGGAAACTTTGCGCAAGGTCCCTGATCGGTGGAAGAGAGCTGTTGGTAGATCAACCATCTGGAGCTCAGGGCGGTATTTCTGGCTCTGCGCAGCTTCGAGACCACGGTGACGGGGTGAGCGGTACGCGTGCTTTCAGACAATGTGGCAATGGTGGCCTATATAAATCGACAGGGAGGTACCGGCAGCGTGGCCATGGAGGTGGAATCAGAAAGCCTCTTCGCCTGGGTAGATTCTCGGCTGCAAACGCTATCGGCGGCACACATTGCGGGGAAGGACAATGTGCAGGTGGATTTTCTCAGCAGGGTCCAAATGGGATGCAGGGGAGTGGGAGTTGCATCTGGATGTCTTCGCGCAGTTGGTTCTCCGCTGGGGAACTCCAGTCATGGATCTGATGGCGACTTGCCAGTCGGCAAAATCGAGTCGTTTCTTCAGCAGGCATCGGGAACCTATGTCAGAAAGGATTGACGCCTTGATTCAACCTTGACCGTCGATGGTTCTCCTCTGTCTTTCCGCCGTGGGCTCTCATCGGGCGAGTGCTTCAGCGAGTCGAGGCTCATCGCGGGTCTGTGCTGTTGATGGCTCCGGATTAGCCCAAGCGTCCGTGGTATGCCAACTTAGTGCGGCTACTCGACGGGATTCCTTGGCGGTTGCCGGTATCACAGGATCTTCTACTCCAGGGTCCGCTTCAGATGCCTCAGGCGGATCGGTTCTCGCTTACGGCTTGGCCATTGAAAGGGCAAGGCTAAGAAAGAAAGGTTACTCCAAGTCAGTCGTTGCAACTTTGCTTCAGGCGTGAAAAAAGTCGACCTCGTTGGCCTATGTGCGTGTGTGGCGCATTTTTGAGGATTGGTGTTCGAGACAGCAGGTTCGAGCGGCTACTGCATCCGTGCCTGTGATTTTAAGCTTTCTGCAGGACGGTTTCGAGAAAGGGCTGGCTGCCAGTTCCTTGAGAGTCCAATTAGCAGCCCTTGCGTGTTATAGAGGTAAAGTTCATGGAGTTTCCTTAGGAGCTCACACCGATGTTGTAAGGTTTCTTAAAGCAGTCACCAAGTTGCAGCCGGTTCGTAGAGTTTCGGTCCCACCCTGGGATCTCAACTTGGTTTTAGGGGCACTTGTAAAGAGTCCTCTTGAGCCTTTAAGCCAAGCGTCCATCAAGGATTTGACTTTGAAGACGGTGTTTTGGTAGCCATTTGTTCGGCGCGGCGCATTTTGGAGCTGCAGGCCCTCTCTTGTAGAGAATCTTTTCTGTATTTTTCTAGGGAAAAGGTAGTTCTTCGACCGGTTCCCTCCTTTTTGCCTAAGGTGTCTTCTCTGTTTGTTTCATGTGAACCAGACGGTTTCGTTGCCAGTCTTACAGGCTGAGGAGGGGCGCGCTCCAGATAAAAGATTGCGTCGTTTGAACATTAAGAGAGTGTTGCATCGGTATTTGGCAGTCTCTGAATCTTTCCGCAAGTCGGATCGGCTGTTTGTTTTGTTTGGAGGTCCCAGGAAAGGGGAGGCGGCAGCGAAAGCTTCCATTTCCAGGTGGATCAAGGAGACGATCGTCTCAGCCTATATCTTGCAGGGGCGTTCGGTGCTTGTAGGTATGAGAGCTCACTCTACTAGGGCTCAGGCGGCTTCCTGGGCTGAGCACCAGTTTGATTCCACCGGTGGAGATTTCTAGAGTGGCCACCTGGTCGTCTCTCCATACTTTCAGTAAACACTACCGCCTAGATGTGTTGGCAGCCAATGATGCCTGCTTCGGATCAGCTGTGTTGCGTGCCGGCTGTCAAGGCCCCTCCCATTGATACTGCTCTGTTACATCCCAGAGGTGGAGGACTAAACTGGAGGAACGATAAGTAAATCAAAATTACACTAACCTGGAAATTGTAGTTCCTTGAGTGACGACAGTTTAGTCCTCATGCCCACCCAGGGACTATCTATTAACAGGGCACGCTTCTTTGGGGCCAGGATCATATGTACAGGTAAGAGTCCTTACATGAGTTTCTGTCTTCTGTCTCTTTCTCTGTCTGGTCCCGAGCTCGGCAGGAAGGAGGAAATTCATGGGTGGATCTCGCTCTTTGCTTTCAAAGGGGACTTTCATGGTTCATAGGTTGTGTAGTTTTCCATTGTGTTACAGTTTAGACTTTTTGAAATGTGGGCTACTTATTTGTTGCTCTTTTGAGTCTGCTTTGTCAATAGTTCACTGGAGCTGATGGGGGATTCCAGATGGCTATATCCAGTGATGTCACAACTTTTACAAGTCCAGTCTTCAAGCTGCAGGAGGAGGTGCACTACCCAGAGGTGGAGGACTAAACTGTCGTCACTCAAGGAACTACAATTACCAGGTTAGTGTAATTTCGATTTCCTGCTCACCAAGTATGGTTCAAGTTGTCTAATTTTTAATCTGTAAAATAAAATACTGGTTGAATCACATTTGAAATCTGCTTTTATCTCATCCCATCTTTCTAATAACTCTTAAGGAATAGAGCTGTGACCTCAAGGGAACAGATAATCTCCAATCCATAGATAAAATTGGCAACCAATTCTTCTGAACTCCACCCCCCACATTCTAAATCAAGCTGCCTTTATCTGTATTTAATACCAAACCACTCTGTTCCCCAATCAATACTCAATCTTCTTCAAACAATGATTGATATTCCATTACTGGGTCTCATCTCCCTTCACTGGTGCTAACAACTATATATCATCTGCATTTGCATAAAATGTTAAATGTTGTTATGAATTTACCTAAAGGCTGAAGAAAAATATTAAATAAGAAGGAAGTGGAAAGTCTTGCAGGAGTCTCCATTTCCAATTATACTTGTCAGACCAATAATTCCCTTTCTACAGGGCTTGACAAATACTAGGTGCCAGGTTACCATGGTGATCAGAAATTTGCATCTGGTGCTTGGAATTTACTTATTACTGCCCCTCCCCTAAAAACAACAAAAAAAATCACGATTGCAGGGCAAGAACCCTTCTACCTGCCTGAGGAAGATAGATCCCTGCAGGCAGAAGAGAAGAGGATGGCTGCAATTATGGCACCGATGGAAGTTGTCTACTCGCAGGAGATAGGATCCAATCTCCCAAAGGCAGGCACCTTGCATCGGGGCTGCAATTGTGGCCATCCTCTTCCCTTCTGCCTATGAGAAATCAGATACCCATGGGTAGATCAGGTGGAGAAGGCCAGGATCGTGGCCGGAAGGCAGAGGAGAGCTGACGGGGACAGCGATTTTTAATATAAAAGTTAGATAGGGGGGTAGGGGGGGGGAAGTAAAATTGCAAAAAGAAGTCCATCTGCAAAAGCAAAGAATAAAAATAAAAAAAACAAAGGGAAGAGAATGGGGGAACCCCCTGCCCCATATCAGATCCACCGTTTACAACGTATACAAAATACCGCTGTCCATATTCTGTCACATGCCTCCCACTTTGAGCATGCTATCCCCTTCTGATCAGTTTTCATTGACTCCCCCTCAAGTACCGTCTTCAATACAAATTTCTCAGCCTTGTCCACAAGGCTTTGCACACTGGCACTCCCATGCACCTAAACAGTACAAAACAGGTGCACTAAAAGGTGTGAAGATTGGTGGTGATGTTGTTGAACCCCAACGCATTTCAGCTGGATGCCATCTTCAGGGGGGTATTCACTTCAAAAATACACAATAAATAATTAACATAAAAAGCAAAGTAAAAGCTATCATAAAATGAATCCATCAAATCAAAAAATAAAACCCCCCACAAAAAAACAGACACACAAGCAAGTAAAAACATAAACAAATGTACATATAGTATAAAATAAAATTATACTTAAAATCATTGTTAATGATTTTATGATCTTATACCTGGATTTCAGCAAAGCCTTTGATACTGTTCCTCATAGGAGGCTTATCAATAAACTCAGTAGTTTGGAGATGGGTCCCAAGGTGGTGAACTGGATCAGAAATTGGTTGACTGACATGACAGAAGGTGATGGTAAATGGAGCTCACTCGGATGAAAGGAGAGTGATTAGCGGTGTGCCCCATGGTTCGGTCCTGGGCCTGGCACTGTTCAATGTATTGGTGAGTGATATTGCAGAAGGACTGCATGGAAAAGTCTGTCTTTTTGAAGATGACATGAAAATTTGCAGCATAGTGGACTCCCCTGAAGGAGTGGATAACATGAGGAAAGATCTACAAAAGCTGGAAGAATGGTCTAATGTTTGGCAGTTGAGATTTAATGCGAAGTAGTGCAGTGTCATGCACTTGGAAAGCAGAAATCCAGGGGAAATGTACGCGATAGGGGGCGAGAGATTGGTGTGCACGGACCAGGAGAAGGACCTTGATGTGATTTATTTCTGAGGATCTCAAGGTGGCAAAACAGTGCGACAAGGCAGTGGCAAAAGCCAGGAGGATGTGGGGTTGCATACAAAGAGGAATTACCAGCAGAAAGGAAAAGGTACTAATGTCACTGGTGAGGCCTCACTTGGAATACTGTGTTCAGTTTTGGAGACCATATCTTGCAAAGGATATAAAAAGACTGGAAACTGTTCAGAGGAAGGTGACCAAAATGATTTGGAGCCTGCATCAGAAGCTTATGAGAAGAGACTTGAAGACCTAAATATGTACACTCTGGAGGAGAGGAGGGATAGGGGAGATATGATTCAGACCTTTAAATACTTAAAGAGAAATGATGAACAAACCTCTTCCAAAGACGGGGAAGCTGTAAAACTAGAGGGCATAACATGAAGCTGCAAGGGGCTAAATTGAAAGGCAATGTCAGGAAATACTTTTTCACTGAAAAGGTGGTGGATGCTTGGAATGCCCTCCCAAATGGAAGTGGTGGGGGCAAATACAGTGACAGAATTCAAAATGGCATGGGACAGACACAGTGGATCCCTTTTACAGCTACAGGATAAAATCAAAATAAACTTAACTATCTAATTTCTCAACATACAGGGGTATCCTACACGGAGCAGTGAGTTCACCCCTAAAACAAAGACACGGGGAGGGATGGCCTGCATGGAGTGGCAGGTGCACCTACTCTTGCCATCTTACTGGGCAGACTAGATGGACCATACTGGTCTTTATCTGCCGTCATTTACTATGTTACTATGGTGCTGGTGATGAATACTGCATATACCATGGACTGCTCAAAGAACAAACCAGTCAGTACTAGAGTAGATCAAATCTAAGCTTTATTTAGAAGCTCAGATGACAAGACTTCGACTTTCATACTTTGGACACGTCGTCATGTGAAGAGAGAGTTCATTAGAGAAAGACATCATGCTTGGCAAGATAGAAAGTCAACGCAAAAAAGGAAGGCCAGCAATGAGATGGATCGATACAATAACAGCAGCTATGGGTACCAGTCTGTCAACAATGAGCCTCCTGACTGAAGACCGAACACAATTTAGGACAACTATCCAGAGGGTCGCCATGAGTTGACACTGACTCGATGGCACTTAACAACACCAGCCACCACCACATAGGCGTGGAAGTGCTTGAAAAACCCCAATGTAAAACATATAGAAGGAGCCTTAGTTTCACGCATTAAGGTTTCTCCTCTTTATGTACAATCTCAAAATAAATGACGTACCCATTGGCTTTGTAACATGGAGATCAGTCCTAAGAAAGAATAACTTAGACTCAGAATTAAAGTGCCATGAGGGACCCCAAAAAACGCCTTTGTAATGAGCCATAAGGAAAAAAGTAAGTAAAAAGTACTTGCCTTTTATGCTTCAAAGGTATGGCGCTTGTCTACAGATGCCTATCTGGCAGAAAAAGCAGAGTGATATCAGCTGATCTTTTAAATAGAGTGCGTGCCAAAACAAGCAAGGTCAAAGTTCAGGGAATCACATCTTCCAATGGAGCAAAAATGAAATACTAAATAGAGCATTTATCTGAAAAAATGCATTTCTGATCTAATTTATAAAATAAAAACTACACGTTAGTGCTTGTTGTCATGACCATATTCCAGGCTTTACTACGCAATTAAATGATTTCGATCATAACGGGGAGGCACCTTACCTCATAAAGGTAGAACAAAAATAAACTTAAAAAGGGGGGCTTCAAATAGAAAAAAAAAATAGCAGTCGGCTTACAGGTCGCTATAGCTCAAAACTGTTATTCCTTATCGTCCCTCCAGTCCAGTCCCACACCTCTGGGTAGTCAACCTCCATCAGAAGCTTGGAGACTGAGCATGTCCTCTTTTTGATTACCTCACTGTACTTGGGATGCTGGCACCTCCTGCCAGACCCAGTAAACTCAGTCTCCAAGCAGCTGGAGCAGGTGATCTCAGGGATCTGGACTCACTTTAGGGAAAAATAAGGAAATTTATTGTTTTATTTTCTTTTTCCTTTGAGGGTTGAAACAGGGCAATTTCCAAAAAAAAGTGATTACAGCAGTGCATAGAAATCCCCTCCCCCCTGAGGAGCAGCTGGCAGGAGTGTGGAAGGGGCATCTGGGCCTTCTTGCTCCACTAGCCAAATCATGTTGAGTAAGCTGCAAAGTGGGTTCTATGGAGCCCAGCAGAGTATGCTTTTACCCTCTGGCCTCTGCCATGGATGCGAAGGGGGAGGCTAGGGTAGCAGACAGGGACCAGTTTAATGAGGACAGTGGGGAATATTCTCGAGCTGCATCCATGGAGATGATGGGAGCTAGCTCAGTTTTAAGAGGGCTCATGTTTAGTCCATTGCAGTTGTGGGGACACCAGCCTCTAGAGAAGAGGTGTTAGGAAAGGAAAGCACACCACTCTGGGCCCCTCTATTTCCCACCGTCAGGAGGAGGAGGATGCCGAGGGGGGGGGGGGTGCTTTTTCCCAGAGTTCATGCTCCTTATGCATCAAGCCCTTGCCATGGCACAGCAGGGAGCTAGTGTGTCTCCTCCAGTGCTTTCATGTGGCAGGAGGAGGTCTGCAGCAGGTAGCGGAGGCAGAGCCTGCCATTAGTAAACCACGACTCCAGGTTAGATTGTTTGAGGAGATGGAGTGTCTGCACTCAGAGGATCAGGGTGGCTGGAACCTGGAAACCAAGCTAGACGTGGAGCCAGAAGAGCTAGAAGAGGGTGAGATTCCGCAGGAGAAGGAATCTCACATTTTCCATGTCTTCTGCCATGAGGAATTGGGAGTGCTTATCAGGGAGTCCCTGAAACATTGAACATGCCCGCAGGGAGTGGAGGAAGCACTAGAGGTCCTGCTGTTCCAAGTGGTGCAAAAAACACAGAGTATTTCTCTTGCATCGAGTGATCAAACAAATGATATAGGATGAGTGGGACCTCCCTAGAGCCTGCCCTTAGGGGAACGCAGACCATGGCACACCTTTATCCACTGTCAGAGCATGAGCCGGGAGTTGCTGTGATCACTGAAAAGGTGATTGCCATGGTGTTGGCAGTGACTAAAAAGACTATTCTACTGGTGGAAGGCAGCACAGCGCTCAGATGTGCAGAGCCAGAAGTTGGACACCTTGTTGAAACAGACTTTTGATGTTAATGCCCTTTCGTTAAGAGTTTTTGTGACTCAGACTTACCTGCGGTGGGCGCATGGAGTTCTGAAGCCCAAAGACGATGCTCCAGATTCTCAAGATCTGTCTTCCAATCCAGCATTGGGGGCTACTTATCTAGCAGACTCCTTCTGTGATCTCATTAGTGGTCTAGCGAAGAGCATGGCTTATGTAGTGGCAGCGTGTTGCTATCTCTGGCTGTGAAACTGGGCGTCAGATGTTTCTTTAAATCCCAGCTAAGTAAGCTGCTATTCAAGGGCAAGCTCTTGTTCAGAGAAGATATTGAGAACTTGGTTAAGGACTTAGGGGGAGTTGAAAGGAGGCTGCCTCCCAGAAGACAAGCCGAATTGGCTGTTTTGCTCTGTCTGTTTTGTGCCCTATCAACACGGACATTACAACCCTCTGTCAGGGGTTTTGGGGAGCAGAATGGGGTTTTTTTGCCACCGCCTCTTCCTTGGGAACTGAAAAACCACAATGAAATGAGGATGGCTTAGGCAGGAGCGCAGGCCGTGGGAGGTTGGCTATAAGTGTGTGTTTTTATATATTTTCTTTTTTACCCAGCCTGGGCCCAGATTACATCCAACCAATGGGGCTGGAAGTCATCCAGGGTCATTAGAGTTCGCAAGACCCCTCATGCCCTGCTTTGTGCAGTCCTCATGCAAGGCATGTGGCAAGGCCAAGGCAGTTCGAGACCCTTCAGCACCTGCTGCATTTGAGTACTGTGTTCTGCGTTCCTAGGGACCAGTATGGCTGCAGTCAATACTCCCATTTATCCCCCCCCCCCAAAAAGAGATCTTTTTGGCCTGTTTTGGATCTCGGGCAAATCCTCCGGTGTTTACAGGTGCCCCGGTTCCATATGGAGACACTCCGGTCCATTATTGGGGTGGTGAGAGTAGGGTAATTCCTTGCATCCCTCGACCTCACAGAGGCTTACTTGCACATCCCATTTGCCCAGAACATCATCAGTTTCTGCAGTTTGTGGTACTCAGGGGGCACTTCCAGTTTTGGGTATTGCCGTTCAGCCTAGCAATGGCACCATGCACTTTCACCAAGGTGATGATGGTAATTGCAGCTGTACTCTGTCAGGAGGGTGTCCTGGTGCATCCGTATCTCGACGATTGACTCATTCATCCAAAGTCTGCACAAGAGAGTGCATGGGCCATGGAAAAAGTAGAGTTTTTGCAGAGCCTCGCCTGGGTTATTAACACAGCTAGGAGTTGACGGGTACCAGCGTGGGTCCTGGAGTACTTGGTGGCCCACTTTGACACGATCAAGGAGAGAGTGTGTCTACTGCGTCAGAGGGCACAGACCCTGCGGAAGTTGGTTTGAGAGTTTCTATGGATGAGGCTGCCGACAGTGTGGCATTATCCACAAATCTTAGGAACCACAGTGGCAACAATAGAGTTGGTTCTGTGGGCGTGGTTTTATCATCAATGTCACTCTCTTGTTCACCTGTTGCCTTGCTGGTCAGAGACCTGGGAAGCCCTCCAGTAGTGGTGGTGTCCTGAGAATCTTGCAGGGGGGATGCCCCTTGTGATGCCATGCTGGATTCCGGTGACAACGGACCCCATTCTCTCGGTTGGGGGGTGCACTGAGAGGGACGGTTGGCTCAGGGACAGTGGATGCTGGATGAGAGCGGTTAGCCCATAAACCGGCTCGAGATGAGGGCAGTCATTCTTGGTGCTGCAGACCTTCCATTTCTTGCTCCGGGGGAAGGTCGTCAGGCTCTTCTCAGACAACATGAGGACGGAGGCCTATATCAATAGCCAAGGGGGCATGGGCAGTGTGTGCCTTGGAAGCAAGGCCGTTGGATTGTTGCAGTGGGTGGAATGTCACCTATTGGCGTTGTCAGCAGCACATGTCGTAGGGACCAAGAATGTGACTGCCGATTTTACCTAAATCGTTTTCGGCTGTACCCGGGGTAATGGGTACTCGGCAACAAAGTATTCTCACAGATAGTGAGATAATGGGGCATGCCATTCATGGATCTCATTGCAAAGTGACCACTGCCAAGGTGCGCAGATGCAGGAGACTGGAAAGAATATCTGAGGGCCTAGTTCTAAGTCAGTGGTGTCCCACGGGGGGGGGGGCGCTTGTATGTCTTTCTGCCGTGGCCCCCGATCGGGGGTGTGATTCAACACATCAAAGCTCACCGGGGGCTGGTGATCGGCATTGCCCCTGTTTGGCTGTGACGCCCGTGGTATGTGGACCTGCTGGCTGATAAGCAGGGCTTGGTCCGCATGCCACAGGTGGATCGATTCCCGCTTCTGGCTTGGCTCTTGAGAGGGCAAGGTTAAGGAAATGGCAGTACTCAGCCTTGGCGATCAAGATTTTATTCAGAGTGCCTGAGGTCTTAGCCTTTCAGCAGGCAGGCTATGAGAAGGGCCTAGCAAGTAGCTCTTTGCTAGTGCAGGTGGTAGTAATCATGTGGTACTGCAGCAGGATCCAGGGGTGCCCTTTAGGGGCTCAGCCAGATGTGGTCTGGGTTTTTTTGTTTTGGGCAGTGAAACAGCTTTGCCCTCAGTGGTGTTCCATGGTTCCTTCGTGGGACCTCAATGGTTTTCTCAGTGCTGATGGAGAAGCCATTCAAGCATCTGGGGTCCTATATGCTGAAGGACTTGATGCTCAAGACTGTGTTCTTACTGGCGATTTGTTCTGTGCATAGAATTTTGGAGCTTCAAGTACTGTCATGTCGGGAACCCTTTCTCTCCATCTCAAGGGGGCAAGTGGTGCTACGACTGATGCCATCCTTTCTGCCCAAGGTGTGTTTCATCTGAATCAGACAGTCACTCTGCTGGTGCACTCGGGGAGGCCTGGGAGAGTCGGCAGAGCCGCTGATAGCTTCCTGCATGTTCAGAGATCCGCTTGGATCGGTTGCTATTTGGAGGGTAAGGCCTCCATTTCTTGGTGCATAAAAGAAGCATACAAGTTGCAGTGGGAAGTGTTCAAAAGGGATTGCAAGTTCATTACACTTGGGCGCAGGCCGTATCACAGGCAGAGTATGGTCTTGTCTCACCAGGAGACATTTGCAGGGTGGCCACAAGATCCTCTCTCCACGCATGTGTGAAGCATTACTGCCTAGATGTACAGGCAGCGGTGGATGCCAGGTTTGGTGCGGCAGTGATTCAGGCTAGGCTTGCGGGCCCTACCCGTGTGTAGTACTGCCCTAATACATCCCGTAGGTGCAGGACTGGACTGGAGGATGATTGCCCCTTCTATTTGGAACTCATCAAAAGAGTTCCCAATTATGTCTTAAATTGTAAATAGTTACCCTGTTATCCAAGTTGCATTACCTGTTCAACTGTAAACACAAAGTACCATCAGAAATGTGTATTTTATTGTTCATTGTAAACCGCACTGATGCTGAATAGCGCGGTATAAAAGAGACTCTAATAAATTACCAGACAACCTAAGAGCCATCAAAAACCTCCAAACTTTCTGGAAAGAGCTCAAAACCCACCTATTTGTTGAGTACTATGGACCCTCTACCAATAACAGTCGGCCTCTGCCCCTCCATCCCCTCCCTTTCGTGCACCAACGCATATACTATACACTTGCTGCTTATTGTACATAGTTATGCAAACTGTTAATCTGTACAACCAGTTTAGTCCTGTAAATAAGTTTTCCAATGTTGTAATGTAAAGTTCCAGTTATGTTCTCTGTAAACTGCCACTGATCTTTGGAAGTGACAGTATATAAGTTCTAATATTTAAGGAAGGTGAAATTAGGCCTAATCTGCTAATTTCACCGGGTCAAAGCGGTTGGGAGATACATTTAACACGAGGGGATATGAGACACATACATTAATACTTACAGGGAACATGGGCAATGGAGGGTTAAGTGGCTTGCCCAAGACCACAAGTAACACCTTTTGGGACTAGAAACCCCAGTCCTTCCAGCCCAAGGTTGCTGTCCTCTAGTGGGATTTGAACCACCGACCTTCCGGCCTGTGGTACCTTGCCCCAACCACTAGGCAGCCACTCCCTCCTTGGCTATAAGGTGTTCTATATTTTGCTCTGTTTCCTGTAGACTACAGGTAAGCTTACTTTCTTTGCAGGAAAGTGGATGGCCCCTGGTATGGTTGGGGGTGGCTGGATTCTGGTAAGATGCTGGAAGTTATAATTTTTTCTTGGAGTTTGTATTAACTTTTTATTGGTTGTTCCTGTGAGTCTGTTTTGTCAGTAGGTTACTGGTGGCTGGTAGGATGACAAAAATTAAAAAGCTAAAAAAAGCTCTCTCCCTCCCCCTCATTGTTTGCCCTTTCGCTTCATTATTAATGCACTTGAAAATTTTTGCGGAGTTTATAGTTATTGAACTTATTGATCTTTTTTTTTTTTTTTAAATTTGAATACATCAATCATCACCAGGTCTAGTTTTTTAATCAGCTTTTGATGTTAGCACAACATACCTTTATGGCCTGTTTCATATCAAGACGATATTACCATTTTTTCCTTTGGTTTGTTTTAGTATTTTGTTTTTATTATGTTTTAACTCCAGATGCTGTGTCATCTTAAACACAACTTTTTGACACATTAACTGTGTGACGGTCTTTCGTTATTTAACAAAACAGGTTATCGGAATTGCTTAATAAATGCACCATCATAGTTTTGTCCAGTTATCGTATTAAGTTTCTCCAGGATAGACAAGCCAATAGAAGCCATGACTCTAACCATTCTCCTTGCCATTCATTGGAATTTATAGGAAGATATGTCTATATTCCTTTGTCAACCCCATATCTATATCTGGTTTTTTTGCTTTTAATTGTTTTCAATATTACAATTTTAATATTACTTTTACCTTGTTTTTTTTCCTCCAAGTTTTTATTTGGTCTCATTTCATTTGATTGTCAGAGTATAAGCTCATTTTTAGCATTGTTTTAGTTCATTTTAGTTAGCTAATTATTTATTGACTGACTTATTTTTGCATCTACCACGAATATTGCAGCTAGCAGTAGTGTTTTTTTCTCAGCACATCCAGTTTTTAGAGCTACATTTCTAATGTGTTTTTGGCATTTGATGTTTTAGTTTATCAGGTATAACTGTTTCATCTTTATTCATTCAGTTCATCCATTCATTCATTTTTGCCTTTCTGAGGCTATTTTTTGACGACCTGGCACACATGGTTGTGTTTTGTTTACTGTAGAAACATAGGCCATGTGGTCTTTTTCTGTCGTCATTTTTCTATCTAGTCTGTCCTTCCATATCAACAACAGTCCCCTTTTTTCCTTTGGAGATCGTCCTGTGTTTGTCCCATGCTTTTTTGAATTCAGATACTGTCCTCATCTCTACCACCTCCTACTAGGAGACTATTCCATGGATCCACCATTCTTTCCGTAAAGAAATATTTCCACATATCACTCCTGAATCTATCCCCTTTCACCCTCATTCCATGTCCCCTCATAGCAGAACTTGCTTTCAATCGAAAGAGGCTCTCCTCCTGTGCGTTTATGCCACGGAGGTATTTAAACGTCTCAATCATATCACCTCTGTCCCACCTTTCCTCTAAGATATACATATTAAGATCCTTAAGTCTGTCCTCATATGCTTTATAATGAAGACCACTAACCGTTTTAGTAGCCACCCTCTGTACTGACTCCATACTGTTTTATATCCCTTTGAAGGTACAGTCTTCAGAATTGCACACAATACTCCAAATGAGGTTGCAACAAAGACTTATACAGAGGCACTATCACCTCCTTATTTTTCTGTTAGCCATTCCTCTTCCTATGCACCCAAGCATCCTAGCTTTTGCTGTCGCCTTTTCTGCGTGTTCCTTATCGTCCCTCCAGTCCAGTAGTGCACCCCCTCCAGCAGCTTGGAGACTGAGCATGTCGACTTCTGAAGTCACTATTACAAATACCACTGGCACCGCCCTTCAGCTCCCAGTATGCTCAGTCTCCAATCAGCTGGAGGAGGTTGTGAGCCAGGGTGTGCGGCTCACTGAGGAGCAAATAAGGAGCTAGCTAGTTAGGTTTTCTGTTTGTTTTCCTGTTGCATCCATTCAGTATTTTCTTTTTTGATAAAGGTGGTTTTTTTTTTTTTTTTAGTTTTTAAAAGAAGATTTGAGCAGTCTGCTTTGGGCTTAGGAACCGTTGAGGAGGATCTTTGCCCGCTCTCCCCCTTCCTCCCCCCTCTTGGATATTCAGGGGGGGGGAGTGTAGAGGCGCCTGCCAGCATCTCGGGGCTTCAGTGGCTCCTGCCGTTTTGGCTGCAGCAGCTCAGCAGGTGATTGAGTCCTCTCTCCCCCCTTGGCGCCGAAGCCGTGTGCAGGCGGAGCGCGAGGTGTGTGGATTCCTCGGCAGAGGTCTCAAAAAGCAACCAGGGCACTGCTGTCACACTCTCCCTCAAGCAAAGTACGTGGGGGAAGACAGTGTGAGGAGCGTGTGGCTGGTGGGGAAGGCCTGGTTCCTCATGGCCTCAGCGGCTGCTGCACTGCAGGAAAATAAGGCTGCTTGTCTATTCATGCATTTTCTCCTGACGGTGGGAGGGGGGCTAGTTAGCCATTTTTTTTTAATGTTGTGTAAAAAAAAAAAAAGGCTTTTATTTTTTTTGTATTTAAGTTTTTATTGTCAACATTTCATAACATAACCATAGACATGTATCAATAACATTCCATAATCTATACATTGGGTACCCCGCAGCCTAAATTTCTATACACCAATATACTCCAAATAGTATGTTAGCCATTGTTCCTGGTTGTAAGCTTCTACCGCTATCCGGATATGTTTCCATAATAAACATTGCAACTGGACCTTATCTCCATTCTTTTGTATTATTACCTAAATTTGTCTGCATCACCCAACATTTTTAACCCCAACCTAGTCTACCAATATTATAAACCTCTTTACTCAATAGTAGATGGTATTTCTAATGTTTTTACGTTTTTTAAATGTTTTATATATTTTCATTTGTTATTTCAACACACCAAAAAGATCAACACATACAAAGCCACAGTGTACTATACCATTACAACAATCCCCTCAGAACCCCACATAAGTTTATTCCCCCTACCCCCCTCCCATCTCCCCAAACCGCTCCCCCCTTTGCTTTTGCAGCACCGTGAGTTTTTCCATGAGGACAATATCCCGCAGCCCGGACACGAACTGGTCCAGCCTCGGCATCTCTGGCTGTTTCCACGCCCTAGCCACCGCCCCCCATGCGGCACAGAGACAGGCCAACACCACCTTAACCCCCCCACCCCCGGAGCTCCTGGCCCCCCCACCCCAAGAAAGTAACCAGACAGTGGGCTCGAAAGCCACCTCAACCCCCACTTTCTCCTGTATCCACACCACCACCTCCCGCCAGAACACCTGCGCTTTAGTACACCTCCACCAGATGTGCCAGAAGCTTCCCACCTCCCCACACTTCCTCCAACACTTTGGGGAGACCCCCGGATACATTTTACTGAGTCTTTCTGGGGTATAGTACCACCTCATCAGTACTTTATAACAGTTTTCTTTAATTCTGCTCGCACTGGGCCCCCTCTTAATTTGGTCCCAGATCCGCTTCCACTCCGTCCCCGCCAGGGGCCTCCCCAAATCTCTTTCCCACTCCGCTATATACCTATGCTTCCCCACCCCCTCCCTCTTAACCCCCTTATAAAGTCCGGAAATCAACCCTCTCGTGTCCCACTTCCCATACCAAATAGCCTCCAGTCTGGAAACCTCCCGGCCCATCCCCTCCTTCCCCAGCTCCTTTAATAAAAAGGAACGCGCCTGCACGTAGGCATATCTATCACTATCCCCTAACGCAAATTACGCGCACACTTCCTCAAAGCTCTTAAACCCCCTCTCCTCCAGCAGTTGCAAACCGCACACTAACCCCTTCTCTTGCCAGACATCAAACCGCCCTCCCTCCCATCCCGGCCTAAATGCCCTCCACCCCCTCCACGGGGTCATAACCGAGAACCCCGATCCCCGAGCAGCTATCTCTGGCGCCCTGACCCTATCCCAAATCTTCACCACATGTCGCATCACGGGAGTCCCCCCTCCCAGCAGCCTCCTCTCTCCTTGCGGAGCCCAAACCCATGCATCTAATCTCCCCCCCTGACTTGCGAGCTCTCCAACTGCACCCATGGTTTCTCTTCTCTTCCCCCTCGCCATCCTAAAACGTGCATCAATTGAGCGGCCCAATAGTACTCTTTCACATTAGGAACCCCAAGTCCCCCCTCCTCCTTGGCCGCATACAATACATCCCGTGCAATCCTAGGGGGTTGCCTCCGCCAAATGTAACTAAAAACCCTCCTCTGCAATGCACGCAACATCCCTTCCGGTACCTCAACCGGCAGAGCCTGAAACAGATACAACAGGCGAGGTAGCACATTCATTTTTATCACAGCAATTCTGCCCATCCATGAAGTCTCCAATCTCATCCATCCCTCCAAATCCTTGCCAATATGCCCTATTAGCCGCAGGTAGTTCGCCTAATATAGATCTTTGTAGCGCACGGTGAGTTAAACTCCCAGATACTCTGAGTTGCTCACCCACCTTAGGGGGTACAACCGTCGCAATCTACCTTCACTCTCCCCCCCCCCCCCATCTTTACCTTCAACACTTCAGTTTTATCTATGTTCATTTTAAACCCGGACACTGCCCCGTATCGTTCCACTTCCCTCATTGCCTCCGGCAACATCTCTAGGGGTGAACTCAAATACAGGAGAATATCATCTGCGTATAAAGAAATTTTATGGTTTTGATCCCCACTAACTAAGCCAACTATCCTTTCATTCCTCCGGATACATTCCGCTAAAGGCTCTACCACCAGTGCAAAGAGTAACGGTGAGAGCGGACACCCCTGCCTAGTCCCTCGCCCTAACCCGAAGTCTCTCGTATACCGCCCATTAATTTTAATCCGAGCTCTAGGGCCATTATACAATCCCTGTACCCACCCCCTAAAATTAACCCCACATCCCACCTTCCCCAACACTTGCATCAAAAAGCCCCATTGAACCCTGTCAAAGGCCTTCTCGGCGTTGATGGACATCACCAGGAAGTCCTCCTGACCTTTCCCCGCCTCTCCTAATACCGCAATTGCTCTTTTAATGTTATCACCTGCCTGCCACCCCATAATAAAGCCCGACTGGTCTGGTTGAATTATATCCGGTAGCCACCGTGCTAACCGTATCGCTAAAATCCTAGCCAAGATTTTTACATCCACGTTAAGGAGGGAAATAGGTCTATATGAGCCACAGCTCAGAGGATCTTTCCCCGGTTTCAACAAGACCGTTATCCCCGCTGTCAACATCTCCTGTGAAAACTCTCCTCCAGACTCCAACACCCCATTAAATACCCTCCCTAACAGCCCCCCAATCTCCTCAATAAAAACCCTTTAAAACACCCCTGGCAACCCATCCAACCCTGGGGCTTTTCCCCCTACTAACCCCTTAACCACCCTCCCAGTTTCATCCCTCGAAATAAGAGCCTCCATTTCTGTGCGCGCTCCTTCTGATAATCCTCGCAACTCTACCCCATCCAGATACCTCCTAATCTCCTCCTCCCCTACCCCATCCATCCCTTGATATTGCATGGTATAGAAATCCCGGAACTGTTCTCTAATCTCTTCCTCCCCCCGGCCCATTACCCCATCCCTCCCCCTAATCTGATATATGAAAGCCGCCCCCTTTTGTTGTTTTAGTCGACGGGCTAAAAGCCTCCCCGCCTTATCCCCGTGTTCATAAAAAACTTGCTTGGCTCTCTGCATGGCAAAGTCCACTTGTGCCATTTGCACCGCCCTAAGCTCTGCCCTCACTCTCTCCATCCCTTCCCTATCCCGCTTTGCCCCCGATGTCCGATATTTCTCCTCCGCCGCTTGCAGCATTTTCCCCAACTCCTCCTTTCGCCCTCCCCGCTCCCTTTTCCTCCTGGCCCCCCACATCAGAAACCTACTCCGTACCACCGCTTTCAGCCCTTCCCACACCTTTACTGCCGCCTTACCCCCGGTATCATTAAATTGCAGATACTCCTGAATAACCACCTTAACATCTTTCACCACGTTCGCATCCTTTAATAAACTCTCATTCAGTTTCCAGAACACTATACCCCCTCCCCCGTATACGCCAACCTATCTCCACCGCACTATGATCCGTCCACCCAACCGCTTTGATGTCCCCCTCCAGCATCCATTCCCTGTCCATAAGGATCATATCAATCCTACTCCAACTATTGTGTGGGGGTGAAAAGAAGGTGAATTGCTTTGCGGTAGGATGCAGCGCTCTCCATGCATCCACCAGATTAAACCGTTTTAGCAAGGTCCTCAACCCCTGCCGATTCTTACACCCCCCACCGTCCCCTTTGGGGTCCCTATCCATCCCAGGCTCCAAAACTACATTAAAATCACCTCCTACCATTAATCTCCCCCCTCCCGCACTCTCAATGAGCCGCCCGACCCCTTTCCAAAACTCTCCCTGATTACCATTGGGACCATACACCACCACTATCACTATGTCTTCCCCACCACCCGATCCTCTCCATCCTGAAAACTGCCCTCCACCTGGATCCCACATCCCCCCCCCCCTCACCCATAGGGCCACCCCCCTCTTCTTTTCTCCCTTCGGACAACATGAGTAGTATTGATCTGGGTAGTGCCTATTCTTCAGCCTCCCCACATCGCTTCTGCGCAAATGCGTCTCTTGCAACATCACCACATCCCATTGAGACTTCCACACCGCCCTAGTCAACATGCTGCGTTTCTCTGGGGAGTTCAAACCTTTAACATTAACTGTCCCCATGCGCAGCATATTCCCTAGCCCTCCCTTCCCCGTACCTCCCAACTGCGCCCGACCTGCCATCCCCCCTTCTGCCCCGCACTCCCACCCCGAGATGTCTTGTCCTCTCCCGCCACTCTGTGCCCCCAACCCCTGAGAATCCCTAATACCTTGGCCCACACCATCCCGTGCCCAGCCAACCTTCCAACCCCCCCCTCTGATCACCTCCACACCCCCTCCAGCCATTCACACCCCCCCCCCCACACCTCTACATTCCCCCACTCCCGCCCCCCACAAACCCGGTAACCCCCCGCATTTCCCGGTCACACACTCAAATGTCCTGGGCCCATACGGCCTGTTTTCCAATGCCCGCACTCAGTCCAGCAGTCGCCGTCTCCATCTCAGGTGTCAGTCTCTGGTGCCACTCCTTACCGTTCCTTCGATAGCCGCCGTAGCCTCTTCCCCTTTTCACTGGCCCGCTGCCACTGAGCTCGATGGTAGCTTTTCCAGTCTAGAGCCGCTCGACTTCTGCTGCTCTCTCGCTCCCACTGAGGGGGGGCATTCACACTCCAGCTCCCGTAGCATGCTCCACGCCTCATCCACCGTCTTCATCCGCTTAGTCACCCCATTCACCGATACCATCGATATCGATAACTCTTCTCCCGCAAGTATGAAGTGACCTCCATCGCCCTTCTCCTGTCTATTCCTTTAGACAAGTCATTAAACACCTCCACTTCTCCTCCTTCCCAGGCAATTCGCCCGAACTTTCTCACCGTCGCCAGGATCTGTTCCTTCATGGGGAAGCTGCTCATGCAGGCAATAATATCTCTCGCCTGCTTCTCCCACCGTGGCCCCAAACTTCTGTGAGCCCTCTCCACACCAATTGCCGCCTCCATGGAGCCATTCGTCTTCCCCCAGCCGCAAAATATGGTTGCATAGCTTTTGCACCACTAAGACACGGTCAATATGTGCACCGTCCTCGGGCACCCCCCGGAATCGCAAGTTATTCCGGTGCGCTCTGTCCTCCAACTCCTCTATTTTCTCTTGCAGCTCATCCTGTTGCGCCCGTAGTTGGTGTTGCTGCCCCGCCATTTCTCGCACCTCCTCCTCACAGGCCTCCACGTGCCCCTCGAGGTTCTTAACTCTCTGGCCCAAGCCGCTCACTTCTTTTTGGATCGCCTCCAAAGTCTCTTTAACTTCTCTCCTCATGGCTCTGATTTCGCCCTGCATGTCCCTTTTAAATTCGCTAAGCCACTTCTTTAGGGAACGAGCTCCCGGGCCCTCCACTCCCTCCTCATCGGAGCTCACCGCGTCCGCCGCCTCCTCGGAGCCCTCCGACTCCCCGGTGTCTTTCCACTCCTGCCGCACATAAGGGGCTTGGAAGCTGGCCAGTTTTTTCTTCGTCGCCATCGCCAAGGTGTAGGCTCCCTGCCCGTCCACTTTATTAATGTTTGGGGCACCGCTGAGTCTCCTTAATCTCGGGATTCGGACGGAGCTAGGCTTCAATGCCGCCATCAGCTCCGTGACGTCACCAGAAGTCTAGTTTAGCCATTTTTTGGTGCGCGGCGCACTTGATATGGTTCCCTGGGGGCTTTGCTTACTTAGGCTTTCCGATAGATTTTTTATATTTTTATATATAGATAAATAATCTGATATAGAGATACATAGTTCCTTTTCGTTTCTCCAGTCCAGTCCCGGAACCTCTGGGTTTAGCACCTCCTCCAGCAGCTTTGGAGACTGAGCACGTCATCACTTTGATGATACTGGTATAAGTAGGCAAGGACCGCCTCTCCACTCCAGTAGTCTCAGTCTCCAAGCAGCTGGAGAGGTGGTGAGCCTGTAGTAGGACTCACTAGGCAACAACTGAGAAGGATTTAGATAGTTAGGTTCAAGAGGAGTTGAGAGGTTTAAAGGGTTGTGGGGCAGTAGAAGGGCTGGTTTGCCTCCTTACCTCCTTTCCCTTCCTTTAATCCAGTTGTGTGGCGTTTTTTGCAGCACCCCCCCTCCCTCTCCTTCCCTCCCTCCTTCCTTGCATTACCTTTTTCTTGGCAGTTGGTAAAGACACCGGAGGGGTTAGCCTCCCTGCTCCCGATCCCGCCTTAACGGGTGAGGAGCAGGTTGAAGGCACGGCAGATGGTAAATTTGCCTTGCTCGGGCGTCCAGAACGGAGGACGGTGAACTTGATCGCAGCGCCTCTCCTCTCCCTGTGCCAAAGCCACGTTTAAGGCCGAGCACGGGAGTGGGATTGAGGCGACATTCTCCGCGGAGGTAAGAGCTGGGCAGTAGTGCTTTGTGGCGCAGCAGGCTTCGGCGGGTGTTCTTGGACGTCGAGCTCCATACGCTTCAGGTGCAGCGGGCAAGCTGGAGTTCTAGCGGGCAGGCTGCGCTGCCTGGTGTTTGCGCGGGAAGCACGGCCGGCGTTGATTTCTCTGAGCAGTTGATTTGTCTCCTGCCGAGTTCTGACAGTTCCCCAAGGGTTTAGGAGCCCCGTTTTTAGGCGGCAGGGGGGGGGGGCTAGTTCAGGTTCGGGCATTGTTTTTAAGTAGTTTGGGGAAAAAAAAAACTTTTATTCCTTGGGGCACGGCTGTGCACAGCTGAACGGTCTTGGGGAATTTCTGGTTCCTTCGTGGGTGTTTGGTTTTTTCACGGCTGCAGGGTATAGCCACTGGGCTATAATGCCTTCTAGGCCACAGTGCTTAGTTTGTGGCACTCGACGAGGGACAGTTTGACACGGGTTTGTAGAGGTTGCACGCAGGAGACTGCTTTAATGGAGCATGCGCTGAAAGAAGGGGCGGAGGGGCAAAAGATAGTCTCTAAGTGCCAGCCGGAGGCCCTAGCCCCTGCTCTATCTCCCCCAGAGCCTGTAGCTGGGCCATCCTCAATACCAGGGCCGGCGTCGCAGCAAGGGCAGGGTCCAGTGGTTGGACCGTCTGTTCCCTCCTGATTTCTTTCTCTTGCTGCATCAAGCTTTCTCCAGAAACAAGCAGGAAGTCAGTCCTCGCATATGGGTGACATCGGCGCCCTCGTGTGGAGAAATTCCCCAGCTTTCAAAGAAAGCCTTTGGGATTGCATCACGCATGCGCGGTCCCCTTCCCGCCCTAGGGTGCCATCTTGCTCAGTCTCCCTTCTTCCACGGAGCCCAACGGACGTAGTCCAACTTCCCTTGTGGAAAAAGTGTGTTAAAACTACTGAAGATTCTCTTCTTCGGCCTGGTTTGACACCGGTTCCCCTTTCCGCCTCGGTTCAGTACACCGGTATCGAGTCTGGTCACTATTTTTTCGTTTTTTGCCCTTAGTGGCTAGCGTTCGCGCTCCTTCTTCTTTTTTTATTTTTTTATTTTATTTTTTTTCTTTTTCACTGGCAGCCGGTCATTTGACCTCGCAGGGGCCCTTTTTTCCCCCGATGGCTGCCAGCGGGTTTAAAAAGTGTGATCGGGGTAAAAGATTGTCTCTTACGGACACACACGACTGCTGTATCCACTGCCTCGGGCCCGACCGTGACCTGAAGGTCTGTGGCCCGTGTGGCAAGATGTCTTCCAAGGCACTTAGAAGTAGGCAGCAGCAGCGTGTGAGGATTTTCTCAGAGTCTGCATCCACCCGGGTCCAGACCTCTTCAGAATCCTCAACGTCATGGGAGCTATCTGACTCTTAGCATCGTCGGGGGTCTTCTGAGCGGGGGTCTCCCTCACAGGAACACCAGAAGAAGAAACCTGTGAGGGTGGCTTCATTGGATGCCCCTAGAGCGCAGCATGTCTGCCTTCATGGATTAGCAGCGGGCGCTGATGGCCGGTCTCGCCAGTCCATTCGCCCCGACCACCGGGACCTCGACGTCCATGTCTACCCTGGAGGCCGAGCCGATCCTCGAGACTCTTCGGACTTGGGTCAATCCTCGGCCGAGGGTCTCCCTCAACCTCCCATTTGGGGCAGAGGTCGTCGACGCCGGTGCCCTCTGTGTCAGGGCGGTCGAGACCGAAGCCCTCATGGCCGGAGCACATTGATTCCTCCTCGGAGGACTCTGCATGGGAAACGGAAGATGAGGAGTCCCCGGACACCCACCGGACCTGGTATGTCCCATCGGACTCGCTGGGTTCTGAGCCTCGGAGAAGGTCCCCCCTCCCCCCCCCCCCCGGAGGATACCCGGTTCTTGGACCTCGTCAGGGACATGGCCAAGGCTTTGGCATTCCCAGCGGACTCAAGGAGGAGCCTCGAGCTGAGGAGCTCGAAGCCCTCCAGTATGACTTTCCCCCTCGGGAAGCCCTTATGGTACCGGTTCCTCCGATGTTGGAACGGCTGATTCTTTGCATGTGGGAGTCACCGGCCTCGATGCCAGTTCTCAGCAAGCAGGTAGATTCCATTTATCGAGTCCGCAAGAGCCCTGGGTTCCAGAAAGCACAGCTGCTGCACATTGTTGTAGAATTGGCCATGCACAGGCTCAAGAGCCAAAAAACGCACTCCTCTGTGCCTCCTGGCAGGGAAGCCCAGAATCTGGACGCCCTCGGCAGAAAGTGCTACCAGGGCTCGATGCTATCATGCCGAGTCCAGCATAGCAGCTGTACATGGGCATGTGCTTGCGGGACCTAGCAAAGGAGATTGCCGGGTTCTCAGCTGGCCTCTCCGAGGAACCCTTGCACCGCTTCAAGAACTTTTCCACTGGGATTCGGGAGTGCTTGAAGTTTGTTTCGAGCAGCCTGTGACGGCTTTGAGGCCTCGGCCCAAGTAGCCGCAGTCGGCATCGGTGCCCGCCGCCAGGCCTGGCTAATGTTGTCAGACCTGGAGCCATGAGTTCAGGACAAGTTAGTCGATTGTCCCTTGCCGGGGTGACAACCTCTTTGGCAAACCCATGACTGAGAAGGCTGCTGAAATCGAGTCCGAGTACTTGACTCCGACAAGACTCTCCAAGAAGACTTCTACCCCTTCTAAAAAGAAGGGCTCGGGTAAAAAGCACTTTTTCTCAAGGAAGGGTGCTGCTTACCGCAACTACTCCACTCAGCAGGCCTCCCCAGCTCACCCACAGGGGCAGCAGGCCAAGGGACAGGGGCACGGCCCACGTAAGCAGAAGACCCACAAGTCTCTGGCTCCGGTTCCAACCCTTCCGAAGGGGGTTTTTGACTGCCAAAGCATAGTTTCTCTCAAACCAGGGGTGTGAGGTCTTGCACAGGAGGAAGGCTGAGCCTGTATGCCCACAGGTGGCCATCAATCACCACAGATACCTGGGTCCTTCAAATAGTCCAAATGGACAATTTGCTCCACTTCAACCAGGTACCTCCCTCTTTCTTTCCAGGAGAGCCTCTCAGAACCCCTCTACACAGGGACCTCCTCTTGCAGGAGTTGGCCGGTCTTCTAGAGAATCAGGCAGTGGAACCGGTGCCCCATCACCTGCAGGGACAAGGCTTCTACTCCAGGTATTTTCTGATACCAAAGAGAAGAGGGGGCCTCAGACCCATTCTCGACCTGCGAAACTTAAACAAGTTCCTGGTGAGGGAAAAGTTCAAGATGCTTTCCTTTGGAATATTGCTGCCTTACCTCCACCAGGGAGATTGGCTGTGCTCCTTAGATGTGAAGGATGCCTACACGCACGTCCTCATACATCCAGACCACAGAAAATATCTCAGATATGTAGTGGGAGGAAACCATTTTCAGTACAGAGTACTACCACTTGGCTTAGTCTCTGCTCCCAGAGTATTTACCAAATGCGTGGCGGTAGTGGTGGCCTACCTCAGGAACCAAGGGATTTTTATTTTCCCTTACCAGGATGACTGGCTCATCAGAGCCCAGTCGCCTCAGGAGGCCCAACAGGCCACAGCTCGCACTATCAACATGCTACAGCATTTAAGCTTTGTCATAAATGAAGCAAAGTCCACTTTGCTCCCCACTCAAAACTTAGAGTTCATAGGAGCAAGACTAGACACCCTTCGGGCAAGACCTTACCTGCCGGAGGACAGGGCACAGAGGCTTCTGGCGCTGGTGCACCAAGTCAGCCACAAGTCTCAGACCTCAGCGAGACACTTTCTATGCCTCCTGGGCCACATGGCCTCCACGGTACATGTGACCCCAAATGCCTGTCTCCACATGAGGACAGCTCAGTGGTGCCTCAGATTAGTGGACACAAGCCACCGGACGACTCCGAGACAGGATCAGAGTGTCCAAACGACTGAAGTCGTTGGCGTGGTGGCTTCAGCCACCCAACCTGCTCGAGGGAGTGCCTTTTCAGCCTCCCTCGCACACAAGAGTGCTGACAACAGATGCCTCCCTGCTGGGCTGGGGAGCCCATTGCCAGGGATCATGCACTCGGGGGTTGTGGTCTCCTCAGGAGAGTATACACCAGATCAACCTCTTAGAGCTTTGGGCGATTCGCCTAGCTCTTCAGACCTCCTCTCATGTTCTCTCGCATCAGTCTGTCTTGGTGCAGACTGACAATCAGGTAGCGGTGTTCTACGTGAACAAGCAGGGATGTAGAGTCCTGTCTCCTTTGTCAGGAAACACTTGACCTCTGCTCCTTTGCAATCTGGCAGGTATGTCTCTCAAAGCAGTTTACCTGCCAGGTCAGGAGAACAACTTGGCGGACAAGCTAAGCAGGATTCTTCAACCTCACGAATGGCAACTGAATCCGGAAGTGGCCCAGCAGATCTTCCACTGCTGGGGTCATCCGTCCATAGATCTCTTTGCCAGTCCGCAAAATCACCAGTTGCCCAGCTTTTGCTCCAGACAGCCACACCCTCAGAGGGTGGCTGCAGATGCTTTTCTGATCTGGTCAGGGAGCCTCATGTATGCGTTTCCTCCCACGCCTCTGGTGGCCCAGACTCTGTTCAAAATCCTTCGGGACAAGGCCTCTGTCATTCTGGTAGCCCCCAGATGGCCAAGACAGCCTTGGTTTCCGCTTTTCCTCCAGCTGGCAGTGGAGGCTTCACTCCCTCTAGGGATGCAGCCCGTCCTCCTGTCCCAGGAGCAGGGCTCGCTCTTACATCCCATCCTCAGGTCCCTCAACCTGACTGGCACCTCTCCTCCTACCTAAGAATGTTGAAGAAGCGTTACTGGCCTCAAGGAGACGGTCCACTAGGAAAGCCTATGCCTTAAAGTGGTGCAGGTTTGAGGTGTGGTCTACCCAGCACAATGAAAACCTTTTCACTTGCCTTGTACCAGTGGTGCTGCAGTACCTGCTTCACCTCTCAGAATTAGGTCTTAAGTCTAACTCTGTCTGTCAGGGTCCACCTGAGTGCTTTGTCAGCACACCACTCTCCAGTAGGACAACCTCTTTCGGCTCACCCCTTGGTGTCCAGATTCCTTAGAGGTCTACTTCTACTAAAACCCCGGTTCATCCCACGGCAACCGAGTGGGATTTGAATGTGGTCTTGGAGCAGCTTACTTGCCCACCTTTTGAGCCAATGTCTATTTGCCATCTGCGCTTCCTCTCATGGAAGGTGCTCTTCCTGGTGGCACTCACATCTGCCAGACGAGTGAGTGAGCTGCAAGCCCTTGTTTCAGATAGACCGTACACAAGGTTTTATAGGAACAGAGTGGTCCTTCGCACCCACCCCAAGTTCCTTCCAAAAGTGGTCTCTTCTTTCCACTTCAAACAAGAGGTGGTTCTTCCAACCTTCTTTCCCAGACCGCATGCCAGCCGGGCAGAGGCGGTCCTGCATACCCTCGATTGTAAGAGGGTGTTAGCCTTCTACCTGGAGTGTACGGGGGGACATCGAAGGACCACTCAGCTCTTCGTCTCTTATGACCCCAGTAGGCTGGGGCTACCTGTCTCCAAGTGCATGTTGTCCACCTGGGTGGCAGACTGCATTGCCTGGGCGTACAGGGCAGCCAACCTCCCCTTGCAGGGTCGAATCACGGCCCACCGTGTCAGGGCTAAGGCCGTATCAGTGGCTCACTTCTGCTCTGTTCTGCTGGCAGACATCTGCCGGGCCTTCACCTGGTCTTCAGGCCAGACTTTTGCAGCCCATTACTGCTTTGATAGGGAGTCCCGACGAGACAGCGCTTTTGGCCAGGCGGTACTCCGTAACTTATTTGAGGTATAGGCAACTCCTACCCTTCGGCCCTTTGGTGTCAGGCTACCGGAGGTGTTTAGTTCTCTGCTGAATTCCTATCACAGCTGCTGCGGCTCTTCTAGAGGGAGCCATTTTTCAGCTATGGGTTCTCAGTAGCCTATAGCTAGGGAATCCCATATGTGAGGACTGACTTCCTGCTTGTTCCTGGAGAAAGCGTAGTTACTCACCTGTAACAGGTGTTCTCCAGGGACAGCAGGAATCAGTCCTCACGACCCTCCCTCGTCCTCTGGAGTTGCAGTCCTATTATTATTGTTATTAATTTTGGTTCATTTTGCCGTCTCTTTAGCTATGTCATTTGACTGAGCAAGATGGCACCCTTGGGCGGGAAGGGGACCGCGCATACGTGATGCAATCCCAAAGGCTTTCTTTGAAAGCTGGGGAATTGCTCCGCACGAGGGCTCCGTCGGTGCTGATGTCACACACATGTGAGGACTGATTCCTGCTGTCCCTGGAGAACACCTGTTACAGGTGAGTAACTGTTCTTTCTCTCTGATACAGCTGGGTGCGGTGGCCTCTCCCTCAGGGGAACAGGGAGATAAATGGCCAGGAGACCCCATTACAGTGGGAGCTGTTGGTTCCCCTTCAAAGAAAAGCGTTTTGGAGGACGGGCTTGAGAGGACAGCGCCTTTAGATAGTGGGGAGTCTGCAGATGGGGATCTCGAGGGGGATTTGTTTGATGAATTAGAGGAAGGTGAGCTGGCTGATCCGGAGCAGCAGGCTAGAGTAGTCAGAGTGTTTAGACGGGAAGAGTTGCCAGCGCTGATTGCTGAAACGCTCAAGGCTCTGAACATGCCTTCAGCTGTTCCGGCAGCAGATGATACTTTAGAAGACCCATTGTTACAGGCTGTCTGTACTACTTGGAGGGTATTTCCGATACACAGAGTGGTGCGGGATATAATTCAGGAAGAATGGAATCTGCCAGAGGTGGGCCCTAAGGGGTCTAGAGTGATAGCTCATCTCTATTTCTTGTCAGATCAGGGTAGGGATCTTTTCGCCCGCCAAAGGTTGATGCAGCAGTGTCGGCTGTTACCAAGAAGACAACGAGTCTGGTCGAGGGCAGTGCCGCTCTCAAGAATAGTCAGGATAGGAAACTGGATACGTTATTGAAGCAGGTTTTTGACATCAGTGCCCTCTCGATGCAGGCTTCTATCTCTGATGCGTGGGTAGCTAGGGCCTGTCTACATTGGTCACAAAGGCTACGGGTTGATCAGATGGGAGAGCATAAGTATAAATATCCATAGCAACCCTTAGTAAGTAAAGAACTTAGATCTAAACCCAAACTTAAAACTAAGATGCAGACAGCAGTCCAGCAGCAGGATGGGGGCTTTCCAGTCTTTTGCATTGAGTGTCACATGTATGATTTTCTCCCAGTTGGTGAGAGGTCTTACGTGTGCACTAGGTGCAAGGAGCTCTTTGCTCTCAGGGAACGAGTCCGTTCTCTAGAGGCTAAAGTAGCAGACTTGGAAAGCATAAGACAGACAGAGAGGTACATAGACGAGACCTACAGGGATATAGTTCTGAAGTCCCACCTCCAGTCTGGCAGCATCCCTGTTGCCATGGAGGAGAGAGGTCACGTGACAGGAGAGCATCACCCTGGTGTGGCAGGAAGTGATCCTGTAACTAGGACCTGTCCTCCAGGTGATGTAAAACCTCTCGCACCAAGGAAGTTTCTCCAGGGCCATGTGCCCATGAGGGAAGGGTTAGGACAGCCGTTATAGTTGGTGATTCGATCATTAGGCATGTAGATAGCTGGGTGGCTGGTGGACGTAAGGATCGCCTGGTAACATGCCTGCCTGGTGCGAAGGTAGCGGACCTCACGCGCCACCTAGATAAGGTCTTAGATAGTGCTGGGGAGGAGTCTGCTGTCTTGGTACATGTCGGTACCAATGACATAGGAAAATGTGGTAGGGAGGTTTTGGAGGCAAAATTTAGGCTTTTAGATAGGAAGTTGAAATCCAGAACTTCCAGGGTAGCCTTCTCCGAAATGCTTCCTGTTCCACGCGCAGGACCCAAAAGGCAGGCAGAGCTCCGGAGTCTCAATGCGTGGATGAGACAATGGTGCAGAGATGAGGGTTTTGGATTTGTTAGGAACTGGGGAACATTCTGGGGAAAGGAGGGGCTCTTCCGAAGGGATGGGCTTCACCTTAACCGGGATGGAACCAGGCTGCTGGCATTTAACCTTTAAAAAGGAGAGAGCAGCTTTTAAACTAGATATTAAGGGAAAGCCGACAGTCACCCAAGAGCGGATGGTTCGGAAGAATGTATCTTTGAAGGATACTACCAAAAGCAGAGAGGTTCCACAAAAGAGTAAAGTAGCCCAAATGCCCTCAAGTATGGAGCAGACAGAGCTTAAAGATCCCAAATTACCCATGTCTAACAATAGCCAAATTAATATGAATAAAATACATTCTCTAAAATGCTTGTATGCAAATGCTAGAAGTCTAAAAAATAAGATGGGAGAGTTAGAATATATAGCACTAAATGAAAGGTTAGATATGATTGGAATCTCAGAGACATGGTGGAAGGAGGACAACCAGTGGGACACTGTGATACCTGGGTACAAACTATATCGAAATGATAGAGCTGATCAAATTGGTGGAGGGGTTGCTCTCTGTTAGAGAGGGCATTGAGTCAGAAAGGATTAAAGTTTTGCAGGAAACAAAATCTGCTGTAGAATCTATATGGATTGAAATTCCATGTAAAAGGGGGAAGGCAATGGCAGTGGGGGTGTACTATCGAGCGCCTGGCCAGAATGACCAAATGGATGATGAAATGCTCAAAGAAATCAAGGAAGCTAATAAAAGTCACAGCACAGTAATAATAATGGGTGATTTCAACTAACCCGGTATCGACTGGGTTAGTGTCACGTCAGGACATGCTAGGGAGATAAAGTTCCTAGATGAAATAAATGACTGCTTCTTGGAGCAGCTCGTTCATGAACCGACCAGAGGGGAAGCCATATTAGACCTAGTCCTTAATGGAACACCAGATCTAGTGCAAGAGATAAGGTTGTTGGGGCCACTTGGCAATAGTGATCATAGCATGATCGCCTTTGATTTAATTAGTGGAGGAGGGATAGTAAGGAAATCCACAGTACTACCTTTTAACCTTCGAAAGGGAGACTATGATAAAAATGAGGAAAACAGTTAAGAAAATACTAAAAGGAGCAGTTGCAAAGGTTAGACGTACATCAGGCTTGGCTGTTGTTGAAAAATACTATCTTGGAAGCCCAGACCAGCTGTATTCCACGCTTTAAGAAAAGTGGAAGGAAGTCCAGAAAACTGCCAGCATGGTTTAAAGGTGAGGTCAGAGAGGCTGTTGCCAAAAAAGCATCTTTCAGGAAATGGAAAAAAGAGCCAAACGACGAAACCTGGAAACAACACAAGCACTGGCAAGTCAAATGCAAGGCATTGATAAGGCAGGCAAAGGGAGAATTTGAGAAGAAGCTTGCTGCGGAAGCAAAAACGCGAAGTAAAGACCTTTTCAAGTACATTCGTAGCAAAAAACCTGTGAGAGAGTCAGTTGGTCCATTAGATGATAAAGGGGTTAAAGGAGCACTAAGAGGCGACAAGTCGATAGCGGAGAGACTGAATGAATTCTTTGCTTCAGTCTTTACTGAGGAAGATGTAGGGATGTTACCCATGACTGAAGTGGTATTTAAAGGTGCGGAAGAATTGAAGGAAATATCGATACATCGGGAAGATGTATTACAACTATTAGATAAACTGAAGAGTAGCAAATCACCTGGGCCGGATGGTATACATCCAAGGGTGTTGAAAGAACTGAAATATGAGATTGCAGACCTGCTATTAGTAATCTGTGAACTATCATTAAAATCATCTCTAATACCTGAAGATTGAAGGATCGCCAGTGTAACCCCAATTTTTAAAAAGGGTTCCAGGGGTGATCCTGGAAACTACAGACCGGTGAGCCTGACATCAGTACCGGGAAAAATGGTAGAAACCATCATAAAGAATAAAATTACTCAGCATGTAGATAGTCATGACCTAATGGGAGACAGCCAACATGGCTTTAGACAAGGAAGATCTTGTCTTACTAATCTGTTATGTTTTTTTTGAAGGAGTGAATAATCAGGTGGACAAAGGTGAGTCGGTTGATATTGTGTATCTGGACTTTCAAAAAGCCTTTGACAAGGTCCCTCATCAGAGACGTTTGGCAAAACTAAAGAGTCATGGGATAGGAGGCAGTGTACTATTGTGGATCCGGAACTGGTTAAAAGATAGAAAGCAGAGGGTAGGGCTAAATGACCAATTTTCCCAATGGAGAAAGGTGAATAGTGGTGTACCCCAGGGATCTGTGCTGGGTCCGCTGCTTTTTGACATATTCATAAATGACCTGGAAAGTGGAATAACGAGTGAGGTTATCAAATTTGCAGATGACACAAAACTATTTAAAGTTGTTAAAACCCAAGAGGATTGTGGAAAACTGCAAGAGGATCTTGATAAATTGGAAGACTGGGCATCAAAATGGCAGATGAAATTTAATGTGGACAAGTGCAAGGTTATGCACCTAGGGAAGAACAACCCAAACTATGGTTACTCGATGCAAGGTTTCACATTAGGAACCACCACCCAGGAAAAAGATTTAGGTGTCATTGTGGATACCATGTTAAAACCCTCGGCCCAGTGTGCAGTGGCGGCCAAGAGAGCAAATAGAATGCTAGGTATGATAAGGAAAGGAATGGAAAATAAAACAAAAGATATTATAATGCCTCTGTATCGTTCCATGGTGAGACCGCACCTTGAATATTGTGTGCAATTCTGGTCGCCGTATCTTAAAAAGGATATAGCGATTTTAAAAAAGGTTCAGAGAAAAGCCACCAAAATGGTAAAGGGGATGGAAGGATACTCCTATGAAGAAAGGCTTAAAAGGTTAGGGCTCTTTAACCTGGAAAAGAGACGGCTGAGGGGAGATATGATAGAAGTCTATAAATTAATGAACGGAGTGGAACGGGTATACGTAGATCGATTGTTTACCTTATCAGAATATAGAAAGACTAGGGGACATGCAATGAAGCTACAGGGTAAACTAAGACTAATAAAAGAAAATATTTTTTCACTCAACGTGTAATCAAACTCTGGAATTTGTTACCGGAGGATGTAGTAAAGGCTGTTAGTGTAGCTGGGTTTAAAAAAGGTTTGGACAAGTTCCTGGAGGAAAGGTCCATAAACCATTATTAAGAAGGGACCCAGGATATCAATGCTTGAACCAATACAAGCATTGTGGAACCTGTGTCCCTTGGGGAAACTGCTAGGTACATATGACCTAGATTGGCCACTGTTGGAAACAGAATACTGGGCTTGATGGACCTTGGTCTGACCCAGTATGGCATATCTTATGATCTTATGTTCTTTATGTTATCAAAGAGGTAGCCTGTTTGGAGTCAGGGGCCGCCTATCTGGTGGACATTCATTATGACCTTATCAGGGGGCTTTCAAAGAGTATGGCGTCGGTTGTGGCAGCTCGGCGATATTTGTGGTTGCGCAACTGGTCTGCGGACAGTTCTTCAAAGGCTCGCCTGAGCAAGCTTCCCTTTATAGGGAAGCTTCTGTTTGGAGAGGATTTAGACAAGCTAGTCAAGGACCTTGGGGAATCCAAGGGAGGTCACTTGCCTGAGGATAAGCAGAAGCAATCCGACAAAATCCGGTTCCCAAAGGGTCTCAGAGAATTTCGAAGGCTTCGTTTGCCTCGTTTCGGTCAATTTCAGCGGGGCTGGTTTCCTTCTCGGGGCCAGGGATTTCGAAGTTTTCGAGGGGCGGGCAGAGGTTTCTTGGCGGCCTCGTCCTCGAACCTTAGAAAAGCACAATGAGATGAGCGGGACTCAGGTGGGAAGCGAGATTGTAGGAGGGCGGCTACGGGACTTTTATCCTGCCTGGATCCAAATCACATCAGACCAATGTGTGTTGGAAGTCATCCGAGAGGGATATGCTCTAGAGTTCCAACTGCCAGTTGTAGTCTCGTTTGTTCAATCCCCTTGCAAGTTGCAGTTAAAGCACGTTGCGGTTCAGGAAACGTTAGACAGACTTCTCAAGCTCAAGGCAGTAGTGCCAGTGTCGCCAGAGCAGTACGGGTATGGTCGGTACTCCATATATTTCATGGTTCCAAAGAAAGACGGAGCCTTTCGGCCCATCTTGGATTTAAAAAGGGTAAACCAGTGTCTCCAAGTGGCTCACTTCCGTATGGACATCCTGCGCTCGGTGATTGTAGCGATCAGGGAAGGAGAGTTTCTCACTTCCCTGGATCTGATGGAAGCTTATCTGCACATCGTGATTCAGCAGGAGCATCAACAGTTTCTTCCATTTGCGGTACCCATGGGGCATTTTCGTTTCAGGGCGTTGCCGTTTGGGCTAGCCACGGCGCCGCAGACCTTTACCAAGATAATGGTCGTGGCGGCGGCGGCTCTTCGCAAGGAAGACATTTTAGTTCATCCCTATTTGGACGACTGATTCATTTGAGCAAAGTCAAGGAGCGAGAGCAAATCGGCCATGGCCCGGGTGGTGCAGCTGCTTCAGAGCCTGGGTTGGGTGGTCAACTTAACCAAAAGCAGGCTGATTCCATCGCAGAGTTTGGAATATCTGGGGGCTCGTTTCAATACGGCCCAGGGGGAGAGTTTTCTTCTGGATCTGCGAGCACAAGGGCTGAGGACGCTTGTGCGCAGGTTTCTGGGCGTGAGGGCTCCCACAGCATGTCAGTATCTACAGTTGTTCAGGACAATGGCGGTCGCATTTGAGCTAGTTCCATGGGCAAGAGCTCACATGAGGCCTTTGCAGAGGGCTCTGCTCTGGAGGTGGTCGCACCAAACAGACTCGCTGTCTCAACGGCTTCCTTGTCCACCGGAGGTGGGTCTAGAGCTACAATGGTGGTTACTTCCAGGGCACTTGGAGAAGGGAATGCCATTGGAAGCTCCGGCCTGGAGACCATTGACAACGGATGCCAGTCTGACAGGATGGGGTGTGCATTTCGAAGGACAGGGTCAGAGAAGGAGTGGGTCAGAAGGGTCAGAGAAGGAGTGGTCTATCCATCGGCTAGAAATGAGAGCAGTAGCCTTAGCTTTCCAAGCGTTTCAGCTGTGGTTGTGGCAGGCAGCAGTTTGGGTGCTGTCAGACAATGCGACCACGATGGCCTACATCAATCGTCAGAGCGTCATGGGAAGTGCGGCCTTGGAATCAGAGGCAGGTCAGCTGTTGGATTGGGCCGAACGAAACCTGCTCTCTCTGTCTGCTCAGCATGTGGCATGGGTGGACAATGTGGAGGCAGATTTTTTGAGTCGATTCAAGGTGGATCCAGGAGAGTGGGTGCTTCACCCGGACGTGTTTGCGTTAATTACAAGGCGCTGGGGGACACCAATTATGGATCTGATGGCGAAGTTTGAGTCGGCAAAAGCCTTGCAGTTTTACAGCAGAAGACGAGAGAGGATGTCGGAAAGCCTAGATGCTCTGATGCAAAGGTGGCCAGTGGAAGGTCTCGTGTATGTGTTTCCGCCTTGGGCTCTGATAGGGCGCATAGAGAGGCACCAAGGTCTAGTGATTCTCATTGCGCCGGATTGGCCAAGAAGACCATGGTATGCGGATCTGGTACGGCTTCTGGTGGACAGTCCGTGGCAGCTGCCATCACAGAAGGATCTGTTAATTCAGGGGCCGCTCCGCATGCCGCAGGTGAGTCGGTTCTCGCTTACAGCTTGCTTCTTGAAAGGGCACGGATGAGAGCCAGGGGATACTCAGCAGCGGTTATTTCCACGTTATTGAAGGCCAGACAAAGGTCTACGTCATTGGCGTATGTGAGAGTTTGGTGCATTTTTGAAGCATGGTGTGCGGACAGACAGGTGCGTCCTTCAGCTTCTATTTCGCAGATTCTTTCGTTCCTGCAGGATGGTTTTGAAAAGGGTCTGGCAGCCAGTTCATTAAGAGTTGAACTAGCAGTGCTTTCTTGTTATCGGGGAAAGATTCAAGGTGAAGTGTTGGGGTCGCACGTGGATATTAAAAGGTTTCTAAGGGTGGTGTTGCTCATTTGGCCGCCGCACAGGATGACTGTTCCTTCTTGGGATCTGAATTTGGTGCTGGAAGTGTTGGTTAGAGAGCCTTTTGAGCTGTTGGGTAGAGCTTCGTTGAAAGACCTGACCTTAAAGGCGGTGTTTTTGGTGGCCATTTGTTCAGTGCGTAGAATTTCGGAGTTGCAGGCCTTGTCTTGTAAGGAGCTTTTTCTTTCGTTCTCTGATCAGGTGGTGGTTTTGCGCCCGGTACCCGCTTTCCTGCCTAAGGTGCTTTCCATGTTTCATGTCAACCAGGTGGTTTCATTGCCTGTGTTCAATGAAAAGGAGAAGACTGCAGCTAGGGGGAAGTTACGTTTCTTGGATGTTCGCAGGACGCTCAAAGTATCTTCGCGGTACAGCGTCCTTCCGTAAGTCGGATAGGTTGTTTGTTATTTGGAGGTCCTAGGAGAGGAGAGGCTGCGGGTAAGTCTTCTATTTCCAGATGGCTCAAAGAGGCCATTGCAGCGGCTTATATTTTGAAAGGGATGGCGGTGCTGGAAGGTCTGAGGGCGCACTCGACTAGAGCGTAGCCTGCTTCCTGGGAAAAATTTAGTTTGGTGCCAGCAGTGGATATTTGCAGGGCAGCGACTTGGCCGTCGTCGAATTCCTTTGCTAAGCATTACTGCCTGGATGTGCAGGCAGCGGGGGATGTCCGGTTTGGATCAGTGTTGTTTCAGGCTGGTCTAGTAGGTACTTCCCGTTTGATATTTACTGCTCTGTTACATCCCCAGATGTTCCAGGACTGGACTGGAGGGACAAAAAGGAAGGTGAAATTAGACTTACCTGCTAATTGTTGTTCCTTGAACTCCAGTCCAGTCCCGGATCCCCCCCTTGATTTCTATTTTGGATTGCAGCCTGAAGCGGGATAGCTCTGAGATTAGAATAAAGATCTCATTTCTTGGAAGAGCAGTCCAGGGGTTTACAGGTGAGGATACGAATAAGTTAGCTATCCTCAGGTGGAAAGAGGGGGGCATACCAATGCAGCGGTACAAATCTACATAGTTTCCTTCCGGGGAAGTTTAGTTGGAGATAGAGTTGTAAGTTTAAGCTTTCAGTTTGATCTGAAGTGTTTAAAAAAAAATGTTTGAATATATTAATAATTAGAAGTGGTTTTTTTGATTATGCAAGCTACTTATTTGTTGCTCTGGTGAGTCTTCTTTGTAAATAGGTACTGGAGTGGAGAGGCGGTCCTTGCCTACTTATACCAGTGTCATCAAAGTGATGACGTACTCAGTCTCCAAAGCTGCTGGAGAAGGTGCTAAACCCAGAGGTTCCGGAACTGGACTGGAGTTCCTCAAGGAACAACAATTAGCAGGTAAGTCTAATTTCACCATATATATAAAAAGACGTAAAAGGGGGGAAGCCTATGGCCTAAAGTGAGGAATAGCTTTTATCTTCTGTTTAGTGCTATTTGGGTTCCCTGGACAGCAGGTGAAAGACTAGAGGCAGCCCTTTCTCTCCTTGACCAGAGTCCCCAGGCAGGTTGGGAGCCAGGGAGCAGTGTTCTGGCATCCATGCCTGTGCATCCGCAGTGCCTTGTCTGTGGAATCCGGCAAGGGGCCGTGTCCGATGCAGGGGATGTGCTGTGGCTGTGTGGTAGAGGCTACCAGTATGGAGCAGGCGCTACAGGACAAGATGCGGGAGCCTGTCTTTGCCAGTACAGGAGGTCCAGGTCTCCGTGGGGCTCCCTCGCTCTCTTCTGGAAACAGCTTCGGCGGTTCCTGGCCCCCTCTACCTCTCAGGGGCTGTGGGTTGGAGGAGTTCTTGGGAGTTTCTTGCCAGAGATTGTGTTCTTATTGCATCAGGCTTTTTGCTTGCGCCAGCAGGGAGTTGTAGCGGGTCTGGCTTCGGTGGCTGGCATGAAGCAAAGTGCCACGGGGAAGGGGGATGATCCATGTGTGGTGCCGACCAAGAAGGCCAGGACCTTGAAGGAGTGGCCGGCGCAGTCTTCCTTGTCGGAAGGGCCGGAGGCCGATGACTTAGAGCTAGAGCCGTACTTGGAGGATGAAGATCTCGAGGAAGGAGAGATCCTGGAACTGGAAGTCCAGGTTTGCATTGTCTGGGTTTTTTGGCGGGAGGAGCTGACGGCTCTCATCACAGAATATCTTAGAGTGCTCAATTTGCTTCTAGCCTGCCAGCAGAAGATGAGTCTGTCTGTCTTCCTGGTGCACAGGGTGGTAAAGCAGATGATCCAGGACGAGTGTGACCTGCCAAAGACGGGCCTGAAGAGTGTTAAGGCCATAACCCGTCTCTATCCTCTGTCGGAACAGAAGCGCAAGTTGTTTAAATCCCTGCGGGTTGATGCGGCAGTGGCTGCAATGATGAAGAAGACCACCATCCCGGTTGAGTGGAGTGTGGTGCTGAAGGACGGGCAGGACAGGAAGCTTGAAATGTTATTGAAAGAGGCCTTTGATGTCAACGCCCTGTCTTTGGAGGCTTCCATTTGCGGGGCCTGGATGGCAAGGGCCTGTCTGTGGTGGTCACAGTGGTTGGGGGATCCCGTGCCGGAGCACATGGGGGAGGTAGCCAAGCTGGAATCGGGAGCTGCTTTCCTGGCCGATGTCCACAATGATCTCATTCGTAGACTCACTAACAGCATGGCGTCTGTGGTGGCAGCCCATCGCTATTTTTGGCTATGAAATTGGGCAGCGGACAGCTCTTCCAAGTTCCGTCTTAGCAAGCTCCCCTTTAAGGGCAAACTTCTCTTTGGGGAGGACCTGGACAAGTGGTCAAGGATTTGGGGGAGTCCTAGGGAGGACGTTTACTGGAGGATAAGCTGAAGCAGACTCGCAATGCATCGGCTTCTCTGGGTCAGCATCGTGATTTTTGACATTTTCGGATGTCCCGCCTTGGCGCCTTCCAGAGGGGTAAGTTCCCTGCTCGGGGGCAGGGGTTTCGAGGTTTCTGGGGGGCAGGCAGAGGATCCTCTGCGCCCTCCTCCTTGGGACTTAAGAAGCCCCAATGAAGTGAGGGGGGGGGGGCTCAGGCAGGGGTACAACCCATGGGAGGTCGGCTGTGGGAGTTTTACCCTGCTTGGGTCCAGATCACGCCCGACCAGTGGGTTCTGGAGATCATCCGCAAGGGCTATGCCCTCAAGTTGGCGCGGCCAGTGCATGATGCCTTTGTCCAGTCCCCTGCAAGGCACCAAACAAGGCGGCAGCAGTCAGGGATACCCAATCATTGATGCTTCAGCTTGGGGCGGTAGTCCCCGTCCCCCAGGAGCAGTATGGCTGCAGTCGATACTCCATCTATTTCGTGGTTCCCAAGAAAGATGGCGCATTTTGCCTGATCCTGGATCTGAGGCGTGTAAATTGTTGCTTTCGGGTGCCGCATTTTCGCATGGAAACCTGGCACCTGAAATAATCGTGGCAGTGAGAGAGGGGGTTTTCACATTCCCATCGGGCCAGATCACCAGCGGTTCCTTCAGTTTGCAGTGCCGATGGGACACTTTCAGTTTCAGGCTGGCAACGGCTCCTCGCACCTTCACCAAGGTTATGGTGGTGGTCGCGGCGGTGCTTCGCAAGGAGTGGGTGCTGATGCACCCCTAGCTTGACGACTGGCTGATTCGAGCGAAGTCTAGGGATGAGAGCGTGTGGGCGACGCTGCGGGTGGTGCAACTTTTGGAGAGTCTTGTCTGGGTGGTCAGTGTGACAAAAAATCACTTGGTTCCATCTCAGGACCTGGAGTACCTGGGAGCACTCTTAGACACCCGGACGGGAAGAGTCTACCTGCCAGAACAGTGAGGTCAGGGGCTCAGACAGTTGGTGCATCAGTTTCTGTGCTGGCCGGAGCTGATGGCTTGGCAATACCTGAAGGTACTGGGAACCATGGCGGCCACGCTCAAGGTGGTTCCGTGGATGAGAGCCACATGTGCTCCTTGCAAAGGACATTACTCCAGCGGTGGTTGCACCAGATGGATCTCCTGTCCCAGTGGCTCCTATGCTCTGGGGCGGTCAGGAAGGCGCTCCAGTAGTGGCTATGTCTGGAGAATTTGGCAGTGGGCATGCCCCTTGAGCCACTGCAGTAAGTCCCGGTAATGACAGATGCCAGCCTGGTGGGCTGGGGGCTCACTGTGAGGGACGATTTGCTCAGGGGAGTTGGAACGCAGAAGAGGCTGAGTGGTTGATCAACAGGCTGTAGATGCGGGCGGTGGCCCGGGTGCTCTGCGCCTTCAAGTCCAGTGTGCGAGGAAAGGCAGTAAGGGTCTTCTCGAACAATGTGACCACAGTGACCTACGTAAACTGACAGGAGGTACGGGCAGCGTGGCTTTGGAGCAGGAAGCGGAGCTGCTGTTCAGTTGGGTGGAGCTCTGCTCCAGGCCCTGTCGGCGGCACACATCAAGGGAGTCGACAGTGTGACGGCGGACTGCCTCAGCCGCGTGTGTGTGGATCCCGGGGAGTGGATGCTCCACTCGGAGGTCTTTGCACAGGTAGTGCTCAGGTGGGACATGCCAGTCATGGACCTGATAGCAACGTTCAAGTCTGCAAAGGCGAGCCGTTTCTTTAGCAGGAGATGGGAAAGGATGGCCAAGGGCCTGGATGCGCTGCTGTAGCCTTGGCCCACGGAGGGTCTTTTGTATGTCTTTCCACCGTGGGCTCTCATAGGCAAAGTGGTGCAGCGGATCAAGGCGCATCAGGGGCAGGTCAGTTTGATAGCCCCAGATTGGCCGCGTTGCCCCTAGTATGCCAACTTGGTTCGGCTTCTGGAGGATCGCCCTTGACGCCTGCCGGCTTTGGTAGAGCTTCTGGTGCAGGGGCCAGTGCGCATGCCTCAGGTGGATTGGCTCTCGCTTACAGCCTGGCCATTGAAAGGGCGAGGTTGAAGATGGGCTATTCAGGACCCATCATCTCAACCTTGTTGAAGGCACGGAAGAGATCTGCCTTTCTCACCTACAGCCATATTTTGCATGTTTTTAAGGCTTGGTGTGCGGAGCAGCAGGCATGGCCGGCGCGGCCTCCGTTTCGGAGGTTTTAGCCTTTTTACAGGATGTCTAACTTGTGGGTGCAGCTGGCGGTGATTGTTTATCGTGGTAAGGTTCAGAAGGTGCCACTGGGGGTCTCACCTGGATGTGTTGCACCCCCCTGCGAAGGGCTGTGGGATCTTAATTTGGTTCTGACGGCGTTGAGTAAGGAGCCTTTTGAGCCCTTGAGCTAGGCCTCACTGAAGGACTTAACTTTTGAAGACCATTTTCCCGTTGACGATATGCTCCATACGGTGGATTTCGGAATTACAGGCCGCCTTGTACCAGCAGCCGTTCCTCTCCTCCTCCTCACGGGAGGTGGTGGTTTTGCGGCTGGTTCCTTCCTTCCTTTCTGCCTAAGGTGGTATCGGCTTTCCACTTGAATCAGCCCGTGTCCCTGCCAGTCCTGGGGAGCGCAGGGGACAATGTTGTCACCCTCGGCCTGCGCTTGTTGGATGTGCGCAGGGCCCTCAAGCATTACTTGAAGGCAACAGCGGACTTTCACAAGTCGGATCGCTTGTTTGTGCTATTTGGTGGTCCGCACAGAGGGGAGGCAGCGGCGAAAGCTTCCATTTCCAGATGGATTCAGGAGGCGATAGGATCGGCTTATCTCCTCCAGGGTCGTCAGGCACTAGTTGGGTTGTGCACCCATTCCACAAGCGCTCAGGCGGCTTCTTGGGTCGAGTTTGGTCTGGTGCCTCCAGTAGAAATCTGCAGAGCGGCTACCTGGTCTTCCCTGCATACTTTTAGTAAACTTTATCGCTTGGATGTTCAGGCTGTGACGGATGCCTGTCTTGGATCGGTGGTGCTGTGTGCCGGTCTTGCAGTTCCCTCCCATTAAGGTTACAGCTCTGTTATATCCCAGAGGTGCAGGACTGGACTGGAGGGACGATAAGGAAAGCGAAATTAGACTTACCTGCTAATTGTTGTTCCTTGAGGAACTCCAGTACAGTCCCAGATCGCACTCAGGGTTTCTGATAGAGCTAGTCTGCCCAGGTTGAAACAGGGTTCTTGGGTGCTTCAACACTGAGGGGCAGATCGGGGATCTTTTATCTCTGGCTGGTTGCTGATCTGCGTTCAGGGATCCCTCGGGTAAGTCTCTTTCTTGATCCCTGTCTGGGGGAAGGGGGGTGTAGGAGTTCCTCCTTAGGTGCGGGCGGGAAATCGCCAGGTTAGTTCCTTGTTTGGTGTAAGTTAGTTTTGGTTAGTTAGGCTGGATTTGCATTTTGCATCTTGCCTGTTTAACTGCTTATTTGTTGCTCCTGTGAGTCTGCTTTGTCAATAGGTTACTGGGAGCTGAAGGGCGGTGCTAGTGGTATTAGTACTGGTGACTTCAGAAGTTGACATGCTTAGTCTCCAAGCTGCTGGAGAGGTTGCACTACCCAGAGGTTTGGGATTCGACTGGAGTTTCTCAAGGAACAACAATTAGCAGGTAAGTCTAATTTTGCTATTTTTGAGACACGTAAGCTTTAACAGTGGTAATTCTGCAATTGCCAACTACCCAGCGATCAGGTTGACTTAGTTTTGTGCCTTAGCACCCTGTACGCCGACCGCTACTTACCTTTTTTTTTTTTTCTTCTATTTGAAGTCTTCCCCATTTTAAGTTTGTTTTTGTTCTACCTTTTATGAGGTAAGGTGCCTCCCTGTTGTGATTGCAATCATTTAGTAGCATAGTAAAGCTTTGATGCCCGTTGTTAAAGCCTGGAATATGGACATAACAAGCACTAACGTGTAGTTTTATTTTATAAATCAGATTGGAGTTTGCCGTTCAGTGCAGTAATGAATTTTTGCAAATACATTCCCTGTTTAGTATTTCATTTTTGCGCCTTTGGAATATGCGATTTCCTGAACTTTGACCTTTGCTTGTTTTGGTGTGTACTCTTTTTAAAAGATCAGCTGACACTACTCTGCTTTTTCTGCCAGGTCAGGGTCTGTAGACAAGCGTCGTACCTTTTGAAGCATAAGGCAAGTACTTTTCATTTACTTTATTTCTTCTGGCTTATTGTGAAGGTGTTTCCTTATCGTCCCTTCAGTCCAGTCCTGGAATTCTGGGTAGTGCACCTCTTCCAGCAGCTTGGAGACTGAGCATATCATCTTTTTGATGATCTCTACATACATATACAGCTGGCACCTCCCCACCAGCTCCAGTATGCTCGGTCTCCAAGCAGCTGGAGGTAGCAGTGAGCCAGAATTATGGGCTCACTGGAGAGATAACTAAGAAGAAAATTAGGGGTTATTTCCTTTAATTTAATTTTCCTTTAGTCTCGGTTGATTTCCTTTAACTTTCCCTTCTCAGTTTATTTAAGCTGAACCGGGTGCCTGTGGGTGGCCCTAGCAGATCCTGTTCTACGAGAGAGTGAGAGTTTTAGAGTGGGTGCTGGCTGGAGAGTTCCTCCCCCTCCTCCTTCCCGCTTACATTTGGGACTGGGATCCGGAGAAGACTTTGGAACCTGGTTTGTTAGAGGCAATAAAAGTCTGTGCAGGCAGCCAGCTCCCAAATCCGCTCATCAGGTGAGGAGCCGGCTTCCTGCACAGACTTCTACTGCCTCTCTACCCTGCCCTATTGTGTGGCTGAGCGCAGAAGCGGTGGTGCAGGACAGCAACTTCACTTCTCAGCCCTGGGAAACCCTTAAACATGCTCTTACATGCGGCTGCTGACTGCAAGGTGGGATCGGTCTAGCAGCTAGCAGCATAGAGGGCTCAGGTAGAGCAAGGCCCACAGATCCTGAGGAGGGCGGAGCAAAGTAAAAGCGCACCTTTTTCCCCGATAGTTTTTGGGCCTCATCTTCGCGGCGGTTCTAGCTTAGCCCTAGTTTAGAGGTGAGGTTGCCCCTCGAGCTTCCTGAAGATGTCGAGTAGTAATAATAACAATACAGAAACAAAGAATATTAACGGAGAATTTTGAGAGTTAGACGGCTAATTTTGGGGTTTGCCTTTACATTTTTTCTCTTTCTGTCTTTCCTTTCTTCTTGGTTTGCTTGATTTAGGTGGGCTTCCTTCTCCTTGAGAGCTACTAGGAGCTTTGGAAGAAAGGCACCAGAAGATAGCACCATGCCAGGTAGACCGCAATGCCTAGTCTGCAGTACCCGGCAGGGGACGGTATCAGAAGCAGGTGTTTGCCTTGGCTGCGCTAATGAAACTGTGTCAGTGGAACAAGAGCTCCACACCATTGGGGGCCAGGAAAAGAGTTTAGCCCTGCCCTGGGAGTTTGGGGACACCCCCAGAGCTGGACGTCGTGCACCATGTCTCCCTTGCCAGAGCTGCAGACCAGCCCCTCCACTTCTCAGGACCGAGATGGAGGGGGGGGGGGCGCGCCGGGGAGGCTTCTCGCTGGAGTTTGTCCTGCTGCTGCATAAGGAGTTCTGCCTGCACCAGCAAGGGTCAGGCCTGTCCACTCCGGGACAGGACCGTGCGACAAAGCGTCCTGCGGCTCCAGGGGAGCAGAGGATGTTGGCGGAAGCCGCCTCTAAGAGGCAGAGAGGCTCGGACGACTGGGGAGACCAATCACCTTGGTCCGAAGGCCTGGATGGGACAAACTTAGACACAGAGCTGGATGCACCAGAAGAAGATTTATAGGAAGGAGAGATTCCAGAGCAGGAAGAGCAGGCGCGGATTGTTCACGTGTTTTGCCGGGAGGAATTGCCAGTCCTTATTGAGTCCTTAAAGGCACTCAATATGCCTACAGGCCTCCAGGCAGAGGAAGAGGCACTGGAAGACCCCCCTACTTTAGGCGATGCAGAAGACACAGAAGGTGGTTCCTGTCCATCGAGTGGTCAAACATGATCCATGATGAGTGGGAACTGCCGGAAGCCAGACTATGGGAGGGTGCGGACCATGCCGCGCCTGTACCCATTGCTAGAGCAAGAGAGAACTACTTTGGTTACTGGAGGTGGATGGGGCAGTATCGGCGGTGACCAAAAAGACGACAATCCCGGTGGAAGGCAGTGCGGTACTTAAGGATGCCTAGGATAGAAAGTTGGACACCTTACAGAAACAAACCTTCGATATCGACATCCTCGCTCTTCATGCATTGGTTGTGTCGCCTGCGTGGCTAGGGCCTGCCTTCATTGTTCTCAACGGATTCAGCAGCTTGGGGATCTGGCAGAGGAGTCTGCAGGGGAGAGAGCGCATCTTCAGTCAAGAGCAGCCTACCTCGCAGACACCCACTATGATCTTATTAGGGGTCTCTCTAAGAGCATGGTCTCAATGGTGGCAGCACGCTGCTATCTCTGGCTAATTTGGCAGCTGGCACTTTCTCCAAGTCCTGGCTCAGCAGGCTTCCTTTTAAGGGGAAGCTTCTGTTCAAAGAGGAGCTGAACAAATTGGTGAAGGACTTGCGGGAGTCCAAGGACGATTGCCTTCCAGAAGATAAGCATAAGCAAGCCTGCAGTATTCCCCCCCCCCCCCATGCGGACAAAACCAAGGGATTTTAGGAGATTTCGGACAACCCATTTGGTGCCCTACCAGAAGGGCAGTTCCCTTCTAGGGGACAGGGGTTTTGAGGCTTTCGAGGAGCCGGGAGCGACTTTAGCGCCTCCACCTTTTTGGGGCCTAAGAAGACACAATGAAGCGAGGGGGGCCCCAGGCGGGGATGCAGCCCATGGGAGGTCCACTATGGGAGTTTTTCCCTGCCTGGGCCCAAATCACATCTGACCAGTGGGTCCTGGAGGTCATTCTGGAGAGCTATGCCCTTGACCTGGCGCACCTGGTAGGCCAGTCTTTTCTTTGGACCCCCTGCCGGTCCCAAGTCAAGGCCGCAATGGTAAAGGGTACTCTGACACAGTTCCTCCAGTTAGGGGCGGTAGTCCCTGTTCCCAGAGACCAGTATGGCTGCGGTCAGTACTCCATTTACTTCATAATGCCAAAAAAAGGAGGGCTTCTTTCGGCCCATCCTCTATCTCAAGCACGTGAATCGGTGCCTTCAGGTGCCTCAATTCCACATGGAAACGTTGCGGCCTGTTATAGTAGCGGTCTGAAAGGGAGTTTACTTAATGTTGCTCGATCTTATGGAGGTGTATCTACACATTCCCATCCGACCAGCCTATCGACAGTATCTCCGTTTCGTAGTCCCATGGGGGCACTTGCCTTTTGGCCTGGCAACAGCTCCCTGCACCTTCATCAAGATCATGGTGGCGGTGGCAGCGGCTCTCCAAAAAGAGGGTGTGCTCATACACCCGTACCTTGACGACTGGTTGATTTGGGCAAAGTCCAAGGAAGAGAGTAAGCAGGCAACAACCAGAGTGGTGAAATTCCTGTGCAGTCTTGGTTGGGTCATCAGCTTGGCCAAGAGTAGCTTGGTCTCGTCCCAGAAAATAGAGTATCTGAGAGCGCGCTTCGACACTTGCAGGGGCAAGGTTTTCCAGCCAGCACACTTGGAGCAGGATCTACAGTGGTTGTTGTGCCAGCTCTTATGGATGAGGTAACCATCTGCCTGACATTATCTATAGGTTCTTGGGACGATGGCTGCAACTCTTGCTGGTCCCTTGGGTGAAAGCCCACATGAGGCCATTGCAAAGGGCCCTGCTCCATCGATGGTCCCACCAACTTCATCTGCTGTCAGAGGCTCCCCTGCCCAAGGACAACTAGAAGAACACTCAGGTAGTGGCTCTGCCCAGTAAACCCCAGTGGGTCCCTTTTGACGACCGATGTCAGGCTGGGGGGCACACTGCAAGGGGCACATTGCCTTAGGGTCTCTGGAGCCCACAGGAAGCCCTTTAGTCCATCAATAGGCTGGAGATGAAGGCGGTGGCCCTAGCGCTCCAGAACTTTGACCGATGGCTGTAGGGGAAGGCGGTCTGGGCATTCTCTGACAACGCGACTATGATGGCCTACATCAATCGCCAAGGAGGCACAGGAAGAGGCAGAAAGCCTTATGGAATGGGCAGAGGGCCATCTCCAAGCATTGTTGGCAGCACATGTAGCAGGAGTCGAGAACGTGACGGTGGATTACCTAAGTCTGTTTCAAGTGAATCCCGGCAAATGGGAGCTCTGCTTGGAGGTCTTCTCACAGATGGTGAGCAGATGGGGCACCCCAATTATGGATCTCATGGCAAAATGTTCCCTGTAAAATAGTTATCTCCAAGTTATAATGCCCTGTTCAATGTAATTTCAATTTGTTCAATGTAAACCGCCCTGATGCAGAATAGCGCGGTATATAAGAGAATGTAAATAAAATGGAGCTTGGCCAAGGCTAGCCGTTTATTCAGCAGGAAGCGAGAAAGGAAGAATATTGGAGGGCCTGGACGCCCTGGTGCAGAGGTGGCCCATGGAGGGGCTGCTGTAAGTGTTTCCCCCATGGGCGCTGATAGGCAGAGTCATTCAGAGAATCGAGGCTCACCATAGGTTGGTCATCCTTATCGCCCCATATTGGCCGAGGTGACCGTGGTACGCCGACCCTGTGCAACTCCTTGCAGACTAAGCATGGTATCTCACAGTGTGGGAGGATCTGTTGAACCAGGGACCAGTCCAGACGCCTCAGGTGGATCTGTTCTCACTTACAGTATGGCCCTTGAAAGGGCGAGGTTAAAAAGGGGTTACTCGGATCCTGTGGTTGCAGGCTAGAAGAGGTCCACTTGCTTCTCTTATGTTAGGGTGTAGTGCATCTTTGAGGACTGGTGAGCAGCCTGGCAGTGCCGACCATCCACCACGTCCATCCCAGACGTAGCATTTTTTTGCAGGCAGGCTTTGAAAAGGGCTTAGCTGTTAGCTCGCTGAGGGTGCATCTGGCAGAGATTTCATGCTATTGCGGAAGGGTACAAAGGATATTGTTGAAGATGCACCCAGATGTAGTTTGATTTCTGAAAGCAGTGAGGCGCCCCCGCCCCCCACGTAGGACAGTGGTTCCACCTTTGGATCTTAATTTGGTGTTAGCGGTGCTTACGGTTAGCTCTTTGAGCCATTGGCTCAGGTGTCCCTGAAGGACTTGATGCTTAAGACAGTGTTTCTGGTAGCGATTTGCTCGGCAAGATGGATTTCTTAACTGCAGGCCCTTTCCTGCCAGCCACTATTTCTTTCCTTTTCAAAGGACAAAGTGATCCTGCGGCCAGTTCCATCCTTTATGCCCAAGGAGGTCTCAGATTTTCACATGAACCAGGTGGTTTCCCTACCGGTGCTGCTGAGCATGGGGGAGGAGACCGTGGACTCACGATTGCGCTTCTTGGATGCTCGTAGGGTTCTGAGGCTGTACTTGAAGAGGACAGTATTGTTGTGCAGATCCGATCAGTTGTTTTGTTTGAAGGGCCATGCAAAGGGGAGGCGGCAGTGGCCAAGGCCTCTATTTCCATGTGGATCAGAGAAGCGATTGCATTGGTGTACATTTTGAAAGGCAGGACAGTGCCAGCAGGGTTGCAGGCACATTCCACGAAAGCCCTGGCAGCCTCTTGGGCAGAGATTAGTCTAGTGCTGCCGGTGGAGATATGTAGGGTGGCGACGTGGTCCTCCCTGAATACGTTTTTGCTAAGCATTTATCGCCTGGCTGTTCAGGTGGCAGGAGATGCCTGTTTTTCAGCGTTGTGGTCCTTAGGGCTAGTCTTATGAGTCCCTCCCGTTGATCGAACTGCTCTCTTACATCCCAGAATTCCGGGGCTTGACTGGAGGGGGCAATAAGGAAAGTGTAATTGGACCTTACCTGCTAACTAGCGTTCCTGGAGGAACTCCAGTCCAGTCCTGGATCCTACCCCCCAGTGGTAATGTATAAGATACTATTTTTGCGACCCCCGGCTGGGGGCCTGAGCATTATTATTTCTGATGATAGATAGTAAGGTGGCTAAACAGGTAAAAAATGTGAGGGCAAAAGCCAGAAGGATGCTTGCGTGCATAGGGAGAGGAATGGCCAGCAGGAAAAAGGAAGGGATAGTGCCTCTGTATAAATCTTTGAGACCTCATTTGGAGTATTGTGTACAACTCTGGAGATCACACCTTCAAAAGAATATACTGTAAACAGGATGGAGTCTGTGCAGAGGGTGGCAACCAAAATGGTCATAAGGCATATGGGGACAGACTTAAAGATTCCAATATACTGTATATACTTTGGAGGAAAGGCAGGAGAAGTGAGAAATGATAGTGTTTAAATACCTCCGTGGCAGAAATGCACAGGAGGAGAGCCTCTTGTTTATTGAAGCACACCAATGCAACATGAGGCAACAGTAAACAGAACATAGTCCACCATACAGTTCTCCGACCTGGTGAGGGGCTGCAACCATCCATGACGAGGAGGGGGTAAGGAGATAATTCCCTGTTGGACCTGCAGTCCCACTCCCTCAGGCTGGTCTCCAACAAACCTATTTCACAGGGTGTCATCCTCTGTTTTCTTTGTTTGGTTTTTCCCCTGAACTCCGTAGTCACCTCTTACCACACACTCACCATGCCAGACTCATCAAACACTCGCTTCAGTCATCCCCCCTGCCATGCCTGCATGTTTATTCTTCCACACCTTAACTGCCTAGTCCTCCCTGGGGTGAACCATTTGGCCATTTAAAATACTTCTTACGCCCTTATGTTCTGGGGTACAATGTTGCAAATCTTGACCAGAGGCGGTGGTACAACATCCACTTTGGTCTAGTTCTCTTCGCATATACCCTCCTCTCAAAGGATCCTATATCGTGCATTTTCAACTTCCAGTGCTGCAATGAAGGTTCAAGGTCAGTAATCTACTTATACAGCACAATCTTTTTAACTACCAGAAGACCCAGCAGAACAAAGCGCTGTTTTTTCTTGGGCATCTTACATTTCTCCAATGAATCTAAATCCCTCATCAACAGCAAACTATAGGTCCATTCGATACGCATCTGAACTACATGGGTTAATACATTGAGGGCACCCTCCAAAATCTGCGAAGCTTGTGGCATTCCAAAAAGGAGTGAACGAACATGCCTTTTCAAATATTACATTTAAGACTGAGGTCTGAGTCCCATATCCCCATCTGGGTCCCTCTTTCTCACAACAGGTAAGCTCTGCGCAGAATGCAAAACTGCATATCCTGGAAATCTGCACTGTTTACCCAGTCCACCAATCCGGAGAAGAGCTTGGCCAAGTTTTCATCATCCCATTCTTTGTCCATTTCCATGGACCAAGTCTTCGCTATGGGTCTGTAAATGATGTTTCCTTAGCAGCTTGCTGCATCCAGTATCATGTGGTGATTTTGTTAAATTGGGGTGTCACTTTTTGAAATTGCCTCCCCCCCTCCTCAGCCAGTGATTCCCATAACAAGTGGTCTGGGTGGAGCAATAATGCCAAACTTGTAGATATGCATAAAAATCTTTGCTGGGAGATGCAATTGCCCCCTAAGTTGTTCAAAGATGAGGAACTGATTGTCCCCAGTCCCCCACAAGTGCCCCAAGGTCTGACAATCCACCTTCACCCAAGAACAAAAGACAGAGGTACATCCCATATGGTAAACCTTGATTATCTACCAGTGGGAAGAGTACAGAAATCCTACCTGCCACCATCTCCACGCCAGCTGCAGCAGCCAGACCAAAAGCTTGGCCACCCCATGGGGGGGGGGGGGGGGGTCACACGACACGACACGACACATATAAATCAAAGCTAGCAGAGAGTGAAGCCGATGCACCTCCCTCCAGAAAGGTTGCAGGGCATACGTACCAGCCCCCATCAGCTCTTTGTGGGCCCAGAGCAGATGTATTCCATGCTTTAAGAAAGGTGGAAGGAAGGCCAAAAAACTGTCAGCATGGTTTTAAAGGTGAGGTCAGAGAGACTGTTGCTGCCAAAAAGCACCTTTCAGGAAATGGAAAAAGGAGCCAAATGATGAAAACGGGGAAACATAAGTGTTGGCAAAGTTACATGCAAGGCATTGATAAGGCAGGCAAAGAGAATTTTAAAAAAAGCTAGCCATGAAAGCAAAAATTTATAATAAAAACATTCAAGTACATTCGTAGCAAAAAAACTGTGAGTCAGTTGGACCATTGGATGATAGAGGGGTAAAAGGGGCGTTGAGTGAGGAGAAGGCGATAGAGGAGAGACTGAATGAGTTCTTTGCTTTGGTCTTTACTGAAGAAAATGTAAGGAATTTACCTGTGCCTGAAATGGTATCTAAAGATGATGCATCGGAAGAATTGTAATACATCTTCCCGGTTTATCAGTATTTCTTTCTTTCAACTATTTGATGAATTGAAGAGTAGAAAATCACCAGGACGAGATGGTATACATACGAGAGTATTGAAAGAACTGAAATATGAGTTTACTATCATTAAAATCAGATACTTATGACCTGGATTGGCCACTGTTGGAAACAAGATACTGGGCTTGATGGACCTTGGTCTGACCCAGTATGGCATTTATTTTCTTATGACTTACAGCCCAACTGTGGTTTGGCCACCACATTGAAGTTGCTGCCCCAGATGACTGCATGTTCTCTCTATAGGGAAATGAGGGATGCAAGATCTGAAAATAATTTGATTGTAGACATTGGGAGCATAAATACAACCCAACAGAATCTTTTGCCCCTAGATAGAGCCTGTCATGAACACAGACTTTCCCTCAGGGTTCTGAATGAGCTTATGCAGTTCAAAGGGTATTCTTTTGTGAACCAGGATAACTACCCCTTTGTGCCCATGGTTGTATGCTGAAAAGCATTGTTCTCCTACCCACCCCTTGCGCAATTTGGCATGCTCAGATTGTGTTCATATGTGTTTCTTGCAGAACTGCTATTTCTGTCCCCTCTTAACTTAAGAGGGCCAACATTTTTGTACGCTTGATTGGAGAGTGCACCCCATCTACATTCAATTATAGTATGTGTAAGTTAGCCAACATCACCTCACATCCACTGGCATTCCCACACATTTTCCAGGTTCTGCATCCAGGGGGAAAAAAACCCACCCCAGCTAGGTTCCCCTGTGCCACTCGAGCCTCCTTCACACCACAGGGATGCAATGCGGAACTATCTGCACATTGCAGGTATAAGGAGCAGCAAAGTGAAAGGATCGAAGTCTGGAGTTAGCAGTAGAAGAGAAGGACACAGATAGAAGTACTCTGCCAGAGGAGTGGAGTTCACGAGGAGGGATGTAGGGGAGAGATAAGAGCATAAAGGTAGTGAGAAGCAGCAGGTTGCATGCACTTATATTGTAGGTTAGTAGGAGACATTTGAACTGAATACGGAAATGGATAGGGAGTCAGTGAAGTGACTTGAGAAGAGGGGTTATGTGAGCATATCGAGGCTGGCAGAAAATTAGCCATGCAGCTCAGTTTTGAACAGATTGAAGGGGAGAGAGATGATTCAGAGGGAGACCTTCAAGAAGACGGTTGCAATAGCCTAGGTCACTAAAGAGTGGATGAGTGTCTTTAGCAGTATGTTCAGAAAGGAAGGGGTAAATTTTGGTGATGTTATACAGACAAACTACAGATTTTAGCTATCAGTTGGATGTGTGTGGAAAAGGAGAGGGAGGAGTCTAACGCAACCCCAAGGTTGCGAGCTGAGGAAACGGGGAGGAGTAGTGCCTTATCCAGAGATTGAGAAAGGAGGAAGGGGAGAGGTGGATTTAGGGGGAAAAGAAGTTCGGTTTTGGCCATGTTCAATTTCAAACGGCGGTAAGACATCCAAGCAGCAATGTTAGATAGGCAGAGATCTGGGCCTGGATGACTGGTGAGATTTCAGGTGTAGAGGTAGATCTGAGAGTCATCAGCGTAAAGATGGTACTGAAAGCCATGGGAAGAGATGAGCATACCAAGGGATTGGGTATAGACAGAGAGAAAAGGAGTGGGCCCAAGACAGACACTTGGGATAAACTAACTGAGAGCGGGATAGCAGTAGAGGAGGATCCATCAGAACAGACACTGAAAGTACGATGGGAGAGATGAAAAGAGAACCAGGATAGCACAGAGTCCTTAAATTCAAGCAAGGACAAGGTATTGCGGAGAAGGTGGTGGTCAACAGTGTCAAAAGCAGCAGAAAGCTCAAGAAAGATGAGGATCAAGCAAAGTCTCTTGAATTTGGCCAGGAACAGGTCGCTGGAGACTTTGGCAAGAGCTGTTTCTATAAAATGGAAGGGATGAAAACCAGATAGCAAAGGATCGAGAAGGGCTTCAGAGGAGAGAAAGTCAAGGCAATGACGGTGAATCATACATTCGTTTAGAGATTAAGGGGAAGAGGGATATGGGTCAATAGGATTAGTAGGGTCAATTGAGGGCTTCTTAAGGAGAGGTGTGACCACAGCATGCTTAAAGGCTGCAGGAACAGTTGCAGTGGAGAACGATAAGTTGAGAATATGAGAGATGGAAGGGATTGCAGTGGAGAACGATAGGTTGAGAATATGAGAGATGGAAGGGATTACAGTGGAGGAGATGGAGCTTAGGAAACGGGTAGGAATAGGATCAGAGGGGCAGGTGGTGAGTTTAGAAGAGGAAAGAAGGGTGTGGTTTCCTCAACAGAGATCATAGAAAAGGAAGAAAGGGTAGCAGAGATTGAGGGGAAAAGTTGAGAGAAGTTGGGGGGGGGGGGAGAGGGGATGGAGCTGACCTTGTAGGGAATTGGAGTGCGATTTTGTGGACTTTGTCATGGAAATAGTCGACCAGGGTTTGGACAGAAAGAGAAGGAGGGGTCTGAGGTGAAGGCACCTTGAGAGAGTTGAGAGTTGTAAAGAGACGGTGAGGGTCAGAGGTGAGAGAGTTAGATGGACATAATAGTCTTGTTTGGCAAGTGCTATGGCTGACTGGAAGGAGGCAAGCATGAATTTGAAGTGTAGAAAAGTCCACAAGGATGTGGGATTTGAGCCAAGTGCACTCAGCTGAGCAGGCACAGGAACATAGATAGCGGGTAGTGGAAGACGGTCAAGGCTGAGGTGCAGTATGCCTCACAGGACGTGGCATGGATAGGGCAAGAGCATCCAAAGCAGAGGAGAGTGCAATGTTATAGGAAGTTACTACCTCCTCAACATACTCTGAAGACATAATGGAGGAAAGAGATGGCGAGACCGTAGTGGAGAGAGCCAGTGGGTCAATATCATGAAGATTTCTAAAGAGGTTGGAGGAAACTGGGTGAGATTGAGGCAGGAGGTGATGAAGAATGAAGCTTAGCAGGTGATGGTCAGATAAGGGAAGAACAGAGGTACAGAAGTTAGAGGGTAAGCAATTAGAGAAGAAAAGGTTGAGGCAGTGGCTGTATTGGTGAGTGGGGGCAGTAGAGCAAAACTGGAGGTTGAGTGAGGAGGGTAAGAAAAAGGAACTTTAAAGCATAAGGGTCAGAGGGAATGTCAACATGAAAGTTAAAATCCCCAAGAATAAGGGAGGGGGAAGATGAGTCCAGAAAGAAGGAAAGCCATGAATCTAAGTCGGTGAAAAAGATAGAGGTGGATTTTTCAGGGGGTTGATAAATAACAGCTATTCGGAGAGGTAGTGGAGTAAAAAGCGGATGGAGTGGACTTCAAAGGAGGAGTGAGATTGAGGTAGAAGGAGGGGTTGAAATTGGCAGGAGGGAGAGAGTAGAAGCCCACCAACACCATAACCAGTGGGACGAGGTATATGAGAGAATTGATAGCTGACATGACAGAGAACAGCAACTGAAACAGAGTCTTCTGGGAGGAGCCAGGTCTCAGAGCAAAAAGATGGCAAGCATTTGAGATAGAGATCATGAATAAAGGCAAGCTTATTTGAGATGGAGTGTGCATTCCACAAGGCACATGAGGAGGGGGAAAGAAGAGGGATATGAATAAGATATGAGCAATTTGCATGAGGATTTGTCATGGGAGTGCGAGAAGTCTAGGGGGACTAGGGTTGGGATTAATATCACCAGAAGACAGCAGAAGGAGTAGAAGAGTGTGGAATAAAGAGGAGACAGCACGGTGGAAATGAGGGTGAGGTTGTTTGAGAGAGAAGGCTGAATGAGAGGGTAAAAAATGGTGAAGCTCAAGAGCTGATGAAAGGGTAGATGACAATATGCTGTGAGAATTGGGATTGATAAAAGGGAGATATGGAAGGAAGGCTTGAGGTTGTTGCTTCGAGGGGAGTGTTAACAGTAGAAATAGAAAGTGTTGTGGAGCCATAAGAGAAATGGAGAGGAGAACAGAAGTCACTAGAAATATATGAAGGATAGGAAGGATAGAGATTTCAAAGGATTAGGGTGCTCCTGTGAGTAATGGTGGTATTAAACACAGGATAGATATATGAGAATGCTAGCCGAGGGGTGGCAGAAAAGGATAATAAGGCAGGGGAGGGGGGAGAGAGAGCTGAGAAAAGCTGAACAATATTGCAGAAAGTACAAATGAGATAAAAGAGCACACTAACAATGATAAATATATAGAGAGGCAGACTGGATTCACACAAAAGCAGTTTGAATGTGTCAAGCAAAGCTTGTAATGGAACTGTTCTCCTCTTCTCAGTGGAGAGATAGGCAAACAGCTAAGCATATGTGGAAGACATGAAAAGGGGCTCTACAATGCCTCAGTGGGGGGGGGGGGGGGGGAGAAGGGGTTAGTCACTCAGGTAGATTTGAGCAGGGACAGGAAAGTCCCTGCAGCAATGGAGACAAGAGTTAGGATAGGTATTGAATTAACTGAAGAAAGACCCTCTTACTCTTCAGGAGCGAGATTAATATGTGCTGTAATCCCAGAGTGTCCACTTAAACATAAAATCACCTTAGTATTTTCACAGCATCAGGTTTTCATTTGGCGCAGTTTCTCCAAATGGGTGAGTTTAGCACATGCCATGACAGTCATGAACCTCACTTCTAAGCCAGTGTATATTTATTATTTATTTTATTTAACAGTATTTATATACCACCTTTTCCTTAAATCAAGGTGGTTTACGTTGAACTCAGTTCTTTACATTGTAACAATACGGTTTACATTCAACTCGGTAATCTGCATACATTATAACATCATAGTTTGAGGGAGGGATTGCATAGGGGAACTTCACAAACCATCTTTAACAGTATGTTTCTTAACTTATTTACAAGGGTAACTTATTTACAAATTGGGGGTCATGCTTTGTGATTATGCAGTAATGTTCCTTATTCATTGTCTGGTGCTGGAGTGGAAGGAGTGTCAGTATTCTATGTGATAATGCCAGTGTGTTCAATAAACGGGAATGTCTTCAACTTTTTCCTGAAGTCCTTGGTGTCCCTCGTGGTTCTGATATCCTTCTGGGAGGGTGTTCCATGGAGTATGATCTCAGTCTCTCAAATTTACTGCTAATGCTTTGCATAGTACTTACGTTGTACCAAACAGAGCCTTTCTCTGTTTGTAAGATGTGTTACATGTATGGTAATTTATCAAGGTGTGCTTGGAAATTCCTCTTAAGCCTGTGGCACCCAACACAATGGGAAGTAAACTCAGTATCTTTCTGCCACATTTTCTTTGTCTCAGACTGCATTGTTTGGTACTTGAAGATTTTCTCCCTCAGCGTGATTCACAGAGTAGTCACTTTGAACTGACACCTCTATAATCCATGCTATTCTGGGGTTCCTTATTGTCACTCCAGTGCAGTCCCGCACCTCTGGGTAGTGTACCTCTTCCAGAAGCTTGGAGACTGAGCATGTCATCTTTTTGATGACACTAGTGTACATATGCAGCTGGCACCGCCCACCAGCCCCAGTATGCTCAGTCTCCAAGCCGCTGGAGGAGGTTGTGAGCCAGGGTGTTAGACTCGCTGAAGGGACAACTAAGGAGATAGGTTTAGATAGAGTTTGCTTTTATTTCCCCTGTTAAGGTGCAGGTTTCTTTTTTTTTTAAATTTCTGCCTTTAAAAACAAAAAAAATCAGAAGGAACAGAGAGAACCCGGGGGGCAACAGGGCTGAGGGGAGGATATTCCTTCTTCCCCCTCTCCCCCCCCCAGGATTTCGGGAGGGGGGGAGAGTTCTGTGGGGGCCTTCCTCAGTCCGAGACTTCTGGCAGCTCCCAAACCTGTTATCGGGTGAGGAGCCGTTGCAGGGGCTGCAGTTGCTTGACAGGAGTGAAAGCTGGCAGTCCTGAGTCGCCGCCCCCTCCTCCTCAGCGCCGAAGCCGGGAAGGAAGACTGAGTGCGAGGGATAGAAAAGCCATGCGGCAAAGAGGCTCCAAGGTAAGAGTGGCTGGGGGAGGACAACAGAAACCTCTAGCAACCGCCAGAACACAAAGAGAGACAGAGCGGCCTGCAGCTGCATGTTTGGGAGCCTGCAGCAGTGTGGGACACTCCCCCCGCTGCATTTAGTCACAATTTCTTCTTATTCAGGTCCGCATGTGTTTAACCCCCTGCTGTGTTTTGGGTGCTCGGGAGAGGCAACCACTGGAGAAGTAGCCTCTTCCTAGGGGGCCATTGGCAGTTTCTTTTTAATTTCATTTTCAGTTAATTTTGGTTTGTTTTTATTTTATTTTAGTGCAAGTACTCTAGTGCTCTGCCTGAGCCTGTGGAGGTGCACTGTGCTGGGGATCCCTTTACCTACCCAGGTACAGATTGAGGGCGTTCCTGGGGAGTGCCCTTCCCACCATGCCATCCTGACTGCAGTGCCTGGTATAGGATGGTATCAAGGGTCGGGAACCCCACTTAATCCTTAAGCATTCCTTGTGTTATACAGCTCAAAACTTATTCAGTGCACAATGACTTGATGCAGACATGTGGGAAAAACCTAATCAGATAGGACATTGTTTGTTGCTGGGCGGATTTCAGAGTGCTGTTGTGCTTGGTAAGGTGATGTAAGTGGCAGTTGATTGAGACATTTTATCTGACCCTTCTCAGGAGAAAGTAACAAAGTCAGAGACAGAAATAAAGATAAGTGTAAAAGAAAACAAAGCCCAGAGGTGCTGCATATAGGTTTGTAGCAGCTACAGCTCTGTGGAAAACAGGAATTACCTGCATACAAGAAATGTATGTAATTTGAAAGATAGTCAGTGGATAGGATGCAAATGAAATCCTTCCATCTATGGTCAGTGAGTAACCTGACATGATCATCTCTTGTCTCTTAGCCCATATTATATACCTATTAAATTTGTAATATTGCTTGTAAGGGAAGTTGTACTCCCTTATAGCCATTTGTAGTATTAGAATAAAAACGTGAACTTTACTCTGAGAACGTGTCGGTTTGATTGGATCAGGGCAAGATCCATTTCATATCTTTAAGATACAACACTGCAGCGCAATCTAAAAATGTGGTGTGGTCCTGCTCCCTGACATGGGAGCAGGACCTGCAGGATGAGATGAGGCAGGAGAGTCCCTCCCGGTTGCAAGAGACCCTGGGGGTGGTGGGCATCATGTTACCTTCAACGGATCCGTCCCCCAGTCCCTGCATGATGCCCGGACCATCCACCCCTCAAGCCCAGGGAGCAATAGGGCTCCCGGGGGAGTTCTCACCGGAGTGTCTTACTTTTGCATAAGGCGTTTTGCCTACCAAGTTGCTTCTCAGCCCCGGAACACGGGTCTAAGAGGATGTCAGACGCAAAAGAGCACGAGTCGGGAGCAGTGGCGCCTAAGCGGGCTAGAGGCTTAGAGGAGTGGCAGCAATCGCTGTTGTCTGAGGGGCTGGATGGGGAAGACCTTGACACGGAGCTAGATCTGCAGGAGGATTTGGAAGAAGGAGAGAGCCCAGAACAGGAGGATCAGGCCTGAATTATTTGGGTTTTCCGCCGGGAGAAGCTACCAGTGCTCATTTTTGTTTATGTTTATGCAGTTTCTCAATATACCATCCAGGCCGAAGGCCATCAGGGCTGTTTACAATCACTACAAGCGGGTACTGATACAATTCCTCGTCCCCAAAGGGCTCACATTCTGTGTGTACCTTGGAGACCCTCAAGGCCCTGAATATGCCTGCTAACCTCCTGGTAGAGGAAGAGGCACTCTAGGATCTGCTGTTCCAGGCGGTACGGAAATCTCAGTCTTACCAGTACATGGAGTAGTAGGACAGATGATCCAGGAGGAGTGGGATCTGCCGGAGGTTGGCCTTAAAGGGATGCAATCCATGATGCGCTTATACCTGCTGCCGGAGCAAGAACAAGCTCCTTTGATCACCCAAAGTGGGCGCAGTGGTGTTAGCAGCAGTCGAAGAGACCTTGACTTGTCTCCTGCAGCTGAGAGCCGTGGAACTGGTTCTGTGAGACCAGTACGTCTGCGGTCAATGCTTGATGTATTTCGTGGTGCCTAAAAAGGAAGTTCCTTTCGCCCAATTCTTGACTTCGAGGGCATGAACTACGGTCTCTGGGTACTACATTTTCACAGTAATAATGGCGGTAGGAAGCAGAGATTTTTGGCGACTCTCGATCTCGCAGAGGTTTATCTACAAGGTCCCATCCGTCCGGAACAACATCAGCAGTTTCTCCACTTTACGGTGCCCTTCGGTCTGGCGACCACCCCTCGTACCTTCACCGAGGGTCATGGTGGCGGTGGTGGCGGCAGCTCTCCACAAGGATGGGGTTCTCATCCACCTGTACCTAGACGATTGGCTGATCCAGGCAAAGTCCGGGAACGATAGCGAAAATAGCAACAGCGCGGGTGGGAGAGTTTCTTCAAAGTCTCGGTTGGGGTCAACCTGACCAAGAGTCAGTTATGGCCGGCTGAGGAGCTAGAGTATTTGAGAGCGTGCTTTGATACCTGTGTGGGCAGGATTTTCCTGCTGGTGCACCGGGCGCAGGAGCCTGAAGATGGCAAGACCATCAGCATGGCATTATCTGCAGGTTCTGGGGACCATGGCGGCCACACTCGAGCTAGTCCCATGGGCAATGGCACACACACAACTGCTGCAGAGGGCTCTGCTCCGTCGATGGTCCCATCAGAGTCAACCCCTGTCCCAAGTACTCCCCTGCTCGCGGAGCACCAGGAGAGCCCTCAGTTGGTGGCTGCATTTGGGGAGCCTGGAAGGAGTCCCCGGTGTGGGTTCCTCTGATGACCAATGCCAGCCTGTCAGGTTGGAGAGCCCATTGCGAAAAGCGTTTTATTCAGGGACAAGAGTCCGCAGGAGGCCCTGTGGTCGATCAACAGGCTCGAGATGCGATTGGTGACTTTGGCGCTAGAAAGTTTTGAGCCATGATTGCAGGGGAAGGTGGTCCAAGTCCTCTCGGACAATGTGACCATGGTGGCCTACATCAACTGGCAAAGAGACATGGACAGTGCAGCCCTGGAGGAGGAAGCCAAAGGCTGTTCGGATGGGCAGCGATTCATATCCAGTCATTATCGGTGGCGCATGTAGCAGGAGTTGACAGTGTGATGGCAGACTACCTCAGCCGAGTGCGCATGGACCCCGGAGAGTGGCAGCTCAATCAGGAGGTGTTCGAGCAGGTGGTCCACTGATGGGGCACACCGGTCATGCACACCTGATGGCAATGTTTGAGTCGGCAAAGGCCTGCTGTTTTTCAGCAGTAGAAGAGAGGAAGTCCAAGGGCCTGGATGCTCTAATTCAACAGTGGCTCTAATTCAACAGTGGCTCGAAGAGGGTCTTCTCTGTTTTTCCCCTTAGGCGCTCATAGTCCGGTTAGTGCAATGGCTAGAGGCACACCGGGTATTTGTAATTCTGGTGGTACCAGACTGGCTGAGGTGCCTGTGGTATGCTGACCTGATTCAGATATTGGTGGATTGACACTGGTGGCTTCCGGTTGGAAGGACCTCTCGACGCAAGAGCCATTTTGCATGCCCCAGGTGGATCAGTTCTCTCTTACGACATGGCTCTTGAAAGGGCGAGGTTGAAGAAGAAAGGATAATCAGGCTTGGGGATAGTGACCTTGCTACAGGCTCAAAGGTGGTCTACAAACCTGGCGTGCATCTACATAGGGCGCATCTTTGAGTCATGGTGCGGAGAGAGGCAGGCGCACCCTTCCACTGCCTCCATCCTGGACATCTTGTCATTCTTGCAATCCGGTTTTGATAAGGGTCTAGCTGCCAGTTCCTTGAGGGTGCAACTGGCGGCGATTTCTGGTTATCACGGGAACGTCTACAGGGTACCATTGGGTACACACACAGACGTGCTGAGCTTTCTAGGGGTGGTGACCCAGCTCTGTCTGCCAAAGAGGGCAGTGGGTACTGCCTTGGAATCTCAATCTGGTGCTGACGGTGCTGTCTGGGGAACCATAAGAGCCATTGAGTCGAGCTTTCCTGAAGGGTTTGACTCTGAAAATAATATTCCTGGCAATTTGCTCGGCACGCAGGATTTCGGAGCTTCGGACCCTATCATGCCAGGAGCCATTCCTTTCCTTCTCCAAGGAGGAAGTGGTCTTGCGCCTGGTACCTTCATTTTTGTCCAAGGTGGTGTCAACATTTCATTTAAATCAGGCCTTTTCCCTATCAGCTCTGGTGAGCATGAATGTGGGCGAGAGCGGATATGGGCCCTGCCACGCCACAGCTGTGCCACTTGGATGGTAAGAGTCCTGCGAAGGTATGTGAAAAAGGCATCGTCCTATCGGAGATCGGACCATCTGTTGGTTCTGTTTAGTGGGTCGCGCAAAAGTGAGGCAGCAGCTAAGCCTCCATTTCCAGATGGATCAGTGAGGCAATTACGTCTGCATACATCTTGAAGGGTAGAGCAGTGCCGGCAGGGTTGTAGATGCATTCCACGAGGGCTAAGGCAGCCTTGTGGGCAGAGTATAGTTTAATTTCGCCGGTGGAGATCTGTAGGGTGGCATACTTTCTCTGAACATTTTCGCCTGGATGTCCAGGCGGCAGGGGATGCTTGTTTCGGATCGGCAGTGCTTCAGGCTGGTTGTGCAGGTCCCTCCCATTAAACTGCTCTGATACATCCCAGAGGTGTGGTACTGGACTGGAGGGACGATAAGGAAAGTGAAATTAGACATACCTGCTAATTGTTGTTCCTTGAGGAACTCCAATCCAGTCCCGGAACCCTCCCTGAGTGCTTTCTGTGATTAATCTATGCATACCCTGGTCCTGAAGCTGGTTCCTTGGTGGAGAAAGTGGCCAGGGAGAGCCGGGGAGGAGTGTGTAATCAGTGTTTGGGGGGGGGAGCGGACCAGAAGGGCTGTTGGTTGCTCGCTTCCCGCTGGTTGGAGTTGCTCAGGCGCTCAACAGGTAGGCCTACCCATCCTGGAGGGAGGGACGGTCCCCATCCTGGAGGGGGGACGGGTATCCTTTCCAGGGGATGGAAGGGGTACTAGTTAGACATAGAAGTGTTTGTTGTATGATTAACTACTTATTTGTTGCTCCTCTGTCTGCTTTGTCAATAGATACTGGGGCTGGTGGGTGGTGCCAGCTGCATATGTACACGTGTCGACAAAAAGATGACATGCTCAGTCTCCCAAGCTGCTGGAAGAGATACACTACTCAGAGGTGCGGGACTGGACTGGAGTTCCTCAAGGAACAACAATTAGCAGGTAAGTCTAATTTCTCTTTTTTTTTTCTCCTTTACTACTATATCCAGCTTCTTCACATCCAGCTTTTTATCGGTTGGAATGGGAGTATCCCAGGTGATCATAACCTCTTCATTCTCAGTAATTCTTTTAGGGTCATGATCCCAGTGTTTTTCAGGCACAGTGATGTTGTAGTGTTTGCAGAGTTTCAAATGGATAAGGCGTGCTACTTTATTGTGGCTTTTTGTATAGAAATTTTCTGCCATCAGAACTTCACAGCCAGCTGTGAGGTGAGTCACCATTTCCAGCTTTTCCCACAGAATCGATGTATGTCTGGTTTTTGCCAGGTTTTTTTTTTCCCCAATGCTCACTAAACCATCTCGATCATAAACAGCTGTCCTGGACTTAAACTATCAACATCTCATCCTTCGGTTTCAGTTCACCCTTCCTTAACCATATATGTGTCCGTCCTTGATTGGCAAAGGGTTCCTGAAGTAACACTCTGTATTTGTGCATTTGCCACTTGTTTTTCGATCTAATTCTTTGAAGTGGTGGTGTTCCTCCTCAATAAGATCATCAGAGCAATCATATCCAGGTCCTTCCTTAATGTGTGGCTAGAAGTACTTCACCCCTCCATATTAGTTTGCTCCCTTCGATTTCTGCAGGCCACATGGGACCCTGCATTTTTTACCATTTAAATCTCAGCTACTAAATTCTTAGTCATTCTTCAAACTTTCCTAGATCCTCCTTGGGTTACCTACTACTTCCTAGGTGTCTATTGCAGATTTTGGTATCATCCCCAAAGAGGCAAACCTTACCAGACAGCCCTTCTACAATATCACTTACAAAAATTAAAAACAAAACAAAAATTGGACTAAGGACAGATCCATGTTGCACACAACAGGTAACATCCTTCTCTTCAGTGTGAGCCTCATTTACCTATATCCTTTGTCACCTCCCACTCAACCACTTTCTAACCCAGTTGTTCACTTTAGGGTCCAACCCTAGAGTGCTCAATTTTATTTATAAGTCGTCTGTGTGGAACAGGGTCAAAGATTTTATTGAAATCTAAATACACTACATCTAGGGCCTCCCTCTGTCCAACTCTGTGGTTATCCAGTTAAATTAGTTTTGTCTGACAAGACCTACCTCTAGTAAAACCATGCTGCCTCGGATCTTGCAAGTCATTCAACTCCAGAAACCTCACATCTGTTTTACAGCATTTCCATTAATTTATTCACCACAGAAGTCAGATTAACTGGCCTGTAGCTCCCAACCTCATCCTTCTGCTTTTGTGCGACGAGTCCATTTGCACTCTTCTCCAGCCTTCTGGGAACACTCCAGATTCTAAAGAAGCATTGAAAAGGTCAGACAGTGGTGGTGATAGAATTTAAGTTTCTTCAATACTTTCAGATGTTTCTCATTTGGCTTCATTGCTTTGTCTACTTTTTAGTTTGGTTATTTTCTCATGAATGGTCTTTTGAAAATCGTTCAAGATCCGCCTCCCTTCTTTTCCTATTTCTGGATGTTTTCTGAAGTTCTCCTCTTGGTCCATCATCTGTGAATACAGAACAAAAATATTTGTTGAGCAATCTGCTTTTTCCTCATCTGCTTCTACATATTTATTTAACATCTTTTGTATACCATTTTTGTACAAGTCAAAATGGTTTACAATGAGCTTAGTGTGCATTGAACAAATATGTGAGTTTAACAGGTGTGCAAGAATGATTTACATAGAGCAAAATGAACGTAATACTGTACATAATTTAACTGAGTGTGACAAATCTATGGTAGCATTAACAGTTCAAAGGTTTAACATATTTACAGTGTACTAGATATAAATACAAAATGGGTGAGTGGTGAGAAGGGCTTGATGATAGAGGGGACAGATGGTAGAGAATGACTGGTTTAAACTTGTTGGTTAAGGGGAGTTAAGTACTTTTAGAATCAAGTGTTTTGTTTGAACTTTATGGGGATCATCTCCATAGTATTCTGGAAAATGTGAGCTTTTAACATTTTTGCGGAAATCTCCCAGGTAGTCTGGCTCGCAAGCTTGCAGGTAAAGGAGTTCCAGATGGTGGGGGCATATAGTGAGAATGCTCTGTTGTATGTATGTTTGCTCTTGAGTTTCTTATTTGGTATCTGAAGTAGGTTGTGTGCATTTTTTCTTCAGTCTGTCTATGGGTTGCTGTAGCAGGGTGTGTTAAGTGTTCGGGTGATAGGTTTTTTTATGGCTTTGTGGTTGTTGAGGATTACCTTATACTTTGGGAAAACAATGTAATTTCTTAAGGATAGATTTGATACGAGTTCAGTATAGTGCTCGTTGTATCAGTCTTGCTGTTGTGTTCTGTGTTGGCTGTAATGGAAGTAGTGCTTGCTTTGGCAACCCCTGGTATATGGAGTTACTGTAGTTTGGGCATTATAATTGCTTGGCATACTGTTCTGAAGTTATCAGCATTGAGAAGAGAATGGAGGTTCTTTATTGTTTTTAGTTTGTGATAAATAGCTCCGGTGACATTTTTGATTTGAGTTGGTAAGTTTAGACCTTGAATAATAGTCACCCCTAGGTATCACTTCTTTGTTGACTTTCAGTAATGTGTCCCCTGTTTTGAGTTGTGCTGATGGAATGAAGTTGGTATCTCTGGTAACATATAACATATCAGTTTTTTTCATAGTTAATGTTGAGATTGTTGTTGGAGAGCCATTTCATTATTTCTGCGAAGCATTGGAGTATTTTTGTATAGTCTGGCGATGATGTGTTGAATGGGGTAAAAGATCATAATGTCATCGGTGTAGATTAGGTAATTGATGTTGAAACTGTGGATGATTTGTGCATAGTGGTTGAATATATATGTTGAATAATATTGCAGGCAGATAGAGAAGAGCCTTGTGGGACTCTTTGATGTAGGATATATGGGAGTGATTTTTCGGATCCTATTTTCCCTTGTTGAATATGGTTTGAGAGATAAGAGTGAAACCATTTGAGGGTATGACCAGTTTACCCAATGCCGAAGTCTGTTGAGGAGTTGGTGGGAAACAGTCAAGTGTAGCAGATATGTCTAAAAATAGTAGGATGAATCCACGGTTGTTGATTTTCAGTGCCTGTTAGCGTTTCAACACCATGTTTTGGTCTGAAACCATGTTGATATTGTTCAAGTGGTGCATGGTCACTTAAATGATCTTGCAGTTGTATTTGGATGGTTTTTTATAAGGTTTTCACTAAGAATGGGAGGCTAGAGAATGGGCCTGTATAATGATGGTGCATCAGGATTAGAGTGGGTGTTTGTTTTTTAGTATTGGTCAAATTTGAAGAGTATTTTAGTGAGGAGGGAAATATCCTTGTGACAGGGAATTAAGTATCATTGAGATGAATGGTATGAGCTGAGCTCTTGTTTTTATCTATGATAAGGGGCATGGATCCAGAGGGGAAGCGGTTGTGTTCAGGTTGGAGATTATGGTGTCGAGCTGCTCTGGTTGGATAAGGTGCAATGTAGACCACTGATGACTGGCTGGGTTCTGCTGGTTTTGATGGCAGTGAGATGGTAAGAGTTAGGTTTGTAGCCTTTATTACGTTTTGTTTAGTTCATAGGTGGTCTGCCATGACTTGAGGGTTGATGGTGTTTGCAGGAGGTGAGGAGGTGCGATCACCAGTTAAAGATTTTTTATGTCGAATAGCTCTTTCGGTTTATTGATGGCGCTCATGATTAGATTAGAGTGGTGTTCATGTTTGGCTCTATTTGTGGAGTCACAGTACCTTCTGTGTTCGTCCGTGTATTGTATTAGAAGTTGTGGATTCTTCAATCGTCTCCATTTTCGCTTGATGTGATGTAGGGCGAGCTTTTGTTTCTTTAAGGACACAGACTACCATGGGGCAGTTTGGCGAGCAGCTCTTTTTGTTGAGTCCTGGTGGTGCAAATGCCCCAGATGTAATGATTGAGTTCCATTCTCTGATAGTGTTTTCCAGGTGAGCCTTATTGAGGTTAATTGATAGTTGTGGTAATACCTTTTGAAGGAAGTCTTGTTGCTCAAAGGGGAGGGGGGAGTCTGACAATTACACTTGTATACTTATTCACTATCTAGTAAAATGCTGCTGTAAAAGATCAGTACTTGGTTTCTTCCTCTCTTCCCCCCTCTCCCCTGGTAGAAGAGGGGCTGTGTATGCTGCTTCAGCACTTATTTGCTCTTCGGCTTAAGCTGTGCTCGTGCACCAAGAGTTATGCCTTGTGATATCAGCAAATACAGAGCCCCACTTGACTTTAACACCTGCTCTGTGGAAAGTGGTGCTTCAGAAAAGGGACATTTTTCATGCGACCCATGTGGGAGTAGTTTGTGACTTAAAGGTCATGCTTTTCAATTTAAATAATAGTAAGCAATTTAATATCAGTAGTTGCTGAATATAACAGAAAAGTTATGTACTAAAATTTGGGTAGAGTTGGTCAGGAGCCAACTTTCTCTTGCTTGAGGTCTGCTCCAAGAATAATCCTGTTAAGCTTTACATTTTGCTTACCTTTTGACTGGCTTTGGTTTTTAGATTTGTTCCTTTTGCCTTTCTAAATTCAATCTCGAGGTACATTACATACAGGCACAATACGTATTTCCCTATGCATAAACGCTTATAATATTAAGCTTGCTTAAACCTCCACTGTTCTTATGTACAGACTTGTCTAAGGTCACAAGGAACGCCAGTGTGAAAAAATGGAATTTGAGCCCTGGCTTTCCTAGTTCTCAGCCTTCTGCTGTAATCACTAGGCTGTTTCTCCACTGAAGGACCAAGTCAATCTTGATAGGATGCATATGAAGTAGAAAGCAATCACATGGCATGTACAACTTTTTTTTTTTTTCCAGGTGTGCACTAAAGGAAGAAAAATGGGAGAAGCGGCAAAACGGTGTCCTGCCAAGTGCAGTAAAGAACAGGGTGCTAAAGATGAGGAAGACTTCAAGAGGAGTTCCTTACTGCAAGGCTGTCCCATTGTGATTGATTTTAGCAAGGGGCATAATGGCAAAAGTGAGAAAAGGCTCCCAAAGCAAAAGGGGCTACCAATGAATTGTGGAAGCAGCCCTAAGAAAGAGATCCATGGCACTGTGGGTAGTTCAAATGCACTTAAAAATATGGATCACTACCCTGGGAACGGTGTTAACAGAAGCCAGAAAGATCAGACGAGGAAAGAGATGTCTGAGCAACATGACAACTCAGGCTGGAGAGAACACGAGTCTGGTCAGAAAATTCCAGTTGTGATCAGGCCAAGAAAGGAGTCCATGCACAAGAATAAAAGCAGTCACCATTGGCAGGAAGGTGGGGGAAAAGGTCACAGGGGTGTCAGGCGAAAGCTTCACAAAGAACTGGCCAACGAAGAAATGGCAGACAAATCAAACAGAGGTACTGATTTTTGTATTGTACATATACTTTTTTATGCACAATTTGTGTTGTAATCTTAAGTATATCTTTTTTTTTTTCTTTGTTGCAAAAATTAATTAGTATCCATTGTAAATTTGTTCTTCATTTATGTTTGTTGTACAACAAATTAGGCAGTTAGGAAATCCAAGAAAAGTATCTTAGAGGCATGTTTAATAAGCTTCATGCTAGTAATGTGGGTTTGGGCCACATTACTAGCACAGGACACACTGCTAGATGCAGGATCTGAGACGACAATCCCCTTGGATATAGTGCAGTTCATAGTGTTTAATATGCTGTGAGGAGCAGCAGCTGCCACCTAGTGTACTGGCAGTAGGTACTCCCCACCAAATACCAGCAGCATGGGCTTTCAAGGACCGCACTAGCAGCACAGCAGCAAGAACAGCTACACCCTGCCCTGGCACCGCTGCCCAGATAATATGGATGTTTTTTAGCGTAGGGGCCCATGCTACTTTTTAGAGTGGCACCAAAATCGAGTATTACCCAGGTGGCACGCTTGGTGACTTGCCCCTTTAATATTGTCCTGCTAGTCCAGTCAAGTGGAAACGGAGAAAAATTTAGAGGTTTCTGATGACCTCATCCTGCACTGTATCTGTCTGGAGCAGCTAGGGGTATGCAACCTCAGTATTTCTGTTTCCAGCAGAGTGTGGAAACATCTGAGCAGCTTTATGCAATCTTTAAAAGAGATTGGTTTAGCTCATGAATATCTAGTCTTAGGGTTGACTTTCTCACTTGAACTCCACCATGCGAGGCTCCAGTTGGTCACCATTAACACCGGTGCCCTCCTGGGTTTGCCAACAGAGGAGGAGATGTCTGTTCAGTTCCCTCTCATTATCTTGTGAAGGGCCGGTTAAATGGCCAGAATTGTTGGATCAGGACCTTCAGCTTAGCACAGCCTCAGTGCCCCTTTGCCTTCCTTCTCTCCCAAATGCTGAATGAAGATTTCATGAGGTATGTGACTGCAGGGCTTGGCTGCAGGGGCATTACTGCTTGGGCTGTCTGAGTATGAGTAACCGATCTAAATTCCTGTCTTGCCTATGTGCGTGTTTGATGTGTTTTTTTGTTTTTGAGCACTGGTGCAGTGAGCATCAGGTCAGTCCTAGCACTGTGGACTTGCCAGCTATGCTCTTTTTCCTCCAGAATGGATTTGAAAAGGGCCTTTCCTATTCGTCTCTCCGAGCCTGTCCAGGACATTAGGGTAGTCAACCTCCTCCAGCAGCTGAGGACTGAATACTGAAAATCTTGCTGACAGCTTATCCAGCTCCCCCTGGTGTCAGAGAGCCAGTCTTTCAGTCCTCAGCAGCTGAACAGGACGTGTAGCTGACAGGCTCCCCAGAGAAATGAATAGGAACAGTAGTTATAGATTGAGAAAAATATATATATATTTATTTATTTATTATTTATTTAACAGTTATTTATATACCGCTCTTTCCCTTGTTTCAAATATTGATTAGATTACGATTTGGACGAAGGAAGAGTTGCGGTTGGTTGGCCCTAGCAGGGCAGATCAGCTAGGAAAGTTTCTTTTTTCTTTCTTCAATTAAAAAAAAGAAAGAAAGAAAGGAGCACAGGTCCTCATCTGCCGACAGATTCGACCGGCATAAAAAGGCAGAGCCTGCCTCTGTTTGCAGATCTGTGGCTCAGGGGTTTCGGGAAAGGTCCTGGGAGCCCCAGAATCCTCTTCCCTGCCTCCGATCTCTGCAATTTCCAGCTGTCCTCTAGCAGTGGCGAGGTGGGATGCAGAAGCTCCAACATGTCTTGGTTTCAGGTAATAATAGTAAAAAAATAACAGTAGGGCAAAATATTAGTTTAACTGGCCTAGGAACCGCCGCTGCGAGGGTTAGTGTTCCGTAGCCGTGTTTTTTTTCCTTCAGCGGGAGTTCGGTGCTCGCTTTTACTGGCGGTAGCTACACGCGGTCTGGGCTGTCAGGGCCGCGTGAGTTCAGAGCTGGGCGGTGGCAGTCGCTGCGTTACGGTATGGTTTGGGAAAGATAACGGGTTATGGAGAGTCACAAAATCGCTGAGGAGGAGGTGGTAAGCAGACCTCAGTGCTCTTCAGAAAAAGCGGGAACGGCGGCCATTTTAGATGAGCCGTCCATCTCTCCTGCGCTGCAGGCAAAGTCAGGCAAGAGAAAGTCTAAATCGCATAAGGCACCTGCTGCTGAGGGGCCAGCACAACAACCGTTGGCAGCAATGCAGGGGTCCTTGGACTCATTGTTTTCAGCGGAGTTTATTATAGCTCTGCATAATGCCTATTTATTAAAAAGGTCTCAGTCGTCCCTCAGTCCGTCTGACAGTCCGTTAGTGTCACAGGCGGGAGTATAGGCTGTAGCAGACCCTGGGGAAGGGGTCTCATCTATAGCCAAGCCTTTAGAAACAGAATTTGAGAGTGCAGGGTCTCATGGGGCCGTTTCTCAAGTGGCAGAAGAAGGAGAGATTCTGTCTGAAGCGGGTTTGGACACCTGGCCAGGAGAGTTGGAGGAAGGGGAGTTAGGGCCAGGCGAAGATCCGAATGTCTTTAGAGTTTTTAGAAAGGAAGCGCTAGGGGCGTTGATTGCTTAGTCTCTTGCAGCGTTAAATATGGTTCTCCCTGCAGTGCAGCAGGAGCCACTAGAGGATCCCTTGTTACAGGGATTTAAGTCAGAGCAGCGATGTTTCCCAATACACAGGGTTATTAAACAGATGATAGAATCTGAATGGGAGTGCCTTGAGGCATCCTTGAGAGGAGGTTGCGCTATGGCACGTCTGTACCCCGTTCCCCAGGAGGAGGAGGACTTGTGAATGCCTAAGGTGGATGCGCTAGTTTCAGCGGTCACCAAGAAGACCACAATTCCGGTCGAAGGAGGTACAGCCTTTAAAGATCTTCAGGATCGTAGGTTAGAAGCCCTTCTTAGGCAGGCGTTTGATTCCAGGCCTCTAGCTCTACAGGCTTCGGTTTGTGGAGCCTGTGTATTAAGAGCCTCGATCCGCTGGCTTCAAGGGGAGTCTGGTCCGGAGAAGGAGGAGGATTCTTCAGGGGAAGGAGCGAAGCTGGAGTTGGCGGCGGCTTATTTGGCAGATGACTTCGATGATTTGGTGCGGATTTCAGCGAAATCAGTGGCTTCGGTAATTGCCGCTAGGCGGTTTCTCTGATTACGGAATTGGGCGGCAGATGCGTCTTCGTCTTCCAAGGCTCGTCTCGGTAAGCTTCCATACAAGGGTAAGTTGCTATTTGGTGAGGCATTGGAGAAGATTGTGAAAGATTTGGGAGATTCTAAAGGGGGTCGCCTTCCTGAGGACCTACCGAGAGCGGCGAAGATGGGTCCCATGCAGAGGGGTCAAGGACGAGACTTTCGCAGGTTCCGAGGTCCTCGTTTTATGCCTTATCAGCGAGGCCGTTTTGTGGCCAGAGGGCAGTCCTTTCGCGGAGCCAGGAGGTTCAGTAGAGGCTTTTTTAATGTCCAACAGAACTCTGCTAAGAAACTGCAATGAAGGGAGGCTGGTCCAGGCGGAGATTCCGGTAGGAGGTCGATTGCAGGAGTTCCTCTATGTCTGGGCCACCATAACTACAGACCAGTGGGTTCTGGAAATTATCAGAGGGGGCTATGCGCTAGAGTTCGCTCGCCCATTGGCGGAAGCTTTTGTGTCCTCTCCGTGTGGTCCTCCGGAGAAGAGGACGGCGGTCAACCACACGTTGATGCATTTGTTGCGCCTTCAAGCAGTTGTGCCAGTACCTGCAGACCAGTATGGCTTAGGTCGATACTCGATTTATTTTGTGGTCCCCAAGAAGGAAGGTTCTTTTCGGCCAATTTTAGATCTAAAACCGTAAACCGTTGCTTGAGGGTGCCTCATTTCCGGATGGAAACGTTAAGGTCAGTTATCCGGTCGGTAAAGCAGGGAGAAGTCCTTTCTTCCATAGATTTGACAGAGGCGTATTTGCACATTCCGATCAGGAGAGATCATCAAAGGTTTCTACGCTTTGCAGTTCCCATGGGTCATTTTCAGTTCCGGGCTTTGCCGTTCGGACTGGCTATGACGCCTCGAACCTTTACCAAGGTAATGGTTGTGGCAGCGGCGGCACTTCGGAAAGAAGGGATTCGGGTACATCCCTACCTAGACGACTGGTTAATCTGAGCGGAATCTCTAGTGGATTCAATCAAGGCAACCGCTCAAATAGTGGAGTTCCTCAAACAGAGAGGTTGGGTCATCAATCGGGCAAAGAGTCATTTAGAACCGGTGAAACAGTTGACTTATCTCGGGGCCTTCTTCGACACAGAGATAGGCTCGGTCTTCCTACAGACAGGATAAAGAAGATTTTGTCACAGGTAGCGGCGTTCTTGCGAATGAGGGCTCCAACGGTGTGGAGGTACTTTTAAAGCTGTTGGGGGTCGATGGCGGCGGCCTTAGATCTGGTTCTGTGGACCAGGACTCATATGCGGCCGCTTCAGCATGTGTTACTCTCCAGGTGGTCTCCGCAGGATCATCCTCTCTCTCGCCGGTTGCTCTGCCCGGAAAAAGTGCGCGTCAGTCTGCAGTGGTGGTTGGTTCCGGCGCATCTTCAAGCAGGGGTTCCGCTGGACCTTCCGGACTGGGTGTTGCTCACAACAGATGCCAGCCTTTCCGGTTGGGGGGGCTCATTGTTTGACACAGAATAGTGCAGGGGACCTGGACTACGGAAGAGAGCATTTAGTCATCAATTGTTTGGTGCTGAGAGTGGTTCGTTTAGCGCTGATGGAGTTTGTAGGCCTGCTCAAAGGGAGAGCAGTTCGAGTGTTCTCCAACAATTTGGTGACGGTGTCTTATATCAACAGGCAAGGAGGCACGGGCAGTGCTGTACTCTTAGAGGCGATTCAACAGTTGTTCCAATGGGCGGAAGTCCATCTCGTAGCAATTTCGGCAGCACATGTGGCAGGAAAAGACAACATTCAAGCCGACTATCTCAGTTGGAATGTGCTGGATCCCGGAGAATGGGAGCTGAATTCTGCTGTCTTTCATGAAATCACAGTGCGATGGGGTCAGCCAGTCGTGGATCTCATGGTGACCCTGGCCAATGCCAAAGTGGCTCGATTTTACAGCAGGCGCAGAGAGCATATGTCGGAAGGTCTCGACGGCCTGGTTCAGTCCTGGCCGTCGGGAGAGCTTCTTTACGTGTTTCCTCCGTGGCCACTTTTAGGTCGGGTCATTCAGAGGATAGCAAGGTACGATGGGATGGTGATTCTCATTGCTCCAGATTGTCCCAGACGACCATGGTATGCGGATCTGATGCGACATCTAGTGGTTCCTCCACAGAGGCTGCCCGTGCGAGTCAATCTGTTGAGCCAAGGCCACGTATTAATGCCGCAAGTGGATCGGTTCTTGCTTACGGCTTGGCTCTTGAAAGGGAATGCTTGCGACCCAAAGGTTACTCGAGGTCGGTGATAGCCACTGTGTTAAAATCTAGGAGGCGGTCTACTTCCTTGGCGTACATTCGTGTGTGGCGCATTTTTGAGGCGTGGTGTGCAGAACGGAAGGTTAGGCTTGGGGGGGATGACACTCCCAGATATCCTGGCTTTCCTTCAAGGCGGCCTAGAAAACGGGTTGGCCCTTACCACTCTAAAGGTACATTTAGTGGTGCTAGCTTGTTATAGAGGGAGAGTTCAGGGGAGCTCGCTCTCCTCACATCCAGATGTTCTGCGTTTCCTTAGGGCAGCCAGGAACATTAGACCTCCGGTTAGGCAGGTGATACCTCCTTGGGATTTGAATTTGGTTTTAGAGGCTTTGACGGGACCTTTGTTTGAATCAAGGTAGACAGGGAATCTCAGGGAGTTGTCTTGGAAGACGGCCTTCTTAGTAGCGTTATGTTTTGCAAGGAGAGTTTCGGATCTGCAGGCGCTCTCGTGTAGGGAGCCGTGCATTCACTTTTCAGCGGAAAAGATAATGTTGCGGCCAGTGCTGTCTTTTCTTCCTAAGGTGGTGTCCAGCTTTCACGTGAATCAGGCTGTTTCGCTTCCCACCTTTGCTGCACGGGGGGGGGGGGGGGGGGAAAAAAGCTGGATCGGTCGCTTAGGAAGTTGGATATAGGCTGCATGCTGCATAAGTACGTTAAGGAAACTGAGTCGTTTCGAAGGTCAGACAGGTTGTTCATCCTTTTTGGGGTCCCGGCTAGAGGAAAGGCGGCCACCAAGGCTTCTATCGCTCGCTGGGTGAAACATGCAATACGAGCACCTTATGAATCAAAAGGCAAGATGGCTCCAGTGGGACTCAAAGCACATTCTACTAGGGGCCAGGCTGTGTCGTGGGCGGAGTATGCCTTGGTGCCGCCGGTGGATAGCTGTCGGGCGGCGACATGGTCTTCTCTTCACACATTTACTCGGCACTATTGTTTGGATGTTCAGGCAAGGGAAGATGCTAGAGTAGGGGCCTCGGCCATTGTTGCAGGGCTCGCAGGTCCCTCACGGGTTTAGGTACTGCTTTGGTACTGCCCTAATGTCCTGGACTGGCCCGGAGAGACGAATAGGAAGGAGAAATTAGACCTTACCTGCTAATTGTCTTTCCTTGAGTTCTCTCCAGGCCAGTCCAGGACCCACCCGATATGTTCTGCGAGGGATAGAGATGTTGCTGTCCTCGGCCAGTAAGTTCACAAGTACAAGAGGTTACCATGCTGGTGGCCGGAGCTGGGGACATTGGATGGCATATTCAAAGTAGATTTTGGGGGTTCCTTTAATGTTAGAAGGTAATCTTCAAAAAAAAAATAAAAAATAAAAAAAAATAAGAGAACACTTGGTGAGACAATACTTTCTGTACTTATAAGTACGAGGTCTAGAAGTTAGAGTAAATTTATTTTCTTTTGTCAAGTTTGTAGTTATAGCTCCGTGGCTTTGATACCACAAGACTGACTCTGACACCGACACCAGGGAGAGCTGGATAAGCTGTCAGCAAGATTTTCAGTATTCAGTCCTCAGCTGCTGGAGGAGGTTGACTACCCTAATGTCCTGGACTGGCCCGGAGAGAACTCAAGGAAAGACAATTAGCAGGTAAGGTCTAATTTCTCCTTCCATCATTTCACTGAGGATTCAGGTGTCAATCTTGGCTTGTTTTTAGAGGGCCAGTGCCAGGGTGCTCCCTGGCCTTACACCATATGTGGCCTGTTTCCTGTGGGGAAACGAAACACTTACATCCTCCCCTACGCTCAATGGTTCCTTCTTGGTATCTGTTTGGTTCTTCAGGACTTAATGGCTGAGCTGTTTGAGCCCTTGAGGATGCCATGCTCAAGGATTTGTCCCTTAAGGCTGCCTTTTCGTTTGCAGATTGCTCAGTGAGGTGTATCTTGGAGTTGCAAAGCTTTGTCATGGCATGATCCCTCTCTGTCCTTGTTCAGAGGAGGTTGTGTATTTATGGCCCATTCCTTCCTTCTGTGCCTAAAGTGGTATTTGCTTTCCACGTGAACCAGGTGGTCTGTCTGTCTTCGAAGGAGCCAATGTCGGGGGAGGTTTAAGGACCTTCAGCTAGTAGACGTTAGAAGGGTGCTTCAGTATCTGAAGTTCATTAACTCCATTCTGAAAGTCAGCCAGACTTTTTATTCTTTCTGAAGGCCCCTGGCAGAGTGAAGCAGCCACATAGTCTACCTTAGTCTCCGCCTTCCTCTCCTCTCCCCCCCCCCCACCCCCTCAACCCTTCATGCCCTTATTTATTAATCACTGTTTTTTAAGTATGTGTTTGACTGCATCCTCCTTTGTGGGTTTTTTAAAATCTTTTTAATCTCCTCTGTTCCTTTGCCGCCCCCCCCCCCCCCCTAGAGTTTACCAGTTTTGAGTTTTATACCTCCTTTTTATTTCCTTTTGATGGCCACATTTCATCGCTTTTAGTTTTGGGTTGGCTAGGCTGGCATGTTTTTAATTAGACTGGGACACATTGTATGAGCTCATTAAGACCAGCAAGGACAATGTGTTTCATTTTTATTCTTTTATTTTTTGTGTCAATTATTTATATGTATGGATCTTTTTATGTCTTTTTAACTCTTTTGTTCTAACATGGCATCCTGTTCATATCTTTAAGGTCACTTATTGTGTATATGAATCTGCCTTGTTTATGTCTCTCACTAGAAGCATCGTGTCTTATATGTAAGCAATCTACCGGTAATATACAAAAACATTTTCCCACTTGGCTTTGCATGGGCGTGTTTATAGTTTGTTTCTTCTGTTTTTACACCATTTGTTTAATGTTTGTTTTATACCGCTTATCCTTTTACATTATTTTTTATGCTTTTTTACACTGCTCTTATGATTCAGTAACATTCTTGCACACAATACTTATTTTGTATTTGCTGGGTTATGACCTTAGCGCATGCCCTTATTCATAATTCAGTGGTCTAAGTTTTACTTCTAAGCTCTTTTTTGGCTGCATCCTTTTTGGTTTTTTTTGTTGTTTTTCCTATCTTCTTTAATCTGCTCCGTTCCTTTCTAGCAACCTTTTTACTTTATTTATTTGTGATGGTCGCCTTTTGCCCCTTTAGCTTCGGATGGATTAGGCTGGCATGGTTTTATTTCATTTTGTACACATTGTCATTGTTGGTCCCTATGAGCCCATACAATGGTTTTTTTAGTTTTGTTTTTCTTTGTTTGTTTCTGTAATGATATGGCATGTGGGGGTTTTTTTCCTGTACTTTTGAGGCCACTCATTACACACATGGATCTGCCTTGTTTATGTCACTTAACACAGGCATAGTGTCTCATATGTAAGCAATTCAATATATACAGATTTTTTTAAAATTATTTTTCTCTATGGGCGTTCTTACAGTTTTTATGTCTTCTCTTCATTCTCAGCACTGCTTTTATGCTTGACTAATATAGCTCTTGTACACAACATTCACATGTTTGCACTTACTGGGTTGTTCTAACATGTACTTCCTGATCGTCCCTCCAGTCTAGTCCCGGAATCTCTGGGGTTGTGATCCTCCTCCAGCAGCTTGGAGACTGAGAAGTGTCATTCTCGTGACATCACTGGTATATAAACCTTCTCACCAGTTATCTCAGTCTCCAAGCAGCTGGAGGTTGGGTGAGCCCAGGGGTTGGGGGCTCACTAGAGAGACTATTAAGGAGAGATTAGGTTTAGAAGAACTAGATTTATTGGATTAAAGAAAAAAAAGGGAGATAATAAAGGAAGGGGTTTTTGGAGCTAAGCCGTTCTGCTGCTCAGGTGCTCTTTCCTTCCCGTTGCTTTTGAGTCCTCTGCCCTCCCCCTTTACCTGCCTAGGGGTAGTTTTGAGGTCTGTGGAGCGGAGAAACTGCACAGCCACCGGTGACCGATCCCATCAGTCGGAAGGAGGGACCGGCAGACCGCGAGCTCAGAGCGTGCAGAAGGTTTGCCTGCAAACGCGTCCGCAGCTGGCGGTTCCCGCGGCAGCTCAGAGGAGAAGTTCCTTGCTTCAGCCCATGCCTGCAGCTCCCGTGAGACGGTAGAGCGCAGGGAAGAAGGCAGCACACACAACTCCTACAACTGCCAAGGTAGGAGGCCTCAGTTTAAAAGGGCACGGAAGCACGGTTCGCGGCGGTGCAGGCTGGACCGCGTGGCACTCGCGCGACAATCGCGGAGTGCAGTTGAAGCTTTTTAGAAGCTTGATATCTTGGACGCAGAGCCTCGTTTTAAGGAACTTTCCTCGCATTTAGTCTGGGGAGGCATTTCTGCATGGAATTCATTTAAAAAAAATTATTTTTGTTAATCAGCCTAGCAGTTAAGTGGTTCTGTGAGCTGCTTAGGGGCCTGAATTATTCAGGGAGGGGATTGGATTTGCAGGATGCCTTCTAGGCCGCTTTGTTTGCTGTGCGGGGCTAGAAGGGATCCGTGTCCCCAGAGGGGATTTGCAGAGGTTGTACTCAGGAGTCGGCGGCTATGGAGCAGGACGCAGCCGATGTGGGAGTTCAAGAGGGGATGTCTGCGGGCCCTTTGGAGCCTCTCTTAGACACGGGGGCTGCGCAGGAACCGGTGCCTAGTATGTCTGGGGCTCCAGACCCTCCGACAGTGCAGCCTCTGTTACCGGGAGGCCTAGTGGCGATTTTCACACAAGATTTTGTGGCCCTGCTTCAGCAGGCCTTGATCTGCTCGCTCAATAAGCCTACAGCCAGCCCGGTCGAAGCGGGGCTGGGGGATAAGAGACGAGTACGCCTTTGTCGGCGGCGGTGACAGGCATAAGTGCGAAAAGACAAAGAGGAGACAGGGACCGAGTGGATGAGTCGGTTTTGTCGGAGGGGCTAGGGTCGGAGGATCCGGATCACAACGCGGGCTTAGACGAAGATCTAGAGGAAGGCGAAATCGCAGAGCAGGACGACCAAGCGTGGGTGGTCCGTGTGTTTTGTAGAGAAGAGTTGCCGGCTCTCATAGCAGAGTCGCTTAGGACCCTTAATATGCCACCAGAAGGTCCGGCCGAGGATTCTATGCTAGAGGACCCCTTATTGCAAGCATTTCGAAAGAAGCAAAGAGCGTTCCCCGTGCATAGTGTTTAGGGAGATGATACAGGAAGAGTGGGACACGCCGGAGACCGCGCTTAAGGGTTCTAGAGTTATGGCATGGCTTTACTCTCTGGTAGATCAGGAGAAGGACTTGTTTAAGTCTCCGAGGGTAGATGCAGTGGTGTCGGCGGTTACTAAGAAGACCACCATCCCAGTAGAGGGAAGTGCGACGCTCAAGGATGCTCAGGACCGCAAGTTGGCGACCTTGTTGAAGCAAGTCTTGGAGGTGAATGCGCTCTCTTTACAGGCTTCTATTTGTGGGGCCTGGGTGGCAAGGGCTTGCCTACGCTGGGCGCAGCGGATTCAAGGGGCCCCATTCAGAGGGGGCGGACAAGGAGGCGGCCAGACATGAATCCGGGGCAGCTTATTTAGCTGACATTCATTATGACCTTATCAGGGGGTTAGCAAAAAGTATGGCTTCGGCGATAGTGGGACGGCGTTGTCTTTGGCTGTGCAATTGGGCGGCAGATGGCTCTTTCAAGGCGCGGTTAAGTAAGCTTCCCTTCAGGGGAAAACTGCTATTTGGTGAGGATTTGGATGAACTGGTGAAGGATTTGAGCAAGTCCAAAGGCGGGAGATTGCCGGAGGACAAGCAGAAGCAGGGGCGGCCCACTCCCATGCTGCGGGGCCAACAACGAGACTTTCAGCGTTTCTGTTATCCGAGGTTTGTCCAGAATCAGCGGGGCCATTTTCCCAGTAGGAGCCAGGGGTTTCGTGGATTTAGGGGAGCAGGCAGAGGGTTTGCGGCCTCGTCTGCTTCCTCAAATTTCAAGAAATCACTATGAAGTCAGGGGGGCCTAGCTGGGGTTGGTTCCCGTGGGAGGTCGGTTACGGAAGTTTTTACCCTGCCTGGGTCCAAATCACCTCAGATCAGTGGGTGTTAAGAGGTAATTCGAGAGGGGTATGCGTTGGAATTTCAGCGGCCAGTAACACTCTTTCGTTCAGTCTCCGTGCAGATCACGCGTAAAGCGCAAGGCTGTGCGGGAGGCGGTGCAGAGACTGCTCTTCCTCAAGGTGATCGTACCGGTCCCACCTGCCCAGTTAGGGTGGGGTCGGTACTCCATTTATATCATAGTTCCAAAAAAGGAAGGGACCTTTCGGACGATTTTGGATCTCAAGAGAGTAAATCGTTGTCTAAAGGTGTCTCATTTTTGCATGGAGACTTTCAGGTTCGTTATCGTGGCAGTAAGGGTGAATTTCTAACGTCCCCAGACCTATTGGAGGTGTATCTTCACATTCTGATTTGCTAGGAGAATCAGAAATTTCTTAGATTTGCTGTCCCTATGGGACATTTCCAGTTCCAGGTGCTTCCGTTTGGCCTGGCTACGGTGCCACATACCTTTACGAAGGTGATGGTGGTAGAGGCGGCAGCCTTGCGAAAAGATGGCATGTTGGTAACCCTTATCTGGACGATTGGTTAATCAGGGTGAAGTCCTGAGAGGGAGAGTGTAACGGCTACGGCCAAGGTGGTGGCCTTGCAGAGTCTCGGTTGGGTAGTTAACATGGCAAAGAGCAAATTGGAACCGTCCCAGAGTCTGGAGTACCTAGGGGCGTGTTTCGATACGAGAGTGGGATGAATCTTTCTGCCATAGTAGCGGGTACTGGGGCTCAGGAGGTTGGTCAGGCAATTTCTCGGCAAGCAGAGCCCCACGGCCTGGGAGTACCTACAGTTGCTAGGGACCATAGCGGCGACGCTCGAGTTAGTTCCGTGGGCAAGGGCTCACATGAGACCGCTGCAGAGGGCGCTGTTGAGGAGGTGGTTGCATCAGCGGGATCAACTGTCTCAGCGGCTTCCTTGCCCGCTGCTGACGAGTGTAGCGCTTCAGTGGTGGTTACATCCCGGGTGTCTGAAAAAAGGGATGCCCTTGGAGTCACTGGTGTGGATGTCTCTAACAACGGACGCCAGTCTTATGGGCTGGGGTGCTCACTTTCAGGGACAGTTTGCGCAGGGGCAGTGGTCCGAACTGGAGAAGAGTTGGTCGATCAACAGGCTGGAGTTGAGAGCAGTGGCACTGGCGCTGCAAGAGTTTCGACAGGCATTCCAGGGAAAGGCCATTCGGGTGTTTTCAGACAATGCGACCGCAGTGGCTTACATGAATCGGCAGGGAGGCACCAGCAGCGTAGCACTGGAGGTCGAGGCCGAGAGTTTGTTAGAGTGGGCCGAGGACAATCTGATGGCTTTGTCGGCAGCGCATGTAGCCAGAGTAGACAATGTGGAGGCCGACTTCTTGAGCCGTGTAAGGGTGGACCAAGGGGAGTGGGTTCTACATCCAGATGTATTTGCGATGCTGGTGCGTCGCTGGGGGACACCGGTTATGGATCTCATGGCGACGTTTCAATCGGCAAAGGTAGAGCGTTTCTTTAGTAGAAGAAGGGAGAGAATGGTGGAAGGCCTGGATGCTCTTTATTCAGGCCTGGCCGGAAGAGCAGCTCCTCTACGTGTTTCCACCTTGGGTGTTGATCAGTCGGGTGCTGCAGTGCATAGAGCTCCATAGAGGTCAGGTGATTTTGATAGCGCCGGATTGGTCCAGAAGACCGTGGTACGCGGATTTGGTGAGGCTGTTGGTAGGAAAGCCCTGGCAGCTTCCAGCTTGAAAGGATCTTCTGACACAGGGGCCTCTGTGCATGCCTCGGGTAGATCGATTCTCGCTTACGGCTTGGCTCTTGAGAGGGCTAGGATGAGAGCCAAGGGTTATTCAGCGGGGATGATTTCCACTTTGCTGAAAGTTCAGCAGCGGTCTACTTCGTTGGCTTATGTCAGAGTCTGGCGCTTGTTTGAAGCATGGTGTGCGGATAAGGGTTGCGTTCCCTTGAAGGCATCAGTTCCGCAAGTACTGTCCTTCATGCAAAATGGTTTTCAGAAGGGCTTGGCAGCTGCTTCATTGAAGGTTCAGTTGGCAGCGTTGTCCTGCTATAGAGGTAAGGTGCAGGGCAAGGTGCTCGGATGTTAAGTGTTTTTTGCAGGCGGTAACCCTGTTGAGGCCGCCGCGTAAGCAGGTTGTTCTGACTTGGGATCTCCCATTGGTGTTGGGGGCGTTAGGGAAAGCGCCCTTTGAACCATTAGCGAAGGCAACTCCGAAGGATCTCACTCTGAAGGTGGTGGTCTTGGTGGCGATTGCATCGGCGAGACGAATATCAGAATTGCAAGCGCTGTCCTGTAGGAATCCTTTTCTGGCTTTCTTTGATACTAAGGTGGTTGTGAGGCTGGTACCATCCTTTTTACCGAAGGTGGTTTCCGTTTTTCATGTGAATCAGTCTGTCTTTGCTGGTTTTCTCAGCACAGAGCGAGAATCGGGCGGTGGGACAGTTGCATTTGTTAGATATTCGGTGAGCTTTGAAGCGGTATATCTGCAGGACAGCCAGTTTCTGTAAATCAGATAGGCTGTTTGTGGTGGTTGAGGGAGCAAGAAAGGGCGAGGCAGCGTCTAAAGCTTCTATTGCCCGGTGGTTAAAGGAGGTAATCGCGTCAGCGTATCTGTTGAAAAGCCGGGTGGTTCCAGAGGGGCTGAGAGCTTATCCCACTAGGGCACAGGCAGCCTCTTGGGCAGAATGCAGTCTGGTGCCAGCGGTGGAAATCTGTAAAGCGGCGACCTGGTCTTCTTTGCACTCCTTTGTGAAGCATTACCGTCTGGATGTTCAGGCGGAGAGGGATACCTGTTTTGGATCAGTGGTGCTTCAGGCTGGTCTAGCAGGGCCCTCCTGTTAAATTTGTTTACTGCTCTGTTACATCCCCAGAGATTCCGGGACTAGACTGGAGGGACGATCAGGAAGATTAAATTAGACTTACATCATGATTGTAGTTCCTGGAGGAACTCCAGTCTAGTCCCTTATCCCGCCCTGATAGATGAGTGGACTACGGCCTGAAGCGGGACTAAGATAACAGGTAAGAGTCACAGTTAGCTGTCCTGCAGCGTAAGGTTCCTAGCTCGGGGTATGGTTTGGGGGTGTTTTGAGGGGGGGGGTCAACATCCTTCGCAGGTGAGGGAAAGTGGACCTCAGCGCAGAGGGTACATTTCAGAGGATTATGTATATAGTTTGGATTGGCGTCCTTCAGTGGGCAGTTAACGTTTTAGGTTTTGGTTATGGTATTGTTACTACTTAATGGTTGCTCCTGTGAGTCTGCTTTGTCAATAGGTAACTGGTGAGAAGAGGCGGTTCTGGGGCTTATATACCAGTGATGTCACGAGAATAACACTTCTCAGTCTCCAAAATGCTGGAGGAGGATCACAGCCCCAGGGATTCCAGGACTAGACTGGAGTTCCTCCAGGAACTACAATTAGCAGGTAAGTCCAATTTAATCTTTAATTTTTTGGATTCCCTTGCACAAAGGGCAAGGGATTTTACTGCAGTGATCTGGCCATCTCTTTGACAGGTCGGCTGGCATAGTCGCCATGTACGTTTTCATATTTTATTGTGTTGTCCTCATTTACTTACATGTTTGTGTGTTCGTGGTATTTGTTTTATTCAATTTTCCATACACATTGGGGTCTATTTGCCACCCCCCCCTTGCCGTCCCCCCCCTTGCCGTCCCTGACTAAGCCTCCCTGTACGAACAAGAAGTTTGTACGGGGAGGCTTAGACGGGGATGTGGAGGGGCAGTGAGGAGGCGGAGCTAGGGCGGGCAGTGGTCAGTCTGCGGCCCTCGACGAGCAGGGCAGATTCTGAAGTCAAGGTGCTGACAGGGTCCAAGCCAGTTTATTGTGCACAGGCCCAGTCAGTCAAAGCTTCCCGGCCAATGCACCAAGAATATGCTGTAGCAAAGTGCCATCAATGAATAAGTCCAGGAGCCAATTGACAGGGTCCAAGCCAGTTTATTGTGCACAGGCCCAGTCAGTCAAAGCTTCAAAAGGAGCTGAGCAAAAGTTTATACAGAGACATAACCATTTATACCTGCATATATTGAAACATTTCTGTTCTTTCACACATAAGAGAATAATGGAAGACTTATGAATTCATAAAAACTTCTTATTAAGCAGTTTAAAACAGTTTTCTCATTTTTCATAGATTTTTGGTTCTTTTCTAGCTATAATGGGAGTTAGAATCCAGGCCTAACTTACAGGCCTTTCATAGTAGCAGGCCATGCTAGGCCATAGCGTACCACATTCCTCCCTTTGATTATTCTCACCCGCAAGTGAGGAAGGGTGAGAATTAAATCACTCATTAGTCAATTCACACATTATACTGGTGTAATAGCATCATCATCATGGGGTATAGGGTAATATTGCCACATAGCTAATACCTTCGCAGCTGCCTTCCGTTCTATAGTGTTATCAATTGATGATGTTACCATGCGTAAGCAAAGGGGTAGGAGACAAGGGAGCAATAAGCACATGGCTAATATGAATAGTACGATTAACATAAGGGCTTTTAGACCACCAATCCAGGAAAACAATGAACCAAACCACCCATCCATCTTTAAACTGTGCCAGGTCTGGACAGGCACAAATGTCTGCTCTCTCATCTGGGTGGCTAGATCTTCAACTACATGCCCATTATTATCAATCTGTAAACAACAATTACTTAGATTCAACTTCCCACATACCCCACCTTCCCACATACCCCACCTTCAGCTGCTAGCAAATAATCTAAAGCTAAACGATTTTGATAAATAGCCGTGCGCATTTGCGTACTTTGCTTGGCCAGAAGGGTTAGTGCTTTACTAGTTTCATTGGTTATTATTTCAACAACAGCTTGCAAACGTGTTATTCGATTAATCATATAAACAGGAGTACGATATCCCCAAGTCCCAGCCTGCTCCCAAGTAGCAGGTCCATAATAAGAGATTATTCTTTCTGTTGGCCATTCTTCAGATGATGCCTCCCATTTGTCCCATTGGCCTATCTTCAAGGCCTCCTTCAGCTGTCGACTTCTGTACACAGGATACCCCATTTGTTCTCCCTGGGATGTAGGAAAAAGGAAGGTCTTATGGTTCCCAATACACATGCGCCTCCCCAGTGGTGAGGGAGCCTAGCATATGCTCGGGTTCCGCAAATCCAGTACAGTCCAGGTGGTGCTTGCCAGGAATTATATGCTGCTAAGTTAGTCCAGATACTGGCAAGTTTGGGGAACTGAACTAGAGGATTGGAAGGTTCAGTAGCGTTGACTCCTGACCACCAAGACATCTTCTTAGTGGTGCTGTTGTAGAACTTCTGATTGAGACAGACCAGTTGCCCCACTTCCATATTAAACATTGGTCCATAGCGAGAAAAACATAAGTTACCCACAATGGAGTGTGCCAATACCCATTCACTTGTGGTATTGTGTAGATTAGTCTGATTGTATGGAATAGAATAGTTCAATTCTTGTGCCTCCCAAAGCCATTGGTCTCCCATCGTTGTCCCTCCACAAAACAAGCAGTCTGAAACATGGAGACTAGATGCAACTGCTCCCGCTAATTCAAGAAGTAAGTTCTGGGAGGCAGGAGGAATTTCAAACTCTGATTTCATGGCTTCATAGAAGGAGTGATGTATACGATAGGGTGAGGATACATGGGTTTTGGTGTTTAATTGCAGATATAAGATAGTCCCAGGATCTATACCTCCTCCTGCAATACGCAACCCAAACTTGTATCCTTGCTTCCAGTGGCTGGGGTTAACTATGAGAAGTTGCAGGGGATTACAGGCACCTTTCTGGCATTTCTTGGGCTCTGGTAGTCGGATCTTTGTTAAGCTGCCTTTGCGATGATCACCATCTCGTCCCATAGGTGCATTCTTCCAGGTAGCAAAATATACACAGTCCCATTTTGGGCAAACGTAATCATGTCTAGATGCGGTGGTGTAAATGGTGGCTGCAGAACTCTTTCCGGTACACCGTCCCCATCCATAGGCTCCTTCTGGACACATGTATTTATCATCATGGTAGTATGCTCGCTCCCATGACCCACATCTGTGGTAAGCATTTCTGTTGATTGCATCACAAGCATCAAAGTTCAAGATAATAGGTTTTGTGGGGTTGGTGAGGGGTTTTGTCGCATTCAGAATGGCTCCATCTTCATCATTCCAGCGTATCTCAAAGGTGTAATATGAAGGGTTTTGTCGGGGGTTATAACAAGTCTTGCTTTTTCCCCTTTGTGCAAATATTCAGTTCGGTGCCATTATAAATACACCGGCTGACTGTACCAGTGCAAGTATAGTAGGAGTGATAGAGCAAAGTCTGAGTAATCTTTTGTCCTGTTCGGGTGGTGGTTATAAAGGCTGCACAAGGGGGTAGGGCAAAAGTCTTTTCCAGGATTCCCAGGATCACCACTCCCACAAGGTAATAGTGGAAGAACATTATGATTACAGTTTCTGGAGGTTAACTGGAAAGTTGAGTATGATGAACTTGTTGAGTCGTCTTCTGTTCCTGCTGCGATGGTCACTCTCGCGTGACGTAGGTGGATTCTGAAGATTCTCTATAAAGTGAGTCGCAATGGAGTCTCGGGATCATTCACTGATGTCCATTGGCCAGGATCAGGAGCAGCTGCCGGCTTCACTCGACTGTGGTGGATCCAGGGTTCAAATTCTGCAACTTTCATTGCCGTGGGGGTTGACAGGATGACGACGTAGGGTCCCTTCCATTGCGGCGCCAGCGGGGTCTTTCTCCACTCTTTCACCCACACGGATGTTCCTGGCTTGAAGGGATGCAGAGGCTCGGTCAGGTTGATGGGTAGTCTGTCTTGCACCCACGTTTGGAGTTTCTGCAAAACAGAACCTAAAGATAATAGTTCTTGTCTAGTTATTTCAGATCCTATCTGTCTCATGTCTCCCTTTATTCCCTGCACTATGGGTGGAGGTCGCCCATACAAAATCTCAAAAGGGGAGACTCCTAAGGATCTGGTGAGAGCTGAACGTATCCTAAGAAGGGCTATGGGGAGAACTTGGAGCCACTTCAGGTGTGTTTCTTGGCAAAGCTTGGATAACTGAGTTTTCAAGTTTCTATTCATACGTTCTACTTTCCCTGAGCTCTGGGGTCTGTAAGCAATGTGTAACTTCCATTTTATTTGCAGAGCTTGAGCTAACTGTTGGGTCACTTGGGATACAAATGATGGACCATTATCTGACCCTATAGTTGATGGTATTCCAAATCGGGGAATGATCTCATGAAGCAATACCCTAGTGACTTCTCGGGCTTTATCAGTTCGGGTGGGGTAGGCTTCCACCCATCCCGAAAATGTGCAGACTAACACTAACATATAGTGATATCCATTTGCATGGGGCATTTCAGCAAAGTCTATCTGTATATCACTCATTGGGGTCCCCTGTACTGACTGAATTCTTGGGGGTGGAACAGGACCTTGCTTGGCATTATTTTTGGCACATATCAGACATTGCTGTGCCACCGAGGTGGTCAGGGATCCTAGCAGTGAAATACAGAAATGGGGTCTTAGGGCTTTTTCCATGGCTGTTTTTCCATAATGTGTGGCTTGATGAAAAGCTTGAACAAAGGCTGGCCCTAATGCTTCAGGGATGACTGTAGGACCTGGAGGTGGACTACCTTCTGGGGGTGGCAACACTATCCAACCTTGTTCTGACAAGACTCCTCCCTCCTTTTCACAATAATAGTCTAACTCTCTTGTAGTGTATCGGGGTGCCCAGGAACTGAGGGGCACAGGGAATAGGGCTGCTTGCATTACAGTATCTTGGGTCCTAACTTGTCCTGTGGTGGCTGCCTTCCGGGCTGTGGCATCTGCAAATCTATTCCCTCGGGTAACTTCTCCTGCTCCTGCCTGATGATCTCAGCAGTGCATGACTGCCACTTGTTTGGGGGCCCACACAGCATCTAATAGCATCAATATCTCGGGCCCATACCTAATGGCCTTACCCCCTGAGGTGATCAACCCTCGTTCTTTATGCAAGGCTCCATGTGCATGCAAAGTAGTGAAGGCATATTTGGAATCTGTGTACACATTTATGCGGAGTCCTTCTCCTGATGTCAAGGCTCTTGTGAGGGCTATCAACTCGGCTTTCTGTGCAGATGTTCCTGGGGTCAGGGCTGAGGACTCAACTACCAGATCAAGGGTCACCACTGCATATCCAGCACAACGATGTCCATTGATGACCATACTGCTTCCATCCACAAAGAAAGTCCGTTCTGGGTCCTCTAGAGGGACATCGGTCAAATCAGGGTGACTTGAAAATACAGTGTCCATGGTTTCTAAGCAATTATGATCAGGTGGCCCAGGACCAATTGGAAACAATGTAGCAGGGTTCAGAGCTTGACTGACTTTCAACTGTATCCGGGGGTTTTCACACAGCATGCTCTGATATTTCAACATTCGTGCATTGGTTAGCCAGAAGTTTCCTTTGTGTTCCATGAGAGTCAAAACAGAGTGTGGCACGGTGACTTGAAGAGTTTGTTCTAGTGTGAGTTTGTCTGCTTCGCCCACTAGGAGGGCTGTTGCTGCAACAGCTCTCAAACAAGGGGGCCATCCTTTTGCAACTACATCCAATTGTTTTGACAGGCTACTGGTCGTTGCCAGGATCCAAGAGATTGAGTCAATACTCCCAATGTGTTCCCTTGTGACTCATGGACAAAAAGATGGAAAGGCTTCTGAACATCTGGAAGACCTAAAGCTGGGGATGACATCAGGGCCTTCTTCAAAGTCCGGAATGCTACATCTTGTTCTGGTCCCCAGTCTAGTGGGGATTTTTCCATTCCTTTGGTGACTTGGTATAGTGGTTTTTTAATCAGGGCAAAGTTGGGGATCCATATGCGATAGTATCCCGCAGCCCCCAGGAAGGCTCTCACTTGCCTCCTAGTGGTTGGAATGGGGATATTACATACAGCTTCTTTGCGTTCTGGTCCTAAACGCCGGATCCCACTGGACAACTGGAATCCCAAATACTTGACTTCAGTTTGGCATAGTTGTGCTTTGGCTCTTGAGACTTTGTATCCAGCATCTTTGAGAAGGTACAAAAGTTCACTAGTAGCTTGTAGGCATTCACTTTCTGAGTTGGTGGCTATGAGTAAGTCATCTACATACTGAAGAAGAACCCTCTTTCCTGGGTCCACTGGGTAACTTAAGAGATCTTGATTCAGGGCAGCACTGAAGAGAGTAGGTGAATTCTTGAATCCTTGGGGTAATCTGGTCCAGGTGAGCTGGCCCCGCCTTCCTCTTGTGGGGTCTTGCCATTCAAAAGCGAATAAAAGTTGACTGGTGGGTGCTAGGCGCACACAGAAAAAGGCATCTTTCAGGTCCAGGACAGTGAAGTGAGTAGCCTCAGCGGGGATCAGTCCCAAGAGAGTATAAGGGTTTGGTACTACTGGGTGTATGGTTTCAACTGCATCATTTACTCGCCTTAGATCTTGTACTGGGCGGTAGTCCCCTGTCCCAGGTTTCTTTACTAGGAGAAGGGGGGTTTTCCACGGTGACTGGCATTCCTTGAGAAGTCCGTACTTCAGCAGTTTCATCAAATGGCAATGAATTCTTTCTATGGCTGGTCGAGGGAGAGGATACTGCTTCACATGCACTGGTTCCATTCCTGGCTTGAGGGTGACAATGACAGGGGCTATGTTCTTCGCAAGGCCAGGTGGATTATCTTCTGCCCATACTTCAGGTGGGGCTATGAGGTTGGTAGGTATACAGGGACTAGTTGACTTTATTGGTGGTGCACTATAGAACCGCCACTCGTCTTCTCGGGGAACAGTAAGCACCATCAATCCAGCAGGCTTTGGGTTCAGTCATTTTCATTTCTCCCCCTTCAGCAAAGGATATTTGGGCCTGGAGCTTGGCAAGCATGTCTCGGCCCAGCAGTGGAATAGGGCACTCAGGCATATACAAGAACTGGTGCGTTATCTTCTGTCCCCCTAGTTCACACATGTGGTTCTGCAAGAATGACTTTGTGGCTTTATTTCCAGTGGCTCCCACAATGGTAACAGATTGTGAGGACAGAGGAGCTACTGGCTTGGCTACTACTGAATGTTCTGCTCCTGTATCTACCATGAATTCTATGTATTGGTCCCCTATCTTTAAACTGACCATAGGCTCCTGGGGACCCAGGGTGAACTTGGAGCCCGGTCTGGCCTAGTCTTCATCTATGTCGTCCAGGTCATAGTCTGTTGCTACTGCCACTCCCTCAATGGCTTCCTCCCTCTCTTGCTGGAACTGTGTTCGGTTCATTCCTCCCCTCCTTCGAAATCGGCCTCCAGGGACTCCCTCCTCCCCTTGCAGGGGCGGAGTCCAGATGCGGGCACTCATTTCTCCAATGTCCTTCTTCCTTGCAGTAGGCGCACTGATTTGCACCCAATTGAGGCCTTTCGCTTCCGCGGCCTCTTCCACGTCCTCTGGTCCTTTGATTAGGAAAACCTCCTCCACGTCGTTCGGTTATAGCAGCAGCAAGAAGATCTGCCTCCTTCTTCATCTTTCGTTCACTTTCTCTGTCTCGTTCATTTTCACGATTCACAAATACTTTCTGAGCGACTTCCATTAACTGAGCGGTATTCATGCCCGCAAATCCATCCAATTTCTGCAATTTTCGTTTTATGTCTCTCTGGGACTGACTAACAAAGGCCGCATTTACCATGCGTAAATTTTCCTGAGTGGCGGGATCATATGGGGTATACAATGTATAAGCTTCAGACAACCGCTCATAAAAGGCCGCTGGGCTCTCATCTGGACCCTGGAGAACTTCCGATACTTTCCCGATATTCATGGCCCTTTGGCCTCCCTTCTTCAGGCCCTGCAATAAGGCCTGGCGAAATCTGGTTAGGGCCGCCGCCCCCCTTTCATCATTCGGGTCCCACCCGGGATCTTCATTGGGATATTCTGCAACAGCTGCTTGCGGGGGATTTATTCCTCCCCTTTCTACAGGGTTCTCTTCTAACCAACGGAGGGCTGCTTGCCCGATTCGCCCTCACTCCTCAGTAGTGAAGAGGGTAGACAGGAGCTGGCGACAATCGGCCCAGGTAGGCTGATGGGTTTGCATAATGCTAGACATTAATTCTGTTAATTCCTGGGGCTTGGCTGTGTAGGAAGCATAATGCGTTTTCCAGTTTAATAAATCTGTGGTGGAAAAGGGTACATAAACTAAGCTGGTTGGTCCTGGCGCCATCTGGCCCTGATCATTTAAAACAGGCATTCCAGGCACTTGGCGTAATGGCATTAGGTGCCCTGCTTTCTCCTTCTTCTTGGGAGTTACGCTTCTTAAATCATAAGGCTCCCGGACACAAATCTCCTTGGTGGGTGACCCTGAACTGGCAGGAGAGCCTCCGCTTTCTATCTCGTCAGAGGACTCGAGTCCCCCTGCTGTGCTTGGGCCTGACTCGGGACTTTCACTCGGGGTAGGGTGCTTCTTAGGCTGCTGTATCGGTATTTTCTGGGGCTCTTCCTCTGTTTCTACTTCAGGTCGTGGTGCTGTAGGAACTAACTTCTGTGGGTGCTGGGGTAACCTATCCAGAATATCTGGGGACTCTGGGTCAGAATACACAGGCGGCTTCTCTTCCTTAGCTTTTTTGGTTCCCCTAGTAGTAGCTACAAATATTTTACAGTGCTCCTCATAACAGCGCTTCATCCATGAGGGCTGCTGTTCACACACACTTAACCAGGAATCTATATAGGGGAACTGGTCAGGATACACTCTTAGTATGAGTTGATGAATTTGTAAAACTGTCTCAAAATCAAAGGTGCCCCCTCGGGGCCATGAAGCAGCTAATGCGGGCCACTCCCTTTCACATAACATTTTTAATCTGGATGGAGTCATTTTCGTGCCATAATCACCCGAAAATCCTTTACGGAAATTCTTGATCATACATGCCAACGGAGTTTGCATGGACTCCGTCCCTCCCATAATCAAAACGTACCTACGTACACTACCTACGTACTCAACATACCTGCGTACGTTACGTACCCTACGTACACGTAATGACATACAAGACAACGAACAATAAGGATAGGTAGTATGGTTGTAGGTAAGGGGTCTGTACAGCCCACAGAACACTGGGTGGGACAAACACCACTCGCTTCCTCCTGTTCACGACCTGGGCACGGTCGCCCGGCCAGGAACTGTGCTACTTAGGAGTCCGCTCTCGCTCGGTCTGTATTTCAAGACCTCTCACTCACACAAGCAAGCATATTTCAACAAGATATCATATTTCAATATTTCAAGTGCCCAGGTTTTCTGACTGACTATTCCAAACAAGAAGGGTCGATGGCTTCGGCTTCTGCTTTCCTTCCGCGGAGCTTACTAGGACCGCCCTTATGGGAGGTGATCAGGCTCCCTTGTCTCACCCATACTCATGCGAGATTTCCAAGTTAGTCTATACCAAATATGTCCTGCGCACGCAAGACGTTGTCCCAGGCTGTTCTTTCTGACTATCGAATCACAAAAATGTCTACTCACCGGATCCGGTCCCCGATACCACACCAGCTTCTGAGTTGGAACCTGGACTCCCCCGGGTCAGAGGTGTTGGCCAGCTGGACCCGATGGGCCACCGAGGCAGGCGGAACCCTCTCCGGCACAAAGGGGCCGGCGGCACATGAGGTTTCCCCCGCGGTCGGACAGACACGGTTCCAACCGGGCCAAACCTCAAGGCGAATTGCGTGGATTATTCACTTGAATACCATTTACCACTCGCACTTCCCGGCCAACGCACCAAGAATATGCTGTAGCAAAGTGCCATCAATGAATACATCCAGGAGTCAATTGACAGGGTCCAAGCCAGTTTATTGTGCACAGGCCCAGTCAGTCAAAGCTTCAAAAGGAACTGAGCAAAGGTTTATACAGAGACATAACAATTTATACCTCTTTTTCAGTTTGATACATGAGAACTTTCTATTGGTTCAAACTCGATACATGCAAACTTCTCATTGATTTTACATTCCCTTCATTTGTCCAATTAGAAATCCCTCCGGAGCCTAGCAACCGGCCCCCTCCCTTAGGATTGCTTGAACAATGGTACAGTTCTTGATTTCGTTACTTCTCTACTGCAAGGTTATCCCTAGCTCCAGGAATGCATATATTGAAACATTTCTGTTCTTTCACACATAAGAGAATAATGGAAGACTTATGAATTCATAAAAACTTCTTATTAAGCAGTTTAAAACAGTTTTCTCATTTTTCACAGATTTTTGGTTCTTTTCTAGCTATAATGGGAGTTAGGATCCAGGCCTAACTTACAGGCCTTTCATAGTAGCAGGCCATAGCCTACCACAGAGGCACGGGAGGCCTGGCCAGGATCGAAACACTGAGGGTTGCAGGAGATTCCCCACAGCCCAACTCTAGTCATGGGAGGCCAGATCGGGGGTCGGGTTGTGGTGAAAAGAAAATGTAGTCAGTGTCCTGGGATTGCAGCTCCTGAATGGAGCCACGGTGCCATGGCAACTGGATGCCATGGTGCCGTGGCTCCATTCATGAACCTGAATGAGTTAGCCAGGCTTGGCTCAGTACGTACTGACCCTAGACATGATTCTGATCCCACGGGGGCTGGATGTGCCCCATGGGATCTGAATCACATCTACCTCTGTGCGTACTGTTCCGACCAGACGCACAGAGGCTGGGGGACACAGTACGGAATGTATCTCCACATCTCCAAGTATATTTAACTTTTTATTATGTCCATCACTATACATTTCATTTTCGTTTCTTAATCTTAAGAGTACCTTCCGTCATTTCATATTTGCTAGTCCCTTGAGGCTTTTAAATTTTAGCAGATCCCCCTACTTTGGATTGTTTGTTTGACTACACTTTAATGTTTTAATGTAATCAATACCCCTGGTATTTGTTTGAAAGATGTTTTCAGAAACACTGTGCAGTTAATGATGCATTGCTGTACACTTGCCGACATCTAGTTTACTATTCAAAATGACATTTATTTGCACTAGTTTCCTTTATACACACTGTTACTATTACTTTTAGGTAACAACCGAGTGATCCACTGTCTCTTTTCCTAATACACCAACTAGGACCTCTCCGGTCCCTATCACTACCTCATTTCTCCAATTTTAGGAGTTTGTGGCTAATATGGGTTCTTAAACTTAAAATAAGATTCATTCCACCTTGACTTGCTAGCTGTATTCTGATGCTAGTCTTTGGCGCAAAAACCTTCCCTTTTTAAATGGACACTGCTCCCGTTTCAGTTTCCTCACATTTTGATTAGCGTTTTTAAGCAAACGCAGTTCTTTGACAAGGTAAGGTCCTATCCTATTTTAAATTTCTACTATTTGTCTTTTCTCTTTATTTTCAAAACTTGGGTTTGCCCTTTGGGGTGGTTTGATATACCGGTACTTACTTTTGCATACCTGTTCCTTATCTGCTTCTCTTCGCAGGACTGTTGGATGGTGGAAGGTGTTTAAGTGTACCGGTGTTGAAAGTAGCATTTTAAATACATTTCCCTGCCATTTAAAAGTTTACTGTCCTCCTCATCCCTCTTCCTCCTTGGGGTATTTTAACTCACTTTGTGGTATTTAATCCATACGATTCCCCTTTTGGTTTTGGAATTGAATATGGTTCTTGTCTCTTATTTTAGCAGCACATTAATACACTATACCCACATTATTGTTTCTTGTGTAGAGTTATAATTCTTTCCTAACATAGTAGCTCAGCCTTAAACTCCTACATTAATACTATCTTTGCATTTTGATTTATTTGCATATTTTTAATTTTTATGTTTCTTGTTTTTGTCTTATTTTATTACATTTTGTGATGTTTTATGTTTTTGGAACTTGTACCCCATGAAGAAGGCTTAACAGCTGAAATGCATTGTGATTTGTTTTGGAATAAAGCTGCTTAGAACGGACTACTGTTTGGTGCACTTGCTTTTGTTGTTTTCTCCTATTACCGGCTGGATGTCCAGGCCCATCAGGATGCATATTTCAGGGCTCGGGAGCTACTGGCCAGAGTTTCTTTACCCACCCCACAATAGTACTGCTTTGTTACGTCCCATGCATCTGGACTGGACTGGAGGGACAAACTGCCAGGTGAAATTAGACCTTATCTGCTAATTTCCTTTCCTAGAGACCCTCCAGTCCAGTCCAGGACCCTCCTGGGACTTGACCTCTGTCTTTCTGGTCTGGTGCCTATTCTAAATATGCTGTTAGCTGTAACAGGCGACCTCCGAGTCAGTTGGTTGTGATGATTCTCCCTTTATTTTGTTGTGGTTCTAGGGGGTTCTGCCTCTCCTTTGTGGACTTCAGCCCTTTTGGGGGGGGGGGCAGGAAGGTATAAATTTCTTTAAGACAAGTTGAGATACTCAATGGCCCAATGTGCATGCTGTTCTGGTGCACATGTTGCAGGGCTGGTGGAGCTGTTGGGGTTTTGGGACTCCATTCTGCTGCTCTGTGAGGTACATACTGGCTCTGTAGGGAAGCACAGGCTACTTAAGGGAAAAGTTGCTTTTGGTTTTGGGTTTTTTTTTTTTGCTTGCTGTTGTCAGCCTCCCCCTGCTAGTGGATGAGCATAACCCACATGTCTGGACCGGACTAGAGGGACTCAAGGAAAGGAAATTAGCAGGTAAGGTCTAATTTCACCTTGAGCGGCCACTGCTGCTAGAGGTCTGGGGTAGTGGCTTTAGGAGACTTAACTGTGCCTTTCCCTTTTTTGCTTAGGGAACCATAAGGTAAAGGAACAGAGGCAAAAACCGTGGCATAGTTAAGAGCCCTGTGGATGCACAGCCATCTTGGCTCTTCCCCTGCCCCTCCCCCTCTCCCTCCGGACGCTTGCCACTATTCTATTTTCTAAATGGAAATAAGAACATAAGATACACCATAATGTGTCAGGCCAAGGGTCCATCAAACCCAATATCCTGTTTTCAGTGGCCAGTCCAGGTCCCATGTATCTGTCATTTTTTCCCCAAAAAGGTACACGGATTTCTTGCTGCTTATCCCAGGGGTAAACTGTGAATTTCCTGATCCTCTTTAATAATTGTTTATGGACTTTTCCTCCTGGAACTTGTCCAAATCTCTCTCAAACCCAGTTACACTCACAGCTTTTACTATTTTAATTTGAAAGGCGGTATAACAAATACCAATAAACAAACCATATATCTTCTGGTAATGAATTCCAGTGTTTGATTTACGTGTTAAGTAAAAAAATATTTTCTCTGATTTAGTCTTAAATGTTCTACATTTTAACTTCATTGCATATCTCCTAGCCTTTCTACTTTTTTTTTTTTTTTTTTTTTGGAGTAAAAAACAGATCTACATTTCTGTTCTACTCTTATTTTACAGACCTCCATCATATCGCCACCTGGCCGTTTTTTGTTTTCAAGTTGAAGAGCTCTTAAACCTTTCTTTGAAGGGTATTCTTCATCCCCTTTATCATTTTGGTGGCTCTTCCGCTATGTCTTTAAGATATGGTGACCAGAATTGCATACAATATTCAAGGTGCGATTGCACCATGGAGCAATTATAGAGGTATTATAACAGGGCTCAACAAATCCCAGGTCACCATGGTGACCAGAAATTTGCACCTGATACTTGGGATTTTCTTGCCCCCCCCCATAAGAAAAAAAATATACTTGTGATTGCGGGCAGAAGACAGCTATGTTAATGGCAAAGACCGCTTTTTTTATGTCCATGGGGATCCCATGCTCCTCAGGCAGAAGAAGAGGTACCCCTTCTCTGTCCATGAGAGATCAGATCTTCGTGGACAGAACAGGGAGGGGAAGGCTGCGATTGTGTCTTTGAAGGCAGCAGTCTGCCCATCGGGATCCCATCCTCTACGGGCAAAGGATGGCTGCATCAGGAACTTGGAGAGGGTGGTGGTGAAGTGAGGCAGCAAAAATTTAATGGGGTAATAGTTTAAAAATAGAGATGGAGGGCGAGCGGTGGTTGTGCTAGGGGGAGAAGGGGAGAGGAAAGAGTGCTGCAGGGCTTAGAGGTTACAAAAGGAAAATCCTGTATATGCCAAAAAGTGTGTTCCTCCTTCCACCCTGTTCTTTCCCTCCCTCCCCCCCCAAACCCCCCCACACACAAAAGCACACTCCACCTCTGCATGACACACCTGATCTCCATATAACAGATGCACACAGAAGAAAGGAAGGTGAGTAGTGGTGTGCCCCAGGGATTGGTCCTGGGACCGGTACTGTTTGTATATGTGAGTGACCTTGCCAAAGGATTGAAGGGAAAAGTAGTCTGCCTTTTTTTTCCAGATGACACGAAATATTGCAACAGAGTGGACCTCTCTGAGGGAGTGGACATTATGAAGAAAGATCCACAGAAGCTGAAAGAATGTTCTAATGCTTGATAGTTGAGATTTAATGCGAAGAAGTGCAGAGTCTTGCACTTGAGATGCAGAAATCCAAGGGAATTGTATATGATAGGGAGTGAGGTTGGTGTGCACGGACCAGAAGAAGGACCTAGAGTGAAGGAGAAGCTGTAATACTAGAATATCCATAAAATGAAGCTGCAAGGAGGTAAACAAAAGCAATGTCAGGAAATACCTTTTTCCTGAAAGGGTGGTGGATGCTTGCAACACCCTCCCATTGGAGGTAGTGGGGACAAACAAGTAGGAACAAAAAAAAGCACCCCACCTGCAGAAAAGCAGCACACAAAAAGAAAGCAGGCAACGAGGAACCCTTGGAAGGAACAAGGTTTATTGAGGGGTTCAGCCCTACACGTGTTTCGGCCACACCGGCCTTCTTCAGGGGACTGACCACTAGTAAACATAAAAACACATTAAAACGTGATAAATTAATAAATGAGCACTATTGACTTCTGAGTGTACAGAATTAAATGATATAAAATAAATAAAAACACAGTCAATAGAAAATAAGAAATAAAAAAAATCATCTAATCGTTAAAAATAATAAAAAGCATAATCAGAGGTCACGTGATGCGTGAGTGAGCGCGGTCGCTTCCCGCTTGCTCCGGGGCAGCCATCTCCCTGAATCGGCATAAAAAGCCTGCTCAACGCCTCTCCACTACTCCCCTTCTCGCTGGGAGGGTGTCTGAAGCTGCTGTTTAAAGGAGAGTGGAGTCGGGAACTACGGGCATGCCGCTGGCGCCGAAGAAAGAACGTGAGAAAGCTCACAAGGCCGGGCCCTCCCCGCCGCTAGCGACGCAGCCTACGTCTCCGGGTGCAGAGAGTGTGGACTCGGCCCCGGCGGAGCTTGCTAAGGAGGTTGTTAAGCTCTTGGACCCCAAGTTCGATCAGCTCCTGAAAAAGCTAGATCATATGGAGGAATCGATGACAGAATTTGGGAAACGAGTTGACGAGCTTGAGCATCGGGTCGCTAGTCTCGAGACCGAGGAGGGCTGCCGTGAGCGAGAGGTGGCCAAACAGGCTCAACTACTACAGGAGATCCAACTTAAGCTCGACGATCTTGAAAATAGATCTAGGCGAAATAACCTCCGAATTCTGGGACTTGGAGAGGAGAAGCCTGAAAAAGAGCTGCTTCCTTTTTTGGAGACCTGGCTCCCAGAGGCACTGGGCCTGGAGGGCCTGCAGGGCTGCCTACGCATCGAGCGTGCACATCGTTTGGGGGCCCGCAGGGAAGGAGATACCCGGCCACGTGTGGTCATATTTAAAGTGCTCAACTTCCAGCATAAGTTTGCCATTCTGCAGGCATATCGGCGGCTACCTGAACTGCTATTGCACAATCGAAAAATTTTACTTTTTCAAGACTACTCCGCGGTGATAGCGGCTAAGCGGAAGGAATTTACCCCTGTCTGCGCTGAGCTGTTTCGCCGCAAGATCCGCTTCACTTTAGCATTCCCAGCCATCTTGCGGGTCACCGTGCAAGGGAAGCAACATACCTTTGAATTGGCTGGGAAGGCGAAGCACTTTTTGGCAACTTTACCGGCGGAGCAAAGTTCTTGTTGAGAGATACAAGACTATAGTTCATGCGAGTTGAAGTTGACGACAGGGCGGATCCCGCTGGGGTCTGCATTGGGGATGGTGAGGCCGGCCAGCCGGTGTACCTGGAGCGGGGACAAGCAGAGGATGGATGTCACTTTGTGCTCTGGACATTCTGCGCTGTTATGGCTCCTAGACCTGATGACTGTGTTTTGTTCCTTTTGTCTTCTCTCTTCTCTCCTGCCTTTCCTTTCTATGTGGTGGGTCTCTCTTTGCCTTGGTGCTCTCTGTACCGCTTAGCTGAGTTATTGAGCTGGGCTTAGGCTGCATTGGAAACTGTGGATCTCATGGGGAGGGGGGAGAGGCGCCTTAGGGTGGCTGCCTGGTGGCATTGCTATGGCCACAGCCTCGGCCATGGATGCTGAGGAGAATGTTTGCTGTTGGTGTGAATGGGGTTAAGGGGGGGGCGGGGGGTGTAGTTGGGGTTGGGGAGGGGAGGAGGGGGGGGGTCTGTGGGGTTATGGGGAAAAAGGGGAGGGGGGTAAGGGGAGGGGGGGACAGGGACAGCATATTGGGGTCCGGGAATAGATTCAGGCCACAGCGACTAGTACCCCTGATTAGGTGTGGGTCTCTTTTTGAACGGGCTGCACTAGAATGCCGAGCATGGCAGGGAAGGGCTGGGGTGGAGGCTGGGCTGCCCCATGTCCGAGTTCAAATGTTTTACTTGCTAACAATAAGCCTGAAAGATCTTCATTACCCACCCTGAATTACATATTGTAACTTGGAATGTAGGGGGGATTACCAATCCAGTGAAGCGTACAAAACTTCTCCAGGCCCTTCGGAGACAGAAGGCCCAGGTGGCCCTCCTACAGGAGACGCACTTGACTGATAAAGAACACTCCAAGCTCCGGCGAGATTGGGTGGGTACGGTTTTAGCGGCACCCTCGGACACCCGTAGGAAAGGTGTGGCGATTTTGGTCCACAAGGGTTTAGCTTGTGAGATCTTAAAACTAGATGCTGACCCAAAGGGTAGATTCCTGTTTGCCCATCTTAAGCTTCAGGGGGAAGAATTGTTTTTTGGTAATGTGTATGCTCCCAATACCTACGATCATGGCTTCTTTAAGGTTCTTCTGCATAAAGTGCTGGACGCCCCGAAGATACCTGTAATTTTAGCGGGCGATTACAATTGCCCTCATGATCCCGCTTTAGACCGTTCTCATGTAGGGGCTGGGGGGAGTTGGAGTAAAAAGGGCATTACTTACCTTTGTGAATTTGGGGCCTTGGTCGATGCATGGAGGGTGCTTCATGTGGGGTGCAGAGACTACACACATCTGTCACGCGCACATCAGACGTGGTCCAGAATTGACTATATCCTGGTGTCGCAGCAATGGTTTGGGAAAGTTCTTCGCATAGAGATAGGGCCCATTCTAGTGTCAGACCATGCTATGGTCACTATGGCTTGGCGTAGCCAACGCCAGGGTACCCCCAAATGGTCTTTTCCGAGCCACCTTGCTAGTAGGCCTGAATTCCGTGACTTTGTGATGCAGCATTGGGACGAATATGTTAAGGAAAATGAGGGCTCGGTGGACTCGATAGCTACTTTCTGGGAGGCGGGAAAAGCCGTGCTCAGGGGGCATATCATTGCATATGTTGGGGCTGAGCGAAAGCGAATTAATACTGAGGTGCTCCGCTTGACGCGAGAACTCCAGCAGGCTAAGTCGGCAGCTCTTCGCGGGCGGAACGATCTGGGGGGTTACCTTGCGCTCCAGCAGCAGCTCAACGGGTTATTGCAGGAGAGGGCTATCCAATCCCAAGTCTATTATCGTCACCGGTTCTTTCGGTATGGCGACTGATCGGGGAAGCTGCTGGCTCGCCTGGTAAACATGCAGGGGGGACACCGAGGGGTGCTGGTAGTTCGGGACCCGGAGGGTGGGCGACATTCGAATGTTGAGGACGTGGCTCGGGTGTTTCGTTCCTTTTACAAGCATCTGTATGCAGCGGAGGAGGGGCCCCAGGCTGCAATGTTAGCTTTTCTGGAGCGCATCCCCGTCCCCCAACTTGGGGTGGAGGCCCTTGAGGTCCTCAACGGGGAGATCCAAGGGGTGGAAATTCAGAAGGCGATCCGAGCGGGGAAAACGCATAAAGCTCCGGGACCGGACGGTTTCACCTATGAGGCTTACAAATTGTTAGAGCGAGCGGTAGTTCCCACATTGGGAGCCTTATATGCCGAGATTCCGGAGACTGGCATGTTTCCTAGAGATATGGGAACGGCTCGCATCACCCTAATTCCGAAGCAGGGTAAGGATCCTGAGGATCCAGCTTCGTACCGCCCCATCTCCTTGATTAATGTGGATCAAAAACTCTACGCGTCAATACTTGCAGCTCGCCTTCAGAGATTCCTGCCAGATCTGGTGGGCCCTCACCAAGCCGGTTTTGTGAAGGGGAGAGATGCATCGGTCAATATTAGCAGGGTGCTGCTGGGCATGGAACAGTCATTATTAGAACGAGAACCATTGCTTTTGGTCAGTTTAGATTCTGAAAAAGCTTTTGACAGAGTCTCTTGGACCTATATGTTTGCGGCTCTTCGGCATTTTGGGCTGGGGGGGACGTTTCTACAGGGTATACAAGCATTGTATGCGGCTCCTCGCGCAGTGGTAGATGTCGGGGGGTTTTGCTCCCAACCTTTTCAATTGCAACGTGGTACCCGTCAGGGCTGCCCACTCTCGCCGCTACTATATGTCCTTCAATTGGAACCTCTTCTCCTTTCTTTGCTAGCTTCTTCGCAAGTTGCGGGGATCGAGTGGCGTGGTGGGAATATTAAAATGAGTGCGTTTGCCGACGACCTTCTGTTGTGTCTGACTAAGCCCATGAAGTCCTTACCCGAGGCTCTTCAGCTGATAGAGCAGTTTGGCGAATTCTCTGGCCTGCGTATTAATCGTACTAAATCCATGGTGTTGGATGTTAATAATCGAGCTCGGGGTAGCTGGCGGGGCACTTTCCCTCTCAGCTGGGCGTCCAAGTCCATACGTTATTTGGGAGTTCAAATCCCTGATTGTTTGCAATCACTCTATACGGTTAATGTTAGGCCGCTCCTACAATCTACGATCGCCGGCTGCAGAAATGGCGGGACTTACCTTTATCTTTGATGGGGCGAGTTGCCCTAATACGGATGATAGAGTGGCCACGCTGGCTGTACCTCTTACGGAATCTCCCGTTATGGTTAACCCGTAGAGATCTTCGGGAGCTACATGGCCACCTGGGCCGTTTTTTTGTGGAGGGCTAGGCGAGCCCGCATAGCGTTGGATCGGCTCATGAGGCCAGTGAATGAGGGAGGGCTGCGTCTGATCCCCTTGCGGTCTTATAATCTTTGTTACGGAACGAGGCGCCTGAGCGATATAGTGATGGGTAATGCTGAACGGGTGCCCCTCTCCCTGATTGACCAGTTCTCCGACAAGTGGCATAGGGCTTATCTGCTCCATTGCGGAGGTTTTGGCACTCCCCTGGCCCTGGCGAGTATCACCCTACCTGCATATGCTCCGAGCAGTGTGGCAATTTCTGTGTCGGACTAGAGGTAGATCTTGGAGGGCCACGGACTGCCTGCCTTTAGAAGGGAATGGGACTTTTCCGCCGGGGGCTGAGGGTGGGGGGGGACGACTGTGGGCGCGGGCGGGTATCACTTATTTGGGGCAGCTGCGCACAGATCGTCAGGATCACCTGGATTCCTTCCAGGTCTTGGCACAAAGGTATGGTTTGCAGAAGGAAACTTTTTATTATTACTTACAAGTCCGCCACTATTTGCGTAGCCTTCCTGGGGGTACTGACTTGCTCTCGAGGGAGAATAGTATTTGGCTTGTGCTGGAGCAGTGCCAGGAGCGCCTTTCGATGCGAGGGATGCGGGAACTTTTGTTTCCTCCAAGCCCCATGAGTAGTCTCATTTCCTTAGTAGAACGTTGGACTAAAGATGGCCTGGTGGCCTTTACGATAGAGTTGGCAGAGGCATCCTTCCGGGGCATACGGGATCTCTCTGAGGCAGTTCGCTACCGAGAGCTGCAATTTAAGTTACTATGGCGTGCATATGTCTCAGAGGTGGGGGCGCAGAAGATGGGGCTAGTGCCTTCAGATGTGTGTGGTCTCTGCAGGAGCGATGTGGGCTCCCTGTCACATCGGTTTTGGTTCTGCCCGGTCACTCAACGCTTTTGGGAAGCTATAAGATCTAAATTGTCCCTGTGGATACAAGAGGAGGTCACTTTGCGGCCTCTGTGGTCTCTTTTTCATGTAAATGGGGGGGAGTTTTTTGGGTACGGGAGCTCAGCGGAAATTGTGCGATAGGGGTTTCCTTGTTGCTAAGCATTGTATCCTGCGCAACTGGCTCACAGAGGGAGGCCCGGGGGTTCGGGAATGGGAGCGACTGCTGAGTGATCTCCGACTTATGGAGAGTCGCACAGCCCGCCTCATTGGGGGTAACACCTGGACCCGCTACCAAAGCATTTGGGAACCTCTGCTGCAAGACTAGATCCTTTCGTCCGGCCGGTGGGGTGGGGGGGGGCTTCCGCCCCCCCCCCTCCTCCTGGAGGATCTCCCTTTGGTAGGTTTTGGGAGTTGTTCGGTATTCTGTGCTCTCGGGGTGGTATTGCTGGTCCCTATAGTTGGGGGGGTGGGGGGGGGGTAGTTTAAGGGAGTTGGTGGTAGTTTGCATTAGTGTAATTCCAGTTTTATTTTTATTTTTTTTTTCTCTGAAGTTTTATTCCTGAAGTCTTTAGACGGTGGCCTCGCTCTTTTCAAAGGTTCCTGCTGATTGTTTTCACTGAAGGGTATGTTGGCCCGCTTGATTCAATGCCTGTGTGATATATGTTTATTTTGTGAAATTAATAAAAATGACTTTACAAAAAAAAAAAGCATAATCAAACATAAACAGCATGCTGCATGCAACAGGAAAGGGTAAAGGTTAGAGGTAAAAATTAGAAAAATATATATAACGGCAGTGATAAACAATGATACAGTAGCTTATCAATAGATGAGTTGAAATGGACATATACTCAATGGTACTTGAGAGTGCAGAATAAAACACTAAAGACAGAACATAATGAAAACTGTTAAAAGAGCCTTGAAAGGCAGTATAAGAAGAAAGGGAACAGAACAATTTGGAAAGGGGGAGGGAACTAAAATTGTAAATCCATTGCCAGAAAGGAGGGCAACCCAAGAATTGTAAAGGTGATATAAATCACTGTTGGTAAGAAGGCAGTGGAGTGGCCATGAAAGAGGCACCAAACTTATTGCAAAAAATAAGTACAATAAAACATGGGTGTTAAAATAGAATTAAATGAAAGCCTTAGGATGATCATAGAGGAAGCATAGGACACACACAAAAACATAATTATGTGAGCAGACTCCGGTTGGTTCCTCAAAAGAAGGATCAGCCATAGTGATAGAACGGTGCTTCAAAAAAGAATCATATGTGGAACTTGGAGTGTGCACACGTAATCGCCGTAAAACAAAACTATAAACTACCCATAAGAGAGCACCATTGTCGTAACATATTACAATGTTAGGTTAGACTAATTGCAAAGGAGGTATGGTGCAGTCTTCATCAGGAAATAAAATCAGTGGTGTGCAGATGATCAGTTGTCCGTGCTGTCTGCTATATTGTATTTGTTATAAAATTAAAGACATAAGAATACTTAGGGGCATCGCACCAAGATGAGCAGGTTGTAAGACAGTGTCTGTGAGCTTTCCGACCGTATTAACTGTGGATAAGAACGCCTGCAGCCGTGCTCAACTGAAATTTTGGTTTTAGCACAGGTACACTCACATGGCTGCTTTGCTGGTATTAAGGCTCTTAGAAGTCTAAACTTAAGACTACAAAAATTTCTTAACATAGTGAATTTTAAAAGAATCTTTGTAGTCAGAGTGGTGAACCATGGATAGTTTAAACTCGCATGTATAACAAAAACCAAACCAAAAACTGCTGTTTTTTTACATCAGAAGATTAAACTTAAAATTGTACAAGTAAAAACCAAAATAGAACATCCACGGAACTGTAAAAATAGACATATTCGCTAAAAGATCACTTCAAAAGGCAAAGAGAAAAATGAAAGGACGTGTAGTACTGTGCTTACCTCCTAGGTATATGTTTGGAAATCAAACAGGAAAAAAAGCCAGCACAAACGGCAGTTAAATACCATGAATCACCACACATGTCAGCCGAATTTGCATAGAGAAGTAAAAGGAATTGATCAACAATCGTCCAGAGAAAGTAAAAATACAAGTAAAAAATCTTTTACTTAAAATAACTTGATGAAGAGTTCTTACAGATTGAGGCAATTGAGTTTATCTAAATATTGGTACATAAAATTGTCCACTGTGAGTGAAACCAGATTGAAAACAAGGTGTCTTTAAAAGACCCAGTAGGCTAGTGAGCATTATCTAAAACCATAGCATGTTATATAATGCACTAAGTTGGAGCATACAAATACAGACACCTACATGAAAAAAGGAGAAAGCTCTATAAAAAGACAGAAAAATCTACATCATGGTTAAGGCCAGAGGGATGTAATGTGTAATGTGACTAGATGGGACCATACTGGTCTTTATCTGCCATTATTTATTATGTTACACACACAGGCACACCACAGTCTTCCCAGCTCTCTTCGAACTCTTCCACTCCTTGAACATTTAGGAATTTGCAAAGGAGGAACAGCATAAACTGTATGCTAATAGAATACTGTACTTGGTCTCTGTCACACAGGCAGAACACGGTTAATTTATTCTGTCCTTGGTGAGGGTCTATCACAAATTCAAAAGTAAAAATATGTAGACACAATTAAATTGAAGCCCCAATAAGCCAGGTTCTGCATGCAATGTAAGTCAAATAAAAAGAGGGATGCATTTTCCCCTGCACTGTGCAAAATATTAAGTTGGGCTATATAAAATCTGAGAGTGGCCACAGAGAGAGAGATGTCAAACAGGAAAGTCCTTTATTAATATCTAGTGACCCTTGACATGGCTGCGTTTCGGCATAAGCCTTCATCAGGGGTGTACTGAACAATAAGTGTGTTTGTTATATTGATCCCAAATCCGGAAACAAATCAAGTCCAAATTGCTTGAATTCAGTGTACGTTATCAGGCAGGTATTCAAACAAAGAATACCTGCCTGCTAACGTACACAGAATTCAAGTACACCCCCTGATGTAGGCTTTTGCTAAAATGCTCACAAATACTTCAAATTGTGGTCCGTTTTTTTGAACGTAGATTTGTCTACTGCATGTGGTTAATACGTTCAAGAAACTTGAAAATGTAAAGAGTTTCCTTTTTTATTTATTTTTTCAATGCGTTTTACAAAACACAACGTGCATCCCAGGCTTTCTTTATAACTTTCAAATATAACTTTGCACACAACAGCTTACCTGGGGATTTTTTTAAAGAATCGATTAATGAAAGATCGTCTTGAGTTAAGTTTTTTGCTAAAATGCGGCAATGTCAGGGTTGCTGGATATTAATAAAGGACTATCTCCAGGAACAAGCAGGAATGTAGTCTTCACATATGGGTATTGTCGGTACTGACGGAGCCTGCACGGGAACGCTCCCCAGCATCCAATAGGAACGCTTTTGGGAGCATCCCTCGGCACATGCGTGCTGCCTTCCCGCCTTTCCAACTGTCCCACTTCAGTTCTTCTTTTTCCGTGGAGCCGATAGGACACATTCCCTGTCACCGCAGAAAAATTCTTCTTTAAACTTGTTTTCTTGTGGTCGCGTCTGCCTCCTCATGACACCTACCGGTACCGCCGGTTCTTTTTTCTTTAAAAAAAAAAAAACAAGAAACAACTACTTTCTGAACTGTTCTCTTCAGAAACTTTTCTTTTGGTGCTGGGCACTGTTTTGGGCATTAGGCCCCATTTTTCCTAAAAGATGGAAAAACCTGTTAGTGGTTTTAAAAAAATGTACTAAGTGTGGCGGTACCATTTCCGTGACCGACACCCATGACTGGTGTCTTAAATGTTTAGGCCCTGACCATTCTCCATCTGAGTGTCTCTCTTGTATGGGGATGACTAAAAGAGGAAGACAGAACCGGGCTGCAAAGCTCGGTACCCTCTTTTCTTCGGATGCCAGGTCTATTGCATCGACATCTTCAAGAGCCTTGTCTTCCTCCCATGGATCTCAGGTAACTAAACATAAGAGCCGATCCTCAAAGTGTAGCTCTCCTGCGAAGCATCGAGAGGCCATTGGCATTGCCCTTGAGGAAACTAAACCAGCAAAACAGCCCTAGCGGGAGGCTTCGGCCTCCAAAGCATTAACAGGGTTCCAGGATGTTTTCGAGGCCTCGACCTCGGCAGAACTACTGGTGCCATGCTCAGGGGTTCTGGCCGTTTTTATCGGTATCGATACCCAGACATCGGCAGCGTCGATAGACCAGAGATTCCTCGCTATCGAACGCAGTCTTGCAGCTCTCCTTACAGCTGTGGTACTGTTGACACCGGGGGTTCAATGGGCACCGATACCGATGCCAGTACCAGCACTGGTACAGATACCGGTACCAGCACCGATGGTACCGGCCTCGGTGGGAATTCTTCCCATGCCGACTTTTTCTGGCATCGACAGATCGGTACCGGACCAACTCGGTACCGACTTCGATACCGAGACCATGCTTTGCATGAACATATCGGGATCAAGGATACTTCGAGTCCTCCGATTGCGAGGATTCTGATAATTCTACTGGTACCAGAGTTTCTCCCGGAAGACTCCTCTTCTCCCCAACGCAGGATGTCTCCTCCAGAAGAGATATATTTTTTCAGGATTTTATTCGTGATGTGGCCCGAGGCCTTTCAATCACAGTAGCTCCTGAAAAAGAATCTAGAGCAAAGGAATTGGAAATTCTCCAATACCCTAAGGCTCCCAAGGAGGCAGCCACTCTGCCCATTCATGAAATAGACACTTTTGACCACATCTCCTCATTCTAGGAGACTCGATACCATGTATCGAGTTCCACCATGTCCTGGTTTTCAAAAGACTCATCTGCCATACCATTCAGTGGTAGTGGAGTCAACCATGCGAAAAGTGCAAAGAGACATGCATCCAATCTTCCAGGTCGTGAATGCAGGACTCTTGACGCTTTTGGGCGTCAAACGTTTCAGGCTTCCATGCTTTCAGCTAGGATCAGCTCATATATTTTATATATGGGAATGTTCCTCAAAGAGGTCACAGGAGATTTGGAGCTTATGAGCCCCTTTCTCCCTGATGACAAACGACAAGACTTCCTTACTCTTGTCAAGCATGCTCAAGACGTCTCCAAGTTTGTAAATCGTGCAGCCTTTGACTGCTTTGAATGCATCAGCAGAACCTCTGCTATTGCCATTGGTGCACGTTGGATTGCCTGGTTTCAGACTTCTGACTTGGAGATTTGGGTACAGGATAAATTAGGAAACATCCCTTGCACAGGAGAAAACCTCTTTGGCAAGAATTGGCAGGAAAAGGCTAATGAGATAGATGCTGACAATATTACTCTAGATAGATTGTCAAAATCGACAGCCACTCCAGCCAAAAAGAAACCCTATAAAAAACCCTTCTTTAGCAAAAAAAGAGAGTTTTATCCGTCCTATACCCAGCAGGGGCAAGCTCAGGGTAACGTTGCCCAAAAAGGTCAACAACAACAATCCAGACAACAAAAGAAGCCAAAAGGCCTTAGAGCTCAACAGACCCAGCCCCCTCAAGGGCTTTGACACCTTCCTGCCTCTGAAAGGTCCAAAATCCCTAAACATTCCAGGCAGGTTGTGTCATTTTGCCAACAGATGGCACCAAATAACAGCAGAAAATTGGACTCTGTCCATTGTGGGAGAGGGGTACAAGCTTCATTTTCACAGTGTGCCCCCTCCTACAATCGTAAGACAGTTCAATTCCCAAACCTCTACAGACAATCTACTGGATCGAGAGGTCTCAACACTCCTTGCTGAAGGAGCAATAGAGGAGGTGCCCATTCTTCAACAGGGTACAGGGTTCTACTCCCCTTATTTTCTTATTCCAAAGAAAACAGGAGGACACAGACCCATTCTAGACCTCATAGAATTGAACAAATATCTGGTCCGAGAAAAGTTCAAAATAATTTCTCTTGGAACTCTTCTGCCATACCTTCAAAGTCAGGATGGGCTTTGTTCTCTAGATCTAAAGGATGCATATACTCACATTCTGATCCATCCAGATCACAGGAAATTCTTACAATTCCTTTTCAAGGGAAAACATTTCCAATACAGGGTCATTGCTTTTGGTCTGGCTTCGGCACCAAGAGTATTCCCAAAATGCATGGCAGTAGTAGCTGTATTTCTGCGAACCCTAGGGATATTCGTCTTCTCTTACTTAGACGACTGGCTCATTCAAGCCCCTATAGTTCCAGAAGCCAGCTCTGCACTGTCTCGCACAATGCGAATCCTTCAATACTTGGGATTGGTCATAAACCTCCCAAAATCTTAACTTGTTCCGTCTCAGTCCTTGGAGTTCATAGGAGCTCGTTTAGATACCAGACAGTCAACCCCACAACCCCACTGTCTTCGCATAGTGCACTTAGCTCCTCAAGCAGCGGTGAAGTCCTCCCTAACTGCTCGAGAACTACTACAACTATTGGGACATATTGCATCCACGATTCATGTGGTTCCCTATGCTCGCCTTCATATGTGAGCAGCCCAGTGGACCCTATCCACACAGTGGACACAGGCCACAGGACATCTGTCGGACAAGATATCAAACTCACAGCGACTGATTTTGTCTCTCCAATGGTGGCAATCACTGGAAAATCTACTAGTGGGATCTCCTTTCCAGCAACCCCTATTCCAGGCCACTCTAACAACAGATGCATCACAGGTGGGATGGGGAGCACACCTGCATCATCTCTCTACCCAGGGTACCTGGACTCCACAGGAGGCTTGTCTTCACATAAACCTCCTGGAACTCAGAGCAGTCTATCTAGCTCTTTGAGTATTCCATGCCCAGCTCAGCTACAAGACAGTCCTAGTCCAGGCAGACAGTCAAGTAGCCATATTCTACGTGAACAAGCAGGGCAGAACAGGCAGAATGAAGCTTTGACTATGGGCCCTCGCTAGAGAGCATCAAATTCACCTTCTCGTGGTATATCTTCCAGGCATTCAAAACCTTTGGGCAGACAAACTCAGCCGAGTATTGCTGCCTCACGAATTGTCTCTCCACCTAGACCAGGTGGCGAAGATATTTCAGATCTGGGGAACCCCAGACATAGACCTATTTGCAAGTCCACTGAATGCCAAACTTCCCCGGTTCTGTTCCAGAATTCCGGCTCAAAATTGCCAGGCAAGGGACGCCTTCCTCCTTCACTGGGGTCATGACTTCCTCTATACCTTCCCACCCATTCCCCTCATCCCCAAAACACTCTTCAAGCTTCAGAGAGACAGATGTCGTATGATCCTCATAGCGCCACGGTGGCCACGCCAAACGTGGTATCCCTCCTTCTATATCTCTCAAGCTGCACCTCTGGAGTTAAGGTGTGCTCCAGATCTTCTCTCCCAAGAGAACGGGATGCTATGGCACCTGAATCCCCAGTCCCTGCATCTCAGGGCCTGGTTGCTGAAAGCTTAGACCTTCAGGATCTCAACCTTTCCCAACAGGTAAAATATATCCTTCAGGTTTCTAGAAAACCTTCCATAAGATGCTCTTATGCCTTCAAGTGGAAACGTTTTACTATATGGTGTTCGCAGAAGGGGTTAAACCCCCTTATGATACCTTTGGAATCGATACTAGAGTATCTACTTCATTTATCAAATTCTGGTCTAAAGACCAATTCAGTAAGAGTCTATCTTAGTGCAATTGCAGCTTCCTATAAGCCTCTAAATGGACAACCAATTTCCTCTGATCCACTCATATCAAGATATATGAGAGGTCTTCTATTAACAAAGCCTCCCATCAGGCCACCACTGGTGGCATGGGATTTAAACCTAGTTCTCGGACAGCTCATGAAACCGCCCTTTGAATCTTTAGCCACTACAACTCTAAAGCTTTTATCCTGGAAGGTCATCTTCCTAATTGCAATCACCTCTGCACGTTGTATTAGTGAATTGCAAGCTTTTGTGGCTGATACTCCTTATACTAGGTTTCACCATGATAAGGTTGTTCTCAGTACTCATCCACACTTTATGCCAAAGGTGGTTTCGCCTTTTCATTTAAATCAATCAATTTATCTTCCTGTATTCTTTCCGAGGCCTCATGCCTCTAATGCAGAAAGGAACCTTCATATTTTGGATTGTAAAAGAGCCTTGGCTTTTTACCTACAAAGAACACAGCAACATAAAAGGTCTTCTCAACTTTTTATGGCTTTTAATTCTAGTCATTTGGGACTTCCAGTCTCCAAGAGAGCTCTATCCAAATGTATTGCACAATGTATATCCGTTGCTTATGAGAGTAAGAGTCTTCCTCTTTACGGCCATGTCATAGCTCATAATATGAGAGCCATGGCAGCCTCTATGGCTAACCTTCACTCTGTGTCTATTGATAGAAACATAGAAACATGACAGAAAAAGACCACATGGCCTATCTAGTCTGTCCTTCCATAACAACAACTACAACAGTCCCCTTTTTACCTTTAGAGATCCTCTGTTGGTCCCATGCTTTTTTGAATTCAGTTACTGTCCTCATCTCTACCACCTCCACTGGGAGACTATTCCATGGATCCACTACTCTTTCTGTAAAGAAATATTTCCGCATATCACTCCTGAATCTATCTCCCTTCACCCTCATCCCATGTCCCCTCGTAGCAGAACTTGCTTTCAATTGAAAGAGGCTCTCTCCCTGAACATTTATGCCATGGAGGTATTTAAACATCTCAATCATATCACCTCTATCCCGCCTTTCCTCTAAGATGTACATATTAAGATCCTTCAGTCTGTCCTCATATGCTTTATAATGAAGCCCACTAATCATTTTAGTAGCCACCCTCTGCACCGACTCCATCCTGTTCACATCCTTTTGAAGGTGCGGTCTCCAGAACTGCACACCATACTCCAAGTGAGGTCGCACCAAAGACTTATACAGAGGCATTATCACCTCCTTTTTTCTGCTAGCCATTCCTCTCCGTATGCACCCAAGCATCCTTCTAGCTTTTGCCGTCGCCTTTTCTACCTGTTTAGCTACTTTAAAATCATCAGACACAACCGCACCTAGGTCCCGCTCTTCTTTAGTGGACAAAAGTACTTCACCTCCTATACTGTATTGCTCCCTTGGATTGCTGCAGCCCAAATGCATGACCTTACATTTTTTAACATTAAATCCCAGCTGCCAAATTCTAGACCATTCTTCAAGCTTAGCTAGATCCCTCCTCATGTTATCTACACCTTCCTGGGTGTCTACTCTATTGCAGATTTTGGTATCATCCGCAAAGAGGCAAACCTTACCCGACAGCCCTTCCGCTATATCACTAACAAAGATGTTAAAAAGAATCGGACCAAGGACAGATCCATGGGACACACCACTGGTAACATCCTTCTCCTCAGAGTGAGCTCCATTTACTTGTACTCTTTGTCGCCTCCCACCCAACCAATTTCAAACCCAAGCAGTAACTTTAGGGTCTATCCCTAGGGTGCTCAGTTTGTTTATAAGTCGCCTGTGAGGAACAGTGTCAAAGGCTTTACTGAAATCTAAATACACCACATCTAGAGCTCTCCCTCGGTCCAACTCCCTGGTCACCCAGTCAAAGAAATCAATCAGATTTGTCTGACAAGTCCTGCCTCTGGTGAATCCATGCTGCCTCGGATCCTGTAATCCGCTGGACTCCAGAAACCTCACTATTTTCTCTTTCAGCAGCGTTTCCAATAATTTACTCACCACCGATGACATTTGTCGTGCAGCCACCTGGGCTTCCATACACACCTTTACAGCCCACTACTGCCTAGATAAAGCCTCCCATCGGGATGCCTTCTTTGGCCAAGCTGTTCTTCAAAATCTCTTTCAGACCTAATTCAACTCCTACCCACCAACCCTGGTGGGATGCCAGAGATCCATGGGAGGAAGCATGGCCCACCTTACTATAGGTGGCAGCTTCCTGTGGCTATCTCCCCGGCATCTTCAGCTAGGGAGTCCCCATATGTGAAGACTACATTCCTGCTTGTTCCTGGAGATAGCGTAGTTACTCACCTGTAACAGGTGATCTCCTGGAACGGCAGGAATTTAGTCTTCACAACCCACCCACCTCCCCTAGGAGTTCTCTCTCTATCTCTCTGTCTCTTTTCTCTCTCCCTCTATCCTTTCACTCAGCTACAAACTTAACTGAAGAGGGACAGTTAGAAATGCGGGAAGGCAGCGTGCATGTGCTGAGGGATGCTCCCAAAAGCGTTCCTATTGGACACTGGGGAGCGTTCCCGCACAAGCTCCGTTGATACCGACGATACCCATATGTGAAGACTAAATTCCTGCTATTCTCGGAGATCACCTGTTACATGTGAGTAACTACGCTTTCCTGTTTGACAGGGCCGGATTTACGTATACGCCATGTACGCCATGGCGTAGGGCCCACAACCGGCAGGGGCCCACAAAAAATAGAACCAGGTTTTGTTTTTTTTCAACTCGATTAAAAAAAAAACCTGGTGGCTGCCGCCGCGGGGCCCCCTCTGCTGCCGCGGGGGCCCCGTCTACAAGATGGTCGGGTCGGGTCGGGTCTCGTCTCCCTCCCTCCCTCCCTCCCTCCCGGCTGCGAGAGACGCGAAGATAGAGCGTCTCCTCGCGTCTGTGTTAAGCCCGCAGGGGCTGATGGGAAATCCCATCAGCCCCTGCGGGCTTAACACAGACGCGAGGAGACGCTCTCCCTTCGCGTCTCTCGCAGCCTGCAGCGAGGGAGGGAGAGAGACCCGACCGGACCCGACCCGACCCGACCGGACCCGACCCGACCCGACCGGACCGGACCCGACCAGCTTGTAGACGGGGCCCCCGCGGCAGCAGTGGGGGCCCCGCGGCGGCAGCCACCTGGTTTTTTTTTAAAATTAAATTTTACTTTCGGCCGGGGGGGGGGTAGGAGTCCTACCCCCCCCCGGCCTAAGTAAAATTTAATTAAAAAAAAAAACCTGGTGGCTGCCGCCGCGGGGCCCCCTCTGCTGCCGCGGGGGCCCCGTCTACAAGCTGGTCGGGTCCGGTCGGGTCCGGTCGGGTCTCTCTCCCTCCCTCCCTCGCTGCAGGCTGCGAGAGACGCGAAGATGCGTCTCTCGCAGCCTGCAGCCTGCAGCGAGGGAGAGAGACCCGACCGGACCCGACCGGACCCGACCAGCTTGTAGACGGGGCCCCCGCGGCGGCAGCCACCAGGTTTTTTTTTTAAATTAAATTTTACTTTAGGCCGGGGGGGGGGGTAGGACTGGTAATGGGCTATGGGGGGGGGGTAGGACTGGTAATGGGCTATGGGGTGGGGTAGGCCTGGTAATGGGCTATTGGGGGGGCGGGGGCTGGTAATGGGCTATTGGGGGGCTGGGGCTGGAAATGGGCTGGGCTGGGGGGGGTTAAGGCTAGAGGTGGGCTGATGGGGTTAGGACTGGTAATGGACTGTGGGCTGTTGGGGGGGGGCTTAGAACTGGCAATGGGCTTTGGGGGGGTTAAGACTGGTAATGGGCTGTGGGCTGATGGGGGCTGTCTGGTAATGGGCTATGGGGGGGGGGCTAGGACTGGAAATGGGCTGGGGGGTTAAGACTGGAGGTGGGCTGATGGGGTTAGGACTGGAAATGGGCTGTTGGGGGGGGATAAGAAATGAAAATGGGCTTTGGGGGTTTTAAGACTGGTAATGGGCTGTGGGCTGATGAGGGTTGAATGGTAATGGGCTATGGGGGGCTAGGACTGGAAATGGGCTGGGGGGTTAAAACTGGAGGTGGGATGATGGGGTTAGGACTGGTAATGGGCTGTGGGCTGATGGGGGGGTAGGACTGGCAATGGGCTATGGGGGGCTGACTGGAAATGGGTTGATGGGGTTAGGACTGGAAGTGGGCTGATGGGGGGTTAGGACTGGTAATGGGTTATAGGGGGGGCTTAAACTGAAAATGGGGTGATGGGGGGTTAAGGACTGAAAATGGGGTGATGGGGGGTTAAGGACTGTAAGTGGGGTGATGGGGGGGCTAGGACTGGAAATGGGCTGATGGATGGCTAGGACTGGAAATGGGCTGATGCAGGGACTAGAAGGGAATGGATGCTGGGTGAGGCTGGAACTAGAAGGGAGCTGATGTTGGGGGAGGATTAGAATGGGATGGGGCTGGAAGAGTAAAATGGAGAAGGGAAAATATTTTGTGTGGGAGGGATAAAAAATCTACAATTGGCCGGGTATTGGGAGAGTAAGTGGGGATTGAGGATGGAGGGGTAATATTTGAGTGGATGAATTAGGAATGAGGAAAGAGCAAAAGGAGAAAGATTAGTATGTTAAAGCAGTTGTAGAGAGAGAATGGAAAAAAATCTAGAAGAGAGAAGAAAGGACAAATGGACAGCAGACGATGGAGAGTTAGCAGAAGACACGAAGAAACCAGAAGAAAGTGGCTGGAGCAATTGCAGCTGAAAAAAATGCACAAAAGGTAGAAAAATATCTCTTTATTTTGAATTTATTAATTGGAATATGTCAGCTCTGGTAAATGTGCATCATTAACATCTGTGCTTTGTTTAGTACAAGAGCAAATTAATGTATTGTTTTATTTCTACAGTGTTGTACATTCCAAGTTTGGCTTTTGGGATTCCCAGTTTAATTATTGTCTTCCTATTTCTAAATTGTGATTACTTGTTTGGTGATGGTCTATGTTCTGCATGTGTAACTGAGCTGAGGTGTTCTGTTTATATAATTCCTATTTGACATTGCCACTTGTTCTCTTTCCCCAGTAGGTCATGTATTGTTGTTCTCTGAAATGTATTGGTTTAATATTTGCAGTGTTGCCTTTTGATTGGTAGAGTATGGTGCTTTGTGAGTCCTGGTAGTGCTGTTAGGATACGGCGGGTTTACTATGGGCAGTGTTTGTAGTAGTTCCTAATGTGTCTGGCAGTTGGCACTGGATTATAGTAATGTAGAAATCTTTTAGTCTTTCTTTATCCATACACTCATTAAGAGGCACGTTTACTAAAAGTTAGTATATGGTAACATTATGCAAATATTTATGCAAATGAGGCCCCTTATGCAAATGAGGTCCGCACCCCCCTTGGGCCGCCCCTGCTGGGGGCCCACAATTTTTGTTGGCGTAGGGCCTCACTCAAGGTAAATCCGGCCCTGCTGTTTGACGTCTCGCTCTCTCTGTCTCCTTGGTTTTGAGAGAGTGGTGTGTATCCCGAGGACTATATAAAATCTAATTCATTAAACTGAAAATGAATTCTTTAGCTTTTATCGTCTAGCTGTTTTATTTTTCTGATTGCCTGGACTTGATGTCTGGTTTCTGCATCTAGTCATATTTGTGTGTTTTTTCAGATTCTGCAAGCCACCTGCCGCTTCTCTCCATTCCTGTCTTTTTCGCTTGCTCCCTTATATCCATCTGGCATGGATCTTTTCCTTTCAGCTGTCTTCTATTTTTTTTTTCTCTATGGATTCAGATTTCAGTCTCCCTTTTTACTGCTTCTACCTATCTATCCTTATTCCACAGTGTAACTAACTTTCTCCTTTATTTTTCTCTTCCACCTTCCCTGTATTCAGCAACTCTCCCCTTCTCTCCCCAATCTTGTGCTGCTTCCTTTTCTCATCCTATCCCCTTCTCCGCACCGCATGCCCAGCATGTCCTCTGACTCCAGCATCTGCCCTATATCCATTTATACGTCCACCCCATGTCCTGCATGTGCCCTTTATTCCTCATCTGCCATCTATCCCCTTATATATCCCCCACTCTTATGTCCAGCATCTGAGCTGTCATATCCCATCCCCACTTCCTATCCAGCATTGGCCTTGAATGACACTCCCCTCTCGCGGCCCCTCTTCCGTTTTAATCAGTGATAGGCTCTTAATATATAGAACTTTTAATTTAATTGTGTGAAAAAAGCACATCACTTTGTACCCCTACACAATTAAAACAATAGAAACCCTCGTGAGACTGAGTGTGTAATTTATGTTCATATGTTATTGCAATAAGCACACTAGTCATAAATAGGACAGTTCAAGTATTTCCATGCACTTATCTTGAGAAAGTAGTCTCTGTAAATCAACTTCCATGAAGAGATGTTTTCCCAAAAAGATTCTCACGGCATCCACAATGCCTTCAAAAACATCACAGCAGTAATAGCAAACTTCGCGGCAATAACAGCGAACACACTGTGTTTAGGCAGATAAACATATATGTCCTCTTTCAACGCTCCACAATCCGCAGTAATAAATGGAGCATTGAAACAGGGCATATATGTTTGTGTGCCCTAAATGTAGTGCTGTGTTCGCTGTTACTGCCGCGACGTTTTTGAGGGCATTGTTAGTCTCCCGAACCTATCACTGATTAAAACGGAAGAGGGGCCGCGAGAGGTGAGTGTCCCTCAAGGCCAGTTTTCCAACATATAAATCTTGCTTTTGCTCAGTTAGCTTTACGCTTTTGCTCTATTTTTGGTTTGGGTTATTTATTTGTAGGGCTTTGTTATTTTTGGATTTTGACTGCATTTTCTGCAATTACTTTTTTTTTTAAGCGTGGGTCTTTGTCACTCCATGCTAGATGGCTATGGAACTAGACCAGCCTTTGCAGTAACAGGAAAAGCAGGGGGGGGGGTGCTGCTGCTGCTACTGAATTGGTGTGGGTGTGAGGAGAGTCATCTTGTTTTGGTGGGCTAGCCCAGACCCTCCCAAACTATATCCATGCTTCCCTTAGTCCCTTATATCATTGTCAGATCCCATCAATCGGGGAGAGGAACCGGCAGACTGCGAGCTCAGCACAATGCGCCTGAAGCCGGCGGTTCCCACGGCAGCTCAGTGGCGAAGTTCTTTGCTCCGGTCCTGGTCAGCCCATGCCTGTAGCTCCCAGGAGACGGTAGAGCGCAGGGAAGGAGGCAGCACACACAGCTCCTATAGCTACCGAGGTAGGAGACCTCAGTTTCAAAAGGCACAGAAGTGCGGTTTGCGGCAGTGCAGGCTGGACCGCGTGGCACTCGCATGGGAACGCAGGGTGCAGTTGAAGCCTTTTGAAAGCTTGATATCTCGGCCGCAAAGCCTCGTTTTGAGGAACTTGCCTCACAATTAGTCTGGGGAAGCGTTTCTGAGGTGAATTCACTTATTAGATTAAAAAAAAAAAAAAAGAAAATCTTCAGTCCAGCAGTAACACGGTACTGTAATCTGCTTAAGGTCCTGAATTATTTGTTGAGGGAATATGACACGCAGGATGCCTTCTAGGCTGCTTTGTTTGCTGTGCGGGGCTAGAAGGGGATCCGTGTCCCTGAAGGGGGTTTGCAGAGGTTGCACTCAGGAGTCGGTGGCTATAGAACAGGACGCAGCCGATGCGGGGGTCTTGAGGGGGCGTCTGACGGCCCTTTGGAACCGCTATTAGATGCTGGGGCCGCACGGGAACCGGTGCCTAGTACGTCTTCGGCTCCAGACCCTCCAGCGGTGCAGCCTCCATTACCAGGAGGCCCAGCGGTGATTTTTACGCCAGATTTTGTGGCTCTGCTTCAGCAGGCCTTGAGCTCTCTCAATAAGCCTTCAGCCAGCCCGGCCGAAGCAGGGCTGGGGGATAAGAGACCGAGTACACCTTTATCGGCGGCGGCGGTGAGAGGCATAAGTGCGAAAAGGCCCAGAGGAGAAGGGGACCGAGTGGACGGGTTGATCATGTCGGAGGGGCTGAGGTCGGAGGATCCGGATCAAGACGTGGACTTAGACGAAGATCTGGAGGAAAGCGAAATCGCGAGGGTGGTCCGGGTGTTTCGTAGAGAGGAGTTGCCGGCTTTCATTGCAGAGTCACTCAAGACACTTAATATGCCGCCAGAAGGTCCGACCGAGGATTCTACACTAGATGACCCCTTGTTTCAGGCATTTCGAAAGACTCAAATAGCGTTTCCCGTACATAGAGTGTTTAAGGAGATGATACAGGAAGAGTGGGACATGCCGGAGGCCGCACTTAAGGGTTCTAGAGTTATGGTGTGGCTTTACCCGCTGGTAGATCAGGAGAAGGACTTGTTTAAGTCGCCTAGGGTAGATGCAGCGGTGTCGGTGGTTACAAAGAAGACCACAATCCCAGTAGAGGGGAGTGCAGCGCTCAAGGATGCTCAGGACCGCAAGTTGGAGGCCTTGTTGAAGCAGGTCTTTGAGGTGAATGCGCTCTCTTTACAGGCTTCTATTTGTGGAGCCTGGGTAGCAAGGGCTTGCTTACGCTGGGCACAGCGGATTCAAGGGGCTCACTCCGAGGGGGCGGACAAGGAGTCATCCATACTTGAATCCGGAGCAGCTTATCTGGCCGACATTCATCACGACCTTATTAGGGGGTTAGCAAAGAGTATGGCTTCGGCTATAGCGGGACAACGTTGTCTTTGGCTGCGTAATTGGGTGGCAGATGGCACTTCCAAGGCGTGGTTAAGTAAGCTGCCCTTCAGGGGAAAGCTACTGCTTGGTGAAGATTTGGAGAAATTGGTGAAGGATTTGGGAGAGTCCAAAGGCGGGAGATTGCTGGAGCACAAGCAGAAGCAGGGGCGGTCCACTCCCAAGTCGCAGGGTCAACAACGGGACTTTCGGCGTTTCTGTTCTCCAAGGTTTGTCCAGAATCAGCGGAGCCGCTTTCCCGGTAAGAGCCAGGGGTTTAGTGGCTTTAGAGGAGCAGACAGGGGGTTTGCGGCCTCTTCGGATTCCTCAAATTTCAAGAAATCACTATGAAGTCAGGAGGGCCCAGCTGGGGTTGATTCCCGTGGGAGGTCGGTTGCGGGAGTTTTACCCTGCCTGGGTCCAAATCACCTCAGATCAGTGGGTGTTAGAGGTAATTCGAGAAGGGTATCCTTTGGAGTTTCAGCGGCCAGTAACCGACTCCTTTGTTCAGTTGTCATGCAGATCAAGCGTAAAACGCAAGGCAGTACGGGAGACGGTGCAGAGGCTGCTCTGCCTCAATGCAATCGTACCGGTCCCACCTGCCCAGTTAGGGTGCGGTTGGTACTCCATTTATTTCATAGTTCCAAAAAAGGAGGGAACTTTTTAACCTATTTTGGATCTCAAGAGAGTAAATCGTTGTCTAAAGGTGTCTCATTTTCGCATGGAGACTCAGGTCCGTTATCATGGCAGTAAGAAAGGGCAAATTTCTGATGTCCCTAGACCTATCAGAGGCATATCTTCACATTCCGATTTTGCAGGACCATCAGAAATTTCTCAGGTTTGCCGTCCCTATGGGACATTTCCAGTTTCAGGCACAATGTTTGGCCTGGCTATGGCGCCATGCACCTTCACGAAGGTGATGGTGGTAGTGGCGGCAGCCTTGCGGAAAGACGGAGTGTTGGTACGCCCTTATCTGGACGATTGGTTAATCAGAGCGAAGCCCCGAGAGGGGAGAGTGGCGGCGACGGCCAAGGTGGTGGCCTTTTTGGAGAGTCTCGGTTGGGTTGTAAACATGGCAAAGAGCAAGTTGGAACCGTCTCAGAGTCTGGAGTATCTGGGAGCATCTTTCGACACAAGAGTGGGGCGAATTTTTCTGCCACTGCAGCGGGTGCTGGGGCTCAGGAGGTTGGTCAGGCAGTTTCTCGGCAAGCAGGGCCCCACAGCCTGGGATTACCTACAGTTGCTTGGGACCATAGCGGCAACGCTCGAGTTAGTTCCGTGGGCAAGGGCTCACATGAGACCGCTGCAGAGGGCGCTGTTGAGGAGGTGGTCGCATCAGAAGGATCAACTGTCTCAGCGGCTGCCTTGTCCGCCACTAACGTGTGCGGCGCTGCAGTGATGGTTGCGTCAGAGGTGTCTGGAGAAAGGGATGCCATTAGAGTCACCTGCATGGATGTCTCTGACGACAGACGCTAGTCTTATGGGCTGGGGTGCTCACTTTCAGGGACAGTTTGCGCAGGGACAGTGGTCCGAACTGGAGTTGAGAGCAGTGGCACTGGCGCTGCAGGAGTTTCGGCTGATGCTCCAGGGAAAGGCCATTCGGGTGTTTTCAGACAATGCGACTGCGGTGGCTTATATCAACCATCAGGGAGGCACCAGCAGCATGGCACTGGAAGCCGAGGCCGAGAGTTTGTTAGAGTGGGCAGAGGACCATCTGGTGGCTTTGTCGGCGGCGCATGTAGCAGGGGTAGACAATGTGGAGGCCGACTTCCTGAGACGGATAAGGGTAGACCCGGGGGAGTGGGTTCTACATCCAGATGTATTCGCGATGCTGGTGCGTTGCTGGGGGACTCCGGTTATGGATCTCATGGCAACTTTCCAATTGGCAAAGGTAGAGCGCTTCTTCAGCAGAAGGAGGGAGAGAATGGCGGAAGACTTGGATGCTCTTATACAAGCCTGGCAGGAAGAGCAGCTCCTCTACGTGTTTCCGCCTTGGGTTTTGATCGGTCGGGTGCTGCAGCGCATAGAGCGCCACAGAGGTCAGGTGATTTTGATAGCACCAGATTGGCCTAGACGACTGTGGTACGCGGATTTGGTGAGACTGTTGGTAGAGAAGCCCTGGCAGCTTCCGGCTCGAAAGGATCTTCTGACACGGGCCCCTGTGCATGCCTCAGGTAGATCAATTCTCGTTTACGGCTTGGCTCTTGAGAGGGCTAGGATGAGAGCGAAGGGTTACTCGGCAGGGGTGATTTCTACTCTGCTGAAAGGTCATTGACGGTCTACTTCGTTGGCTTATGTTAGAGTGTGGTGCGTGTTTGAAGCATGGTGTGCGGATAGGGGTTGCGTTCCCTTGAAGGCGTCAGTTCTGCAGGTACTGTCTATCTCCAGGAACAAGCAGGAATGTAGTCATCACATATGGGTATCGTCGATACCGACGGAGCCTGCGTGGGAACGCTCCCCAGTGTCCATTTAGAAAGATTTTGGGAGCATCCCACAGCGCCTGCGTGCTGTCTTCCCGCCTTTCCCAACTGCCTCTCTCCAGTTCTTCGTTTTCCACGGAGCCAGCAGGTCATGTTCCTGTCACCGCAGAAAATTTTCCTCCTTTTTTGTGGTCGCGTCTGCCTTCCTCGACGCTTTACCGGTACCGCCGTTTTTTTCTTTTTCTTTCTTTTCTTTAAAAAAAAAAATAAAAAATTTCTTAGTACTTTTTCACATTTTTTTTTCCAGGTGCACGCACCATTTTGGGCCTTAGGCCCAAGATTTTTCCACAATGGAAAAACCCTCTTCGGGTTTTAAAAAGTGCACCAAGTGTGGCGGTACCATCTCCGTCACCGACACCCATGAGTGGTGTCTAAAATGTTTAGGTCCTGACCATTCCATCTCGGAATGGTACGGCCTGTGCCATGATGTCTAAGAGAGGTCGACAGAACCGAGCTGCCAAGCTCAGTACCCTGTTTCCCTCTGATGCAGTTTCGGTGGCATCAACGTCTTCCAGGGCTTCATCTTCCTCCTGTGGATCTCAGGTAACTAAACACAAGTCTAGCCGGTCCTCAAAGGGTAGATCTCCTTCTAAGCATCGAGATGCCTCTGGCGTTGCCCTTGAGGATTCTGCACCGGCAAAATTGCCCCGGCGGGAGGCTTCGGCTTCCAAAGCATTATCGGGGCTCCAGGACGTTCTCGAGGCCTCAACCATGCTCTGGGGTACCGGCGATCTTCTCCGGTACCGACATCCAGGCATCGGCAGCATTGATAGACCAAAGAGTCCTGGCTATTGAGCGCAGTCTGTCGGCTCTCCTTGCGGCATCGGTGCCCTCGGAACCGCGTCACATTTCAACCGGTACCGACAGCATCGACATTGGCATCGGTGTCTGCATTGCCGGGACCCAGTCATCCGATGCCTTCCGGTACCGACTTTTGTCAGTACGGATATCGGGCTCTTCAAGAGCATCCGGACAGGCGGTACTTCGAGTCCTCAGAAGAATCTGAGGATTCTGACAGTTCTGTCGATGCAGGAATGCTTCTCCCAGAGGAGCCCTCCTCCCCTAAGCGCAGGATGTCTCCTCCAGAGGATATTTCCTTTCAGGATTTTATCAGGGAGGTGGCTCGTGGTCTATCCATTACTGTGGCCCCTGAAACAGAGCCTAGGGCAAAGGAGTTGGAAATTTTACAATATCCCAAAACTCCTAAGGAGGCAGCTACCCTGCCCATCCATGAGATCTTGCATGATCTCATGTTGAGAATATGGGAGACACCTCTTACCACCCCGCCTCATTCTCGTAGACTGTATACTCTGTATCGAGTCCCTCCTTGTCCTGGTTTCCAAAAAACTCAGCTTCCTCACCACTCTATTGTAGTGGAATCAGCTATGAGAAGGATCAAGAGTGCAAAGAGACATGCCTCTAATCCTCCAGGTCGTGAGCGCAGAACTTTGGATGCTTCTGGACGTCGTGTCTTCCAAGCTTCCATGCTTTCTTCCAGGATCAGTTCCTATAGTCTATACATGGGAATGTTCCTAAAGGAAGTCACAGGTGATTTAGAGGCTTTGAGTCCTCTTCTTCCTGAGGATAGAAGGCAGGATTTTCTCACATTGGTCAAACATGCCCAAGATGTTTCTAAATTTGTCAACCGTGCAGCTTTTGACTGTTTTGAGTGCATAAGCAGAACCTCTGCCATTGCCATAGGTGCACGTAGAATTGCTTGGCCCCAGGCGTCTGATCTGGAGCTCTGGGTACAAGACAAACTGGGAAATATCCCTTGTACTGGTGAGAACCTGTTTGGTAAAGATTGGCAGGAAAAAGCCATTGAGTTGGATGCTGACAACTCCACCTTGGATAGATTATCCAAGTCCACAGCTGACCCTGCTAGAAAGAAATCTTTCAAGAAACCATTCTTTTCTAAAAAGAAAAGATATTATCCTGCTTATTCTCAGCAGGGACGTTCTGCAGGCCAGCTTGTCAGGAAAGGTCAGCAACCACCCAAACAAAGGAAAGCAAAGACTGCTAAGCCTCAGCCGCCGCAGCAGTCTCAGCCTCCACAAGGCCTTTGACTTTCAGCTAGAGAACGTAGCCTTCCTGGCTCTTGTTGGACCAGAGCCTTCCACCATTCCGGGAAGGTTGTATCACTTTGCACCCAGATGGGGGTATATAACAGCAGAACATTGGACACTCTCCATCATAAAAGAGGGGTACAAGCTTCATTTTTCAGGCATGCCCCCTCCCACAATGATAAGACAGTTCAATTCTCTGACCTCTCTCATTAACCTGTTAGGTCAGGAGGTCACTATCCTTCTTGCCCAAGGGGCAATAGAAGAAGTACCCATCCATCAGCAGGGTACATGGTTTTACTCCCCCTATTTCCTTATCCCAAAGAAAACAGGGGGATACAGATCTATTCTGGACCTCAGAGAATTGAACAAATTCCGTGTCAAAGAGAAATTCAAGATGATTTCTCTTGGAGCTCTGCTGCCATACCTTCAGAGTCAGGATTGGCTTTGTTCTCTAGATCTCAAGGATGCGTGTACACATTGTCTCATCCATCCAACTCACAGAAGGTTCCTTCAGTTCCTTTTTCAAGAAAAGCACTACCAATACAGGGTGCTTCCATTTGGCCTGGCCTCAGCACCAAGGGTGTTCATGAAATGCATGGCTGTGGTAGCAGCATTTCTCCGCACTCTGGGGATATTCGTCTTCCCCTACTTAGACTGGCTCATTCGAGCCCCATCAGAGGCCAGGACATCTCTATCCTGCATGATGCGTGTCCTTCAGTATTTGGGTCTGGTAATAAACATCCCAAAATCCAGTCTAACTCCCACTCAGTCTTTAGAGTTCAAAGGAGCGTTGCTGGATACCAGAAAGGCAAGGGCCTATCTCCCCCAGGCCCGTTGCCTTCGCATGGTGCAGTTAGCTTCTCAAGCAGTGCTAAAATCTCATCTCGCTGCTCGAGAAATGCTACAAATACTAGGCCACATGGCATTTACTGTGCATGTGGTTCCCTACTCTCGCCTCCATATGAGGGCAGCTCAGTGGACTTTATCTGCACAATGGACCCAGGCATCAGGATGCCTCTCAGACAAAATAGCAAACACAAGTTGCCTTATTTTGTCCCTCCAGTGGTGGAGGTCCACTCAAAACCTGTTGCTGGGGTCCCCTTTTCAACAACCCTTACCCCAGGCAACTCTCACAACAGATGCTTCTCCGATGCGTTGGAGAGCTTATCTGCAAGACCTCTCCACCCAAGGCACCTGGTCTCCACAGGAGACTCATCTACATAACAATCTCTTGGAGCTCACAGCAATCTTCCTTGCTCTTCCTGTGTTCCACACTCTGCTTTGCTACAAGACAGTCCTCATCCATACTGACAATCAAGTAGCCATGTTCTACGTGAACAAGCAGGGGGGAACAGGCTCTTTGTCGCTTTGCAACGAAGCTTTGCGACTATGGGGCCTCGCCAGAGAGCATCAAATTCATCTCCTGGCGGTGTATCTTCCAGGCATACAAAACTCTTGGGCAGACAGACTCAGTTGAGTTCTGCTTACACACGAGTGGTCTCTGCATGCAAACCAGGTAGCCAAGATATTTCAAATTTGGGGAACCCTGGACATAGACCTCTTTGCAAGTCCGTGGAATGCCAAACTTCCCCGGTTCTGTTCCAGAACCCCAGCTCAGGGGGCTCAGGCCAGGGATGCTTTCCTCCTTTACTGGGGTCAAGGCTTCCTGTATGCCTTTCCACCCATTTCCCTAATTCCCAAAACCCTATTCAAGCTTCAGAGAGATAGAGGCCGTATGATTCTCATAGCTCCACATTGGCCACGGCAAGTGTGGTACCCTCTGCTTCTACATCTCTCTCAAGCTCCCTCCCTGGAGTTAGGGTCTGCTCCAGATCTCCTGTCTCAGGAGGACGGAATGTTATGGCGTCCCAATCCCCCAGTCTCTGCATTTCAGGGCTTGGTTGCTGAAGGCCTAGATCTTCATGATCTTAACCTTCCTCAGCAAGTAAAGGATATCCTTTATGCTTCCAGGAAGCCTTCCTCAAGACGCTCTTATGCTTTCAATTGGAAAAAGTTTACCATATGGTGTTTGCAGAAGGGTCTTAATCCCCTTGCGATACCTCTGGAATCATTACTGGAGTATCTCCTTCATTTATCTAATGCAGGACTTAAAACTAACTCAGTAAGAGTCCATTTGAGTGCTATTGCAGCTTCTTTCGAGCCTCTAAATGGACAACCTATTTCCTCCCATCCTCTCATAGCAAGATTTATGAGAGGCCTTCTGCTAACTAAGCCTCCCATGAAGCCACCACCTGTGGCAGGGGACTTACATTTGTTTCTTGGTCAGTTCATGAAGCCACCTTTCGAACCCTTAGCTACTACCTCCTTAAAATTCCTTTCTTGGAAGGCTATCTTTCTCATTGCAATCACATCAGCACGTTGCATCAGTGAGTTGCAAGCACTAGTAGCTGATCCACCTTATACAAGGTTCTATCATAACAAGGTAGTCCTTAGGACTCATCCACGCTTTATGCCAAAGGTGGTCTCGCCTTTTCATCTAAACCAAGCGGTCTACCTACCTGTGTTCTTTCCAAGGCCTCATGCATCAAATGCAGAAAGGAACCTTCATACTTTGGACTGTAAAAGAGCTTTAGCCTTTTACTTACAAAGAACACAGCAACATAGAAAGTCCTCTCAACTCTTTGTTGCTTTTGATCCTTCTCATTTGGGACTTCCAGTCTCCAAGAGAACACTATCTAACTGGATTGCTCAGTGTATATCCTTTGCCTGTCAGAGTAAGAATCTTCCTCTGGAGGGCCATGTCACAGCTCACAATGTGAGAGCCATGGCAGCTTCAATGGCTCATCTGCACTCTGTGTCTATCGACGACATCTGTCGAGCAGCCACCTGGGCCTCGGTTCATACCTTCACAGCCCATTACTGCTTGGACAAGGACTCCTGCCGGGATGCCTTGTTTGGTCAGGCTGTTCTCCAACACCTGTTCCATACCTAATCAACTCCTACCCACCATCCCTGGTAGGATGCTAGAGATCCATGGGGGGAAGTGGATCCCTTCTCAGGGACGCACAACCTCTGGGGTCTCTCCCTGGCATCTAAAGCTAGGGAGTCCCCATATGTGATGACTACTTTCCTGCTTGTTCCTGGAGATAGCATAGTTACTCACCTGTAACAGGTGATCTCTGGGAACAGCAGGAATTTAGTCCTCACAATCCACCCACCTCCCCTAGGAGTTGTATCTCTCTCTTTCCCTTTCCCTCTCTCTCTCTTTGTCTCAACTTTAAAACTCAACTGGAGAGAAGCAGTTGGGAAAGGCGGGAAGGCAGCATGCAGGCGCTGCGGGATGCTCCCAAAAGCTTTCTAATTGGATGCTGGGGAGCGTTCCCGCGCAGGCTCCGTTGGTACCGACGATACCCATATGTGAGGACTAAATCCCTGCTGTTCCCGGAGATCACCTGTTACAGGTGAGTAACTATGCTTTCTTGCAAGATGGTTTTCAAAAGGGCTTGGCAGCCGCTTCATTGAAGGTTCAGTTGGCAGCGCTGTCCTGTTATAGGGGTAAGGTGCAGGGCGAGGCGCTCGGGGGACATGCGGATGGTAAGCATTTTTGGCGGTCAATAATGCTTTTGAGGCCGCCACGCAAGCAAGTTGTTCCGACTTGGGATCTCCCGTTGGTGTTAGGTGAGTTAGGGAGAGCGCCTTTTGAACCATTGGCGAAGGCAACTCTGAAGGATCTCACTCTGAAGGTAGTGTTCTTGGTGGCGATTGCTTTGGCGAGACGAATCTCAGAATTACAAGCGCTGTCCTGTAGAAAGCCTTTTCTGGGCTTTCTTTGATAATAAGGTGGTTTTGAGACCGGTACCATCCTTTTTACCAAAAGTGGTCTCTGTTTTTCATATGAATCAGTCAGTGTCTTTGCCGGTCTTCGCGGCACGGAGCTTGAGTCAGACGATGGGACAGTTGCATCTGCTGGATATTCGGCGAGCTTTGAAGTGGTATATGCGCAGGACAGCCAGTTTCCATAAATCAGAGAGGCTGTTTGTGGTGTTTGAGGGTGCAGAAAAGGGCGAGGCAGCGTCTAAAGCTTCTATTGCCCGGTGGTTGAAGGAGGCAGTCGTGTCAGCATATCTGTTGAAAGGCCGGGTGGTTCCAGAGGGGCTGAGAGCTCATTCCACTAGGGCACAGGCAGCCTCTTGGGCAGAATGCAGTCTGGTGCCGGTGGTGGAAATCCGTAAAGTGGCGACCTGGTCGTCTTTGCACTCTTTTTTTGAAGCATTACCGACTGGACGTTCAGGCGGAGAGGGACACCTGTTTTGGATCAGCGGTGCTTCAGGCTGGTCTAGCAGGGCCCTCCCGTTAAATTTGTTTACTGCTCTGTTACATCCCCAGAGATTCCGGGACTAGACTGGAGGGACGATCAGGAAGATTAAATTAGACTTACCTGCTAATTGTAGTTTCTGGAGGAACTCCAGTATAGTCCTGTATCCCGCCCTGATAAACGAGTGGACTATGGCCTGAAGCGGGACTAAGATAACAGGTAAGAGTCACAGGTGTTTTTTTGATGGGTCAACATCCTTCGCAAAGGGGGGAAAGTGGACCTCAGCATGCAGGGCGCTTTTCAGAGGATTATGTACATAGTTTGGCTTGGCGTCCTTCAGGGTGCAGTTAATGGTTGAGGTTTTTGGTTATGGTATAGTTACTACTAAATGGTTGCTCCGGTGAGTCTGCTTTGTCTATAGGTAACTAGTGAGAAGAGGCGTTTCCGGGGCTTATATACCAGTGACGTCACAAGAATGACATTTCTCCGTCTCCAAGATGCTGGAGGTGGATCAGAACCCAGAGATTCCGGGACTAGACTGGAGTTCCTCCAGGAACTACAATTAGCAGGTAAGTCTAATTTAATCTTTTTGTCCCCATACATTCATCCCTTTTAACCTCTCATCTTGCACCCTTCCCTTCCCATTTCAAGCACTCCCCACTGTATTCCCACCCCTTGCCCTCCATTACTGTATGTTCTGTAATTTAATTGTAGGGTGTTTTTTCTGGATCCCCATGGGCTGTCTGCTACATCTAAGTCCCAATCCCGGCAAAGATCTCTCCTGCTCTGCCCACGGGAGATCAGCTCTCCTGTGGGCAGACAGAAAGGTATTTTCTGCCTGTGATTGGAGAGGGGGGGGGGAGCAAATCCCAGGCACCAGGTAAATTTTTGGTCGCCATGGTGACCTGGGCTTTGTTAAGCCTTCCATACTGTAGTGTATTACAATGCAAATTTAAATCCATTACTGGCCAAAACGTCTCACTACTAGAAATGGGTAACTTGGCAATTCTGGGATAGTAAATGGCAGAAGTATATGGTTTGCTGAAATGTTGGGCTCTTACCTGGAGATTGTATCTGGTGCAAGGGTGGGCACATAACTAACATAGTAACATAGTAAATGACGGCAGATAAAGACCAGTATGATCCATCTAGTCTGCCCAGTAAGATGGCAAGAGTAGGCGCACCTGCCGCTCCGTGCAGGCCACCCTTCCCCATATCTTTAAGGGTGAACCCACCGCTCCTTGTAGGACACCCCCTATTTGTTGAGAAATTAGATAGTTAAGTTTATTTTGATTTTATCCTGTTGCTGTAAAGGGATCCACTGTCTGTCCCATGCCATTTTGAAGAGCAAAGAGAATTTCCCTCAAACTTCATGATTGCAGTCTGCACATAAGCAGGATTCCAGTTCTCTAGAGGCCATATAAATTTGAACTTCCAGTTTTGACTGGAGTCCTAGATTCTGAAGTCTTGAAACCTTTTCTAGTCTTACTGGTTCAAATACAGTTATTGTGTGTGGGTTTTTTTTCTATTTTTTTATAATGTATTTCTGTAGTGATGTAACACAAGTGCAGATGATCTAAGTTTAGTGGTTGCACGCCGAGCACAATTGAGGTATTCAAGAGGTAGGTTGCATGGTTGAGGTTCATGTTGATTTTTTGTGATGTCATGAGAATTCTAGAACATTCTGTGGCAAGTTGCTCTGGTAACTCCAAATAGCTATTTGAGCAGCTCCTGATGACATATCAAACTGGTGCTTTCCACTTTTTTCTGCTCGCACTTGTCTCCATTGTCTTGCCTTCCTCAACATACAGTTTCTCCTTTGCTCTTCCAGGTAAGCTTCACAGCACATCATATTCTGGATAACTGGAAATAATAGTGAGATTAGATGAGCCACATTCTACCCCGTAGTCCTGAAGTTACAAATGCACTTAAATATCAACCTTGCATTTAAAAAAAAGCATGTTAATATTTGAATTGTTTTTAATCTCTTTCCTCTCCTGGTTTATAAGGATGTTGAAACCAGAGGTGAGAAAATAGGATTGAAGAGTAAAGTACAAGATGAAAATAGAAGTAGGAAGGCCAAAAAATTGTGATTTGGGTCCTCAACATTTCTCTCCCCAAAGGGGATGAGAAGATGGAAGGTGTGAAGACTGTCTATAGGTGAGGAAGAGACTTTGGGAAAGAAGGCCAGGAAAATAGGAGACTGAGAAAGAGAACTGGATGGTCAAAGTGTCGCCATGAGGGGGAGCCACACTCCTGGATCCAAGGGTGGAGAGAGATCCTCACAGCAACTGTATGCTTATAAGCCCTGCCAGTTCTCAGTGTAAAAGGAACAGCTCCTGGGCACAGTTAACAAATAGTTTAAATACTTGCAAATTTTCAAAAGAAACTCTTTTGGGTCAGCGCAATCCTGCCTTAATATTGTTCTGCTAAACCCCAGCGTGCAAAGAAAGACCACCTATAACCACTTATTTTTATTTGTCTGAACAGTCATACAAAAGAGGGAGGAACAAGAACCTTCCCCTCGCCGTGACTGCTCCTTTAAATCATTTGAAAAAAACATGTAGCATAATAAAACACTTATCATTTTGTTCAGAGCTTGGCAAAACGGCAAAGATCAAGATAAACGACGTGGCCCGTTTCGGATCAGACAAATTTCTGACCCTGCTTCAGGTTAAATAAATCTCGCAGTTGTATAAGCTTCAGCTACCAAAAAATCAGAAGTCTAGGATTTTAAAGAATCGGCGTATGACGTAGACACTTGATGAACAGGTGATTATCAATGAAACCTCATTATGATTGGTCCGTCAAATCTGTAAGAAAGTAAATAACAGCCAATGGAGTAAGGGGAAACCCTACTCAGACTGAGCAGAGCTCCCAGGATAATATTGTGGGGGTATTTCCATATATAAATGGCATGCCTAGGGTGGTAAAAATATTACATCATTATTGGCCAATTTTGAGTCTACACACTTGTTTTTCGCATAAACGTCTTAGGGTTGCTTATAAAAGAGGTCCTAATTTGCGTGATTTGGTGGTAAAAACTACAGCTTTTTTGGATCGACCTCCTACGGCACATCAGGACCCAGGACATTATATTTGTGGCTCATGCCGTTATTGTCAACAGGCTCTTCAGGGCCCCCTTTGGAAGAATGTTCATACTTCAGTGATATACAGATCTAAATGGCGCACTGACTGTGATTCATCTTTTGTGGTCTATTTGATTCAATGTCCTTGCTCTCTCTATTATGTTGGATGTACTATGAGGAGTATAAAAGTCCGTTTGGGGGAACATGCTTCCCGTCTCCATACAAAGAATCTGTCAGTGCCTTTGGTGGAACATTGTTTACATAAAGCGCATGCTTTTGATCACCTCACCTGGCGGGTTTTGGACAGTGGATCCGAGAGGAGGGGATCGCATCTCCAAATTACAAAAATTGGAGCAACGATGGATTTATAATCTGAGGACGGTTTCCCCAGCAGGTCTCAACATTTCTTTGGAATGGTATGGCATGCTATAATCGGATTAATTTTTTTGATGTTCTCAATTTTTTATTCCTTGTTAGTTCAACCAATAGGAGCTGGAGTTTCCCTGATTCATAGGGCTTTGTCATACGCCGATTCTTTAAAATCCTAGACTTCTGATTACAATCTAGGGTTGCACCTGAGGAATGGAGGTGGTTGTCCAAGGTCACAAACAGTGCCAGTGGGATTTTAACCCTGATCTCTAGTCACAGGGCCATTGCTTTAACCACTAGGTGACTCCTTTTATGTAGAAGGGTATGATCTAGTGACAAAGGTAAGATACCTTCCCAGCTTCCTCTCATCTGCAGACCTGGACTAAATGCAACTGCTTTCATCCTCTGTTCAGGACTTCCCAAGGTGGAAAGAGAAGGGGGGGGGGGGAGTCCCTTTTTTATTTAATTTAAGTTTTTCTATACCGCTTTATCCTATGGTCAAAGTGGTTTACATTGCAACAGAACATTATACAATAAAACGGGAAGTCAACTTGGAGGTAACATTTAATAATTTGCTTGGGTTTGGAAAGTCATTAAATACTTAAGTGGGGAGGGGAGTAAGGGGGCAGTGAACTTGGGAGGAGAGAGGGAAGGGGGCTAATCTTGCTGGCCCATGGTAGTAACACCTTCGTTCACACTCTTTCCCAGCCCTTAGCCAGCTGGCTGGAAAAAAAAAAACTTGACTAGTCTTGCAATCAATCCCACGTTTTTGGTAGCAATTCAACATAATGACAGGCTGCCACATACTGGATTTTAAAGCCTGCTTTTTCCCTCTTCCACAGGACATTCCTCTCTTTAAAGATATTTAAAAGTAGCAGAGAGGGAAGACCAACCCCTTCCCCAGAAATTTTGTCTGCACTGTGGTTGGCTTGACTGACCTTGCCTTAGAGGGCTGTAGCATATTCCTCTCCCAAGCTGGAGGGCAAGGTATGCTGCAGGGATATCCAACAGAGGAGCGGAGAATAACCACAGCCACACCATTAAAGTCTTTGTAAAACCAATTTTTTTAAAGAGACCCAACTTGGTCAAGTTTTGGCATGAAAGCCTGCATCAAGGGTCTAAAGTATAAGAACATATAAATTCATCAAAATAAGAAACATTAAAAAATCCCCAATAATTTAAATCAGGGCCATTATAAATATTAAAATTGAATCATAACACAAAGATGCCAAAATGTGTAAAGGACTAAAGTAGACAGCAAAATTAACAGTAACACTGTTCTACAAATTTTCAAAAATTGTTTGCTTCAGAAATTAAATGTGCTATTTCTTAATGAATTTGATACGCTGAATTCAAATATGATAGTGAAATTGGTCAATTAGCTCCTGTTTCTATATGTTGAAGAATGTACATTTTACCACTATGTATGGTAAAAATCGAGCCTAAATCCTTAGATGTAAATCAAAATCTTATTACAAATGAAACTGCACAATAGCAAGCCTGTTTTTATAAAATAAAGTTCATAAACGTACTTAGAGGAAACAGGAGTAATTGTCTGCAATTTAACTTTCATTAAGAACACATTTGTAAGTACATTCTAGCAATTTTTGTTCTCATTCAGTGGCTTCATGACTCTTCCTGATCTGTTTCTTGTACTGAAGCAATGGAATATCCCTTGTCACTGTCCAGCAGTAGTCTGCAAGCATTGATGGACTCCATTTACCCTGATACCTCTTTTCCATGGCTGCAATGTCTTGGTGGCATCGTTCTCCATGTTCATCACTTATTGCTTTGCAATTTTGTGGGAAAAAATCTAGATGAGAGTGTAGAAAATGAATCTTAAGGACATGTTGCAACCAAGGTTTTTGTATGCCTTGAGAAGATCTTGAACAAGCTCTTGGTAATTATTTGCTTTGTTTCCAAGAAAATTTTGTGTCACTGATTCAAATGCTATCCATGCAGCCTTTCCTTTCAATGCAATAAACGAAGAAATTTGTCATCTTGAAGAAGTGCGCGAATCTGAGGGCCAACAAAAACTCCTTCCTTAACTATGGCATCACTCAGTCTAGGAAATTTACCACTAAGATACCTGAAAGCAGGTTTAGTTTTATCCATCGTCTTGACAAAGTTTTTCATTAGTTCCAACTTGATGTGCAAGGAAGGCATCATAATCTTGTTGCTGTCTACAAGTGCTGGAAACAGAACATTTTTGCTTCCAGGATCCAGTGACTGATGGAGTGGCCAGTCCCTTTTGACAAAATGACAATCTCTAGCATGACTATCCCATTCACACAGGAAGCAGCAGTACTTGGTGTATCCACCCTGAAGACCAAGCAAGAGGGCGACCACTTTGAAGTCGCCACAGATTGACCATAGATGTTGATCATAGTTTATACATTTCAAAAGTTGTTTCATATTGTCATAAGTCTCTTTCATAAAAGCTGCATGGCCAATAGGAATTGATGGTAGCAAGTTGCCATTATGCAGCAATACAGCTTTAAGACTTGCTTTTGATGAATCAATGAAGAGCCTCCAATCATCTGTATTGTAATTGATATTGAGAGCTGCTATTAAATCTTTTACATTGTTGCATGCAGCAAGATCACCTTCTTTGAAAAAGAATAACACCAAGTCTTTCTGACGGTCCCGGAAAAAAGAAATTTGAACGTCACCAGCCAGAAGATTCCACTGCTGTAGTCTGGAACCCAAAAGCTCAGCTTTATTCTTCGGGAGATCCAAATCCCTGACAAGGTCGTTCAATTCACCTTGCATTATGAGGTGTGGCTCATTAGTAGTGACCAGAAGAAACTCTGGGTCACGTGACGGTTCATGACTACAAATTTCTTCCTCTTCCTCACTTGATTCTAATGATAATGATTTAGACATTTTGGGAATCGGCAACCCTTCTCCATGAGGCACTGGGCATATTGCAGATGGAATGTTTGGATATTGCAAGGTCCACTTACTCTTTCTGGATATGCCTTTCTGAAATGGAGGAACCATGCAAAAGTAGCAATTGCTGACGTGATCCGTGGGCTCTCTCCAGATCATTGGAACTGCAAAAGGCATTGATTGCTTTTTTTCCATTCATCCATTGCTTGAGATTTGTTGCACATGTATTGCAGCATATGTGTGGCACCCAGCTTTTATCCTGGTCTCCTATTCTGCAGCCAAAATATAAGTTGTAGGCTTTCTTAACTGCCACAGTCCATTTTTGTGATGTAAAAGTCACTTCACCACAAATATAGCAGAAATTATCTGCATTATAAACACAAGTACAAAGCATCGCCGAATACACTGTGATTGACCTATCGGCATAAAATAATGCAAAATAATTAATTTTTAATTTTTCTGTGACTACTACACCTTAAGATTTATACTGTCAAGTGATGCAAATTTAAATACTGATTGCATCATTTGGTTTTGGACAGATATTTCTATTGGTTGCAAGTAGAGATTATGCAATCTCACGCAAATGTTGCATAATACACAGTTGATGGCTCCTAATGACTAATTAATAGCATATCTTAGCAACTAGACCTAATCATCCTTTTTCATTATGATTTCTGTGTTCAGCAGCCTTAAATTAGTTTAGAACAGCTGCTTTCGTGTCCGAAGCATTTTGGCTGTTGAACAGTGTAATAGAAAATACTTAATGGCATAAAAAAGGGGGTTAGTAGTCAATTCCAACTTGATACACAAAAACAACAGGTGATAAAACATACACAGAACTTTATGCATCATTGTTTCTCTCCTGCCTAACTTCCCTGCCACAACACAGGAGGAGGAAAGAAAGAAAAAAAGATTTTGAGAGAAGATGCAGAAAAATGCGTAATAGTAGAATTTAAAACCAGCGAAGAAAAAGGAGGGATGAGACTAGCTAAAGAGCTCATTTGTAGTAATATGTCCAGCCATGGCAACCAAAGTTTTAGAAAGATAGACTGAATAGAGGTAATGCAGTGGAAAGCCCCCAGAATGGTAAAGCCATTTGCATGATAAACTTTGAGGTGAGTTGTAAGGGTTTAATCATACCTGGTGAAGACATTTGATGGACTTACGAAAACATCAAGTATATAGACAGTGCATATTTGAAACTCATTTTTGCTGGAAATAAGTTCAGAAGAAAGGATAATGACAAAATTAAAAGGAACTAGACTTTTTTTTTTTTAAATCTTGAGTGTGGTAATTACAAAGAAAAGCTCTCTGAGATGGTGAAGGTAAAATGGTAATAAATTTCATGAATGAAATATGATAAAGCCATAGACTGTAAATTGGAGATAAAAGTACAGGACTTACATCAGCACACTCCTCAGTATCTTGTGGATTCATTACAATTTTGCATTATACCTCTCAGCCTCCGGTCACTGCACACAACTGCCTTGACCTCCCCTCTCCAGCCCGTGCCTGCCTGGAACAAACTCGGCATTCTGCCTTCTTTTTTCTAGCCTGGAATTCCCTTCCTCCCCTAATCCTTCAAGAACAATCATTTCCCAAATTCAAGTCCCTCTTAAAAACCCAACTCTTCTGTACTGCCTATGACCTCCCTTTTCCTGATTCCCCTATTTCCTCCTCCCCCTCCACTTATGTTCTTTTCCTCTTTAGCCCAGTATGTTTGTGCACTTTCCTGTCTGGCATTGTAGTTCTTTTTCTGGTTCTGACTTTTTAAAAATCTATTGTTGTAAATTGCCCAGATGGCTTCCGATGGGCGGTCTATCAAATGTTCTAATAAAGATAACAGACTGGTATTGTAATTAAATGTGAAAATGACAAACAAGATGGACTCTCTTTTTTTTAATATTCCAACATTTTAAACCAATTTAGCATCAATGGGAACTTCAACATAGTTCCCCTTAACCCTACTCCTAATACAATTCTTCTCTTCTTCCACTCTTAGTCCACACCCTTCCCCCCTCCTTTACCTAGGCTCAAACTGAGCCACACCCACATGCTCATGGGCCGTTATCTTGCTTGGATAATAGGTTGTAGACTCACCAAGAAGGGCTATTCTGGAGTATTGGAGACACCTTGTTTATATCCTAGAGGACCTCTGTGTCCTTAACATATGTGAGAGCCCTTTTAGCAGTTTGTCCTGGACAGAGATTTGGCCCGGATCTCTCAAGGGTCAAGTAGTGGTCTTGATGAACTGCAGGAGTTGAATTCAAGGAATTTAATTGATAGTGCATCTGGATGTCTCCTGCCACTTCAGGGGAGTGAAGCTGTTCCATCCACCTGTGTGCTCTGTTATCTCCAGGAACAAGCAGGAATGTAGTCTTCACATATGGGTATCGTCGCTACCAACGGAGCCTGCGCGGGAATGCTCCCCAGCGTCCAATTAGAAAGCTTTTGGGAGCATCTCACAGCGCCTGCATGCGGCCTTCCCGCCTTTCCCAACTGCCTCTCTCCAGTTCTTCGTTTTCCGCGGAGCCAGCAGGTCGTGTTCCTGTCACCGCAGAAAATATTTTTTTCCTCATTCTTCTTTGTGGTCGTGTCTGCCTTCCTCGACACTTCACCGGTACTGCCGGTTCTTTTTTCTTTCTTTTTAAAAAAAAAAAATAATATCCTTTTTTCCAAACTTTTCCAGGTGCACGTGCCATTTTGGGCCTTAGGCCCAAAATTTCCTCCATCATGGAGAAACCCGCCTTGGGTTTTAAAAAATGCACCAAGTGTGACGGTACCATCTCCGTCACCGACACCCACGAGTGGTGCCTTAAATGTTTAGGACCTGACCACTCCATCTCCGACTGTATGGCTTTGTGCCATGATGTCCAAGAGGGGTCAACAAAACCGAGCTGCCAAGCTCAGCGCCCTTTTTCCCTCCGATGCAGTTTCGGTGGCATCGACGTCTTCCAGGGCTTCGTCTTCCTCCCTGTCCAGCCGGTCCTCAAAGGGTAGATCTCCTTCTAAGCATCGAGATGCCTCTGGCGTTGCCCTTGAGGGTTCTGTACCAGCAAAATTGCCCCGGCGGGAGGCTTTGGCTTCCAAAGCATTATCGGGGCTCCAGGACGTTCTCGAGGCCTCGACCTCGGCAGAACTACTGGTGCCATGCTCTGGGGTACCGGCTGCTTCCGGTACCGTTATTCAGGCATCGGCAGCGTCGATAGACCAGAGGTTCCTGGCTATTGAACGCAGTCTGGCGGCTCTCCTTGCAGCATCGACACCCTCGGAACCACGTCAGACAGTTCAACCGGTACTGGTGCCGGTACCGATAGCATCGACATCGGTGTCGGCTTTGCCGGCACCCAGTCATGCGATGCATTCCCGTACCGATACCCCGGTACCGATTTCCCCCGGTACCGATTCGATCGGTACGGGTATCGGGCTCTTCAAGAGCATCCGGACAGAAGGTACTTTGAATCCTCAGAGGAGTCAGAGGATTCTGACAGCTCTGTCGGTACCGGAATACTTCTCCCGGAGGAGCCTTCCTCTCCTAAACGTAGGATGTCTCCTCCAGAGGATGTCTCCTTTCAGGACTTTATCAAGGAGGTGGCTCGTGGTTTGTCCATTACTGTGACTCCTGAAACAGAGCCCAGAGCTAAGGAGTTGGAGATTTTACAATATCCCAAAGCTCCTAAGGAGGCAGCTACCTTGCCTATCCATGAGATTTTACATGATCTCATGTTAAGAATGTGGGAGACACCTCTCACCACCTCTCCTCACTCTCGCAGACTGGATACCATGTATCGAGTCCCTTCTTGTCCTGGATTCCAGAAAACTCAGCTTCCTCACCACTCTATTGTAGTGGAATCAGCTATGAGAAGGATCAGGAGTGCAAAGAGGCATGCCTCTAATCCTCCAGCACATGAGTGTAGAACTTTGGATGCCTTTGGACGTCGTACTTTCCAGGCTTCCATGCTTTCTGCCAGGATCAATTCCTATATTTTATATATGGGAATGTTCCTTAAAGAAGTCACAGGTGATTTAGAGGTTTTGAGCCCTCTTCTTCCTGAGGGTAGAAAGCAGGATTTTCTCACACTGGTCAAACATGCCCAGGATGTTTCTAAATTTGTCAACCGTGCAGCTTTTGACTGTTTTGAGTGCATAAGCAGAACCTCTGCCATTGCCATAGGTGCACGTAGAATTGCCTGGCTCCAGGCATCTGATTTGGAACTCTGGGTGCAGGACAAACTGGGCTATATATCCCTTGTACAGGTGAGAATCTATTTGGCAAAAATTGGCAAGAAAAAGCCAATGAATTAGATGCTGACAACTCCACTTTGGATAGGTTATCCAAAGCCACAGCTGATCCTGCGAGAAAGAAGTCTTTCAAGAAGCCTTTCTTCTCAAAAAAGAAGAGGTTTTATCCCTCTTATTCCCAGCAAGGACGTTCTACAGGTCAGCTTACCTGGAAAGGTCAGCAACCACCTAAACAAAGGAAAGCAAAGACTGCTAAGCCTCAACCGTCTCAGCAGTCTCAGCCTCCACAAGGCCTTTGACTTTCATCTAGAGAACGTAGCCTTCTGGCCCTCAATGGACCAGAGCCTTCCACCATCCAGGAAGGTTATGCCACTTTGCCCCCAGGTGGGAGCAGATAACAGCAGAGCATAGGACACTCCATTATAAGAGAGGGGGTACAAGCTGCACTTTCAGTGCATGCCCCCTTCCACAATGGTAAGACAGTTCAATTATCAGACCTCTCTCATCAACCTGTTAGGTCAAGAGGTCACTATGCTTCTTGCCCAAGGGGCAATAGAAGAAGTATCCATTCATCAACAGGGTACAGGGTTTTACTCCCCCTATTTCCTTATCCCAAAGAAAACGGGGATGCAGACCTATCTTGGACCTCAGAGAATTGAACAAATTTCTGTTCAAAGAGAAATTCAAGATGATTTCTTTAGGAACTCTGCTGCCATACCTTCAGAGTCAGGATTGGCTTTGTTCTCGAGATCTCAAGGATGCGTACACTCATGTTCTCATCCACCCAACTCACAGAAAGTTCCTTCGGTTCCTTTTTCAAGGAAAGCACTACCAATACAGGGTGCTTCCTTTTGACCTGGCCTCAGCACCAAGAGTGTTTACGAAATGCATGGCTGTGGTAGCAGCATTTCTCCGCACTCTAGGGATATTCGTCTTCCCCTACTTAGACGACTGGCTCATTCGAGCCCCATCAGAGTCAGAAGCCAGGACCTCCCTATCTTGCACAATACATATCCTTCAGTATTTGTGTCTTGTCATAAACGTCCCAAAATCCAGTCTAAGTCCCACTCAGTCTCTAGAATTCATAGGAGCTTTGCTGGATACCAAAAAGACAAGGGCCTATCTTCCCCAGGCCCGTTGCCTTCGCATGGTGCAGTTAGCTTCTCAAGCAGTGCTAAAACCCCATCTCACTGCCCGAGAAATGCTACAACTACTAGGCCAAATGGCATCTACCGTGCATGTGGTTCCTTATGCTCGCCTCCATATGAGAGCAGCCCAGTGGACTTTATCCACTCAGTGGACCCAGGCATCAGGGTGCCCGTCAGACAAAATAGCAAACACAAATCGCCTTATTTTGTCCCTCCAATGGTGGCAGTCCACTCAGAACCTGTTGCTGGGGTCCCCTTTTCAACAACCCTTACCCCAGGCAACTCTCACAACAGATGCTTCACCAATGGGTTGGGGAGCTCATCTGCAAGACCTCTCCACCCAAGGCACTTAGACTCCACAGAAGACTCATCTACATATCAATCTCTTGGAGCTCAGAGCAATCTTCCTTGCTCTTCAAGTGTTCCACACCCTGCTCAGCTACAGGACAGTCCTCATTCATACGGACAATCAAGTAGCTATGTTCTACGTGAACAAGCAGGGGGGAACAGGCTCTCTGTCGCTTTGCAACAAAACTTTGCGACTATGGGCCCTCACCAGACAGCATCAGATTCATCTCCTGGCAGTGTACCTTCCAGGCATCCAAAACTCTCTTGGGCAGACAGACTCAGTCGAGTTCTGCTTCCACACTAATGGTCTCTACATACAGACCAGGTGGCCAAGAGTTTTCAAATTTGGGGAACCCCGGACATAGACCTCTTTGCAAGTCCTTTGAATGCCAATCTTCCCCGATTCTGTTCCAGAATTCCGGCTCAGGGCTCTCAGGCCAGGGATGATTTCCTCCTTCATTGGGGTCAAGACTTCCTTTATGCCTTTCCACCCATTCCCCTAATTCCCAAATCCCTGTTCAAGCTTCAGAGAGACAGAGGCCGTATGATTCTCAGCTCCACATTGGCCACGGCAAGTGTGGTACCCTCTGCTTCTACATCTCTCTCAAGTTCCCTCTCTGGAGTTAGGCTCTGCTCCAGATCTCCTGTCTCAGGAGGACAGAATGTTATGGCATCCCAATCCCCAGTCTCTGCATCTCAGGGCTTGGTTGCTGAAGGCCTAGATCTTCATGATCTTAACCTCCCTCAGCAAGTAAAGGGATATCCTTTATACTTCCAGGAAGCCTTCCACAAGATGCTCTTATGCTTTCAAGTGGAAAAGGTTTACCATATGGTGTTCGCAGAAGGGTCTTAACCCCCTTGCGATACCTCTGGAATCATTACTGGAGTATCTCCTTCATTTATCCAATGCAGAACTTAAGACTAACTCATAAGAGTCCATTTGAGTGCTATTGCAGCTTCGTTCAAGCCTCTAAATGGACAACCTATTTCCTCCCATCCTCTTATAGCAAGATTTATGAGAGGCCTTCTAAGTAAGCCTCCCATTAGGCCACCACCGGTGGCATGGGACTTAAACCTGGTCCTTGGCCAGCTCATGAAGCCTCCTTTCGAACCCTTAGCTACTACCTCCTTGAAATTCCTTTCTTGGAAAGTTATCTTTCTCATTGCAATCACATCAGCACGTCGCATCAGTGAATTGCAGGCACTAGTGTCTGATCCACCTTATACAAGGTTCCATCATGACAAGGTAGTCCTTAGGACTCATCCACACTTTATGCCAAAGGTGGTCTCGCCTTTTCATCTTAACCAAGCGGTCTACCTGCCTGTGTTCTTTCCAAGGCCTCATGCATCAAATGCAGAAAGGAATCTTCATACGTTAGACTGTAAAAGAGCTTTAGCTTTTTACTTGCAAAGAACACAGCAACATAGAAAGTCCTCTCAACTCTTTGTTGCTTTTGATCCTTCTCATTTGGGACTTCAGTCTCCAAGAGAACACTGTCCAACTGGATTGCTCAGTGTATTTCTTTTGCCTATCAGAGTAAGAATCTTCCTCTGGAGGGCCATGTCACAGCTCACAATGTGAGAGCCATGGCAGCCTCAATGGGACATCTGTCGAGCAGCCACTTGGGCCTCGGTTCATAACTTCACAGCCCATTACTGCTTGGACAAGGACTCCCGCCGGGATTCCTTATTTGGTCAGGCTGTTCAACACCTGTTCCATACCTAATCAACTCCTACCCACCATCCCTGGTTGGATGCCAGAGATCCATGGGGGGAAGTGGAGCCTTTCCACAAGGACACACGGCTTCTGGGGTCTCTCCCTGGCATCTAAAGCTAGGGAGTCCCCCCATATGTGAAGACTACATTCCTGCTTGTTCCTGGAGATAGCATAGTTACTCACCTGTAACAGGTGATCTCCGGGAACAGTAGGAATTTAGTCTTCACAACCCACCCACCTCCCTTATCTCTTTCTTTCCCTCTCTCTCTCTCTCTCTCTCTTTGTCTCAGCTGTAAACTCAACTGGAGAGAGGCAGTTGGGAAAGGTGGGAAGGCAGCACGCAGGCGCTGTGGGATGCTCCCAAAAGCTTTCTAATTGGACGTTGGGGAGCGTTCCCGCGCAGGCTCCGTCGGTACCGACGATACCCATATGTGAAGACTAGATTCCTGCTGTTCCCGGAGATCACCTGTTACAGGTGAGTAACTATGCTTTATCTTGGGGGAAGTTTGTCTCTGACGGCATTGAATTAGTCACACTCTGGGCTTTTTTGTAAGGTATCTCTCAAGGGTTTGTCACTTTTATGTTAGTTTGCTTAGGACTTTAGGGTCTGTCAGGCATGGGTTCAAGCTGCAGGGAACCTTTCATGGTCACCTCGACAGCGTTTACTTCCTGGCAGGCTCTGCTGTCCTTCTCTCAAAGTTGCTGTTGCGCCGTGCCACCCCCCCCCCCCCCCTCCTTACAATCTTGATCAGACTGTTATGCCTCTCTTCTTAGAGAAGGATCTTTGGAAGGACTCTTCTTTGCATCTGTGTGATGTATGGAGAGCTTTGATCAGATACATGGCAATTGCTAATTCCTTCTGCTAGTCAAATCATCTTTTGTCATTCTCTGTGATCGAAGGACAGGACTAACAGTGACCAAATCATCTGCTGGCTTAAGGAGGCCATTGGGTCAATGTATTTTCTGGCTGGTAAACATGTTCTGGAATGTCAGAGCTCACTCCACTGGGCACAGGCTTCCTCCTGAGTGAAGTCTGCTTTGGTGTTGCCAGAGGGAATTTATAAGGCAGCTACTTTAGCTTTGTTGAGTACCTTTTTGTGACGCACTGCAGATTGTTGGTAGTAGTTAGTATAGATGGTGTCTTGAGCACAGTAGTCTGTCCTGCATGTTGTCTTTCTCCTACTCTGTGTCCTGACTGCTTGGATACATCCCACATTTCTGGACTAGTCTAGAAGGATAATTAAAAAAAAAAAAGTATGTAAAATTTCTCCTAACTTTCTTACCTTGATTTGACACACAATTCAAAATTCTGTGTTAAAAGGTCTGAATTATTAAAAATTCTGCTTTTTCTTTGTCAGACTAACATTTTGTTTTGTTATACTTTAAAATATAATACATCAACATTTTGCACTTTTGTTGTGGGCAGAGTTCCAGCAAGAGCAAACTTGAGTCCTGCTAGAAGGGAACTGGTGTCCTACCCTGGAAGACTTTTTTTTCTGTAGGTTTGGAAGTCTAACTGCTATACACTGCCTAGTCAGTGCTGTAATCTGACACAGATTTCATTATAGTAAGAGCCAAATTATTTGTGGCAAAGTTGTTCTGTTCAGGAAGTGTCATTCTGGCTTTTCTGTGCCATACCAGAGAATAAACCAAATGATAAAACTTAGGGGTATGTTTACTAAATGGTGTTAAGGGAGCATGTGTGCTGTTAATACCCCTTATTGGTACCCTAGGGCCCTTAACGCCGTGAAAACGCTGCTTTAAGTGGCGTTAAAGACACCAGCAGTGTTAAGGTCTCAAGGGGCGGAGAGTGGGTGTTAACAGCGTGTGCTCCCTTACCACCAATTGTGCAATTACCTAAAATGCCTTTAACGCTGGGAACCCGATCACCAAATAAAGCCTTTAAGGATGTTTGTAGAGTGGAGAGAGACAATTTAAGCATCGGCATTGTGATGCACTTACCAGAGAGCCCAAAAATGTGGTGATAGTTCTCTATTAGCAGCAACAGCATGGTGCTCCAAGTAGGAAAGGGCACCATGCTGATGGGGCACAGGGGGTGGTACGGTGGTCATTCGGTTTTGAGGGGGTGCTAGTGGACAGGGCAGACTAGGCAGCTGTTCAAATGGCACATAAGAGCATAGGAACATAAGTTCTAAATATATGCTACACTGTGTCAGACCAAGGTCCTGCAAGCCCAGTAACCTTTGTCTAATAGTGGCCAATCTAGGGCACAAGTATATAGCTGGGTCCCTAAAAGAGACACATGTCCAGCAATGCCTGTATTGTGGCAAGCAGCTGACCCTCAGTGTCCCCTGAATAATGGTATAATGACTTTTCACATAGGTATCTGACCAAACCTTCCCTAATCCCAGTTAGATGAGGAGCCTTCCCGACATCCTCTGGTACTGAGTGCCAGACTGCCTGTGCGTTGAGTGACAAACTATATGCCCCTATCAGTCGGAAATGCGTTACACTGTAACATCCTTGTCTGTCCCTTAGTCTCCCCATAATGTGATGGCATAAACAACCGAGCTATGTTTTACTTATTCCATGCATTCAGTAATGTGTATCTCCCCTCAGCCACCTAACCACTAGGGTGAGGCCAAACCTTTGTAACCTCACATAGGGGTATCCTACCATCATCATCTGTGATGGCTGTCATGATCACACAGTGACAGTGGCGGAACATAGACATACTACTGCTATGGAAAGGTGATGTACCACATGGGGTGGTCCAAGGGACATTGCACTCTAGGCAGATATCCTGGAGGGCGCCCCCCTGCAGCTGCTGTCCCCGGGTGTGGAGGATGAGTGCCTGCAGATGTAGCCCTCTAGGTAGCTGCAAATATAGGTGCCCGGGCCAATACCACAGCAGTGACTGCCATCCTATTCCTGAGACTTAATTGGTGACAGACAAGGAAGGGGTCCCTGAGGTGGTGGATGTGGGGGGGGGGGGGCTCTGCACCCCCATCCAGGCCCTGTGCCCTAGGCAGCCGCCCAACCTGCATGTTGTATAGGCTGGGACTGTGCACCACCACCACTGGCAGCATGTGGGCATGTCGGCATGGTGTGGTGGTAGTGGTGTTTGTCAGCGGTACCTGCCTACCACAAACCAAAGCCTTGTCCTTGTCCTGGTCCTGTGCACCATGCACATTGCAGCATGTGCCTAGGTCTGTCTGAAGGGGAGCATGTTGGCAACAGGAGCTATGATCCCCCATATTGCAGCAATGTGCTGCATGTTCATGTAGCTAAGGTTTAGCCAACTGTGCAGGTACAGCACTAGTAAGGAGCCGGCCAGCTAGGATACAAACTCTCATCAGCAGCACATTTGATTCGGGCGCATGTTCTCAAAAAGGTGTGCCACCTCCACAGCTACCACCAGACCTTCCATCCATAACTTTTTTCACTGGCTTTCCTGCCCCCCCCCCCTTTTCTGTCGTACAGAGGTTTTCCTGCATTAGGATGCATGCTTGACACCTTAGCGCACACTTTCCTGTTAGCGCATGCTAAGTGTCCGATAGCGCCCTTAACGCTGGAACGCCTCCAACACGCCCAGTGCCTTTTCTGCATGGAAACCCCTTAACGCTCCCTAAAGGGTGCTCCCTTAGCACCCTTTAGTAAACATAACCCTTAAAGTTGCTCAAGTTTTCCTCTACCTGCTGGTAAGGGAGCATAACACATACATGTGGACTAGTCTATCAGGATTCAAGGAAAGAAAATTAGCAGGCATGTAAAATTTCCCCTTAAAACCTTTGTGCTAGTGAAATACTTTAGGAGCCAGATCAAAATAATTTTTTTTCTTTGAACTTTTTTTTTTTAAATTTTTAAATTTTGTTAGTTTATTGGGCTCTTTTGTTTTGTTAATGGGAGTTTTTATCTTTCTTTCCTCTCTTGAGCCTTCCTTTCCTGTTCAGTGTTTTGAGGTGTGGGGGATTTGACTTTTTGGTTCCTCCTTCCTAGGCAACCAGAGGCAGTGCAGCAGCTGCTGGGCCCAGACCTACTTCATTCATGGCAACGGCAACTCTTCTTGGGCCATAGACTTCCACAGCAATGGTAGTGTCTCCTCCCTGGGCCCTGGCAGCAGCAGATGTCAGGTGCTAACTTTCAGTCTCCTGCCAATTTTTAAGTTTTTTTTATACCGCTTTATTTCAGTCAAAGCGGTTTACATTGTAACTTATACTTGGTAATGTACATTAAACAGGGACATTGATAACTTGGATTTTTCTGAGGCAATGTAGGGTTAAGCGACTTGCTCAAGGCCATAAGGAGTGCTACTTTTCTAACCCAGGGGTGGCACACCTTTTTGAGAGCATGTGGCCGAATCAACAGGAATATTAAAAAAAAAAATGATACTATGTGCCGTTGGAAATTTTTGCACAGCATATTGATGTTTGTTACTGTTGTTCTAATTCCATTTTTTGCTTTTTCTAATCTAATAGCAAAAAAAACAATGCACAAGGACAGTCTAACACAAGTTTGTTTTAGGCCACCAATATCTTGGATTGTTTTGAATAGGACAGATATAGTCCTTACATGTTGTTAATCAATAGTTAATTCACAGAAATTATGATTAATGTGCAACAATAATAAAAGATGTTCCAACCATGTTAAACTGCATACAGTATTTACTATTCTTATAAATTTATATCCAGCGTAAATTTACATGCAACAGAAGGAAATGCACAAATCAGAGCTAATGACTATCATCATCCTTTTAACATCCAGATACTAGGATTTCAAAATGGTTGTTCTCGCACCCGTTCAGCTGATGCCAAACCGTCATGAGAGATCCCCCACCCCCATTATGCCATTTTAGTTCACTGTTTGTTTGTTTTTTAAAGATTTTGAATGTTTTCAGTTAGTATTAAAATAACTATAATCATGCTCTTCCAGTGAACATTACTATGTTTTCAAGCAGAAAATTATTACTATATTTATTATTATGGAAAAAATAGAGGATGTGCTGCTAGTCGCCATGTGCCAAAAACCTTTTCCTGCGTGCCACAAGTTTGCCATCCCTGCTCTAACCATTAGGCTACTCCTTCACTCTGCTCTGGAGTAGAACTTTGATCCTAGACCACCTGTTGACATGCTTGTTATATCAACTCTATATTGTGAAATTTCAAAGTGGCTAATAGTAAGCTATAATCATGGGGGCTAGTGCCAGTTTGATGAATACATTTCAGCAATTAGCCCCTTTTTTGTGACAAAGCTGCTATCCAAAATGAACAAAAAATAACATCGTTTTTATTCTAGAAATAGCACATTAATTTATCATATTTATTATATATCTCAACATATAAGCGGATTTTAATGTGGAGAAGTTTGAAGTGATGCACATAGGGAGATAGAATTCAAATGCACAATGCTGAATTCCATTCTAGGAGTCTTCACCCAGGAGAAAAGATCTTGTCATTGTGGATATTACATTAGAATCCTCGGCTCAATGGTGACCAAAAAAAACAACAGAATGTTAGAAATTATTAGGGAAAAGAGACCATCGTAAGACCTCTGTGTTGATCTATGATGTGACAGTGCCTTGAATCCCGTATACAGTTTTGATTGCTGCATCTGTCGGCATGCTTTAGCTTATAGAAGAGATTAAGAGAGCGGTTTATAAATATTTACATTTTTAATAGGAAACAGTTAACAACTCTTTCATATAGTATCCCCTAGTCCAAGTTTTACAAATTTTCTTTGGCTTTAGGAGCTGGTGGATGAAAACTCTCCCCCTTCCACTGTTTCCATAGAAGTTCAGGAGTGGGAGGTAGAGGTGGGGTGGTAGAGATCTCTTCTGAGATCTACCATAGCTCCTGGACATTTATGAAACCCCAAAAAAACAAAACATTGCAGGCATCACTGTGCTATTTGGCAGTTGCAGTGAGGACCATGGAAGGGGTGAAAAAAGGGAAGTGGTATAACGTTAACCATACAGTAAGCATGTGCACACTCACAGAGTTGCAAATGTATAAAATAATCAAATTTTAGGCCAAAGTAAGCTGCAGTTGAGCAGAGAGGCATAGGAATAGAGGAGAGCCAAAAAACTGACATGTCTAGAAGATTTTAACTGCTGGTAATGCTGATTTGCATTAACCACTATCTTCCTCTTTGAGGAAAAGTGGTTACTAGCTGTCCTTTCTTTTCATAGTCCATGGTACATTGTGATTTCCTCTATGCTTTGTAAGTCAGCAGCCTTTCAGGAGTTGAAAGGCCGAAACACAAGACGTCGAGCATTTCTAAAGACACATTTCTTGTATACAGAGGGCCAACTAGCTACTTAAAATAACTTGGATAGCCATCACTCCTAGGTAGGAAGATTCAACTGTTGTCTGTTCAGCTTTGCCCTTAACTTGAAGAACTGCCTTCACTGCATAACAGGTCCTGACAATACACAAACTCCAAGAACCACAAGTGCTTTAAATGTTTTTTTTAAAAAACGTAATACATTCAATACCAATGCCTGCAGAGTATGGTTCAGAAATAAAACATAGACATGACCATATTTTCTGAAGTGGGTGGCCAGGGTCTCGTAAAGTGGCAGCTATCTGTATATCATCAGCATACATAAAATAACAGATGTTAAATTGCTGAAAGATGTGATGTATGTGATACAAAAAAATGATATTAAATAGGGGTGTTGCCTACAGACGTTTGAGGAACCTTGCATGAGATGGTCAAAATCCTTTCACATACTGCTCTGCATGGCTGTTTATTCAAAATGTATTTCTTATTTTGATTGTATTTTTAGTATTTTAGGCTTTATATGTTTTTGCTTAACTGGATTTGTTTGGATACCTGTAACAGGACCCCAAGCTGATAACTTTTCTTCAAGCCCTATACAGTTTCCAAGATTTAAGGAGCAAGATTAAGCTCCTTCTCAAAAGGAAGAGTAGAAAAGTTATAGCATGGATTGGTTTTTAGTTCATGGCTTATATTTAATATACTGCCTTTAGTAGGCACAACGCAGTGTACAATTAATTTCAAAAGGAAGAGAAAAAGAACTACAATAAAAGAGGAAAGAAAACATAAGTAAAAAAGATACAGAAGAAGCCATCATAAGCTGCTTTTTGTGAAGGCTAGACTCCAGCATGTAAGCTCCAGAGACTGAGCGAGCACTACCAATTATGATTCAAAAGCAATACCAAACAGATGGATTTTCAGCTGAGCCTTCAAGGTCTTATAAGAAGCCTCGAGCTGCACTGGTAGTGCATTCCATAAAAGTGGAGATAGAAAGTGGATTGACAGTCCTTTCCCATCTCGCCTGGGATGCAGAGGGAATATGTAGTTTTGTTTTATTTTTTTTATCATCATGAATGGAATGAAGTGTTCAAGGCAAAGTATGAACTGTAACCTGAGAAGCAAGATATGGAGGGGAACGGAGATTGATACACAAAGCTCTCTGTTAGAATCTTATACTGAATGCGATATATCGCAGGCAGCCAGTGCCACTGATAAAGCAACGGCCTTACATGATCAAACTTGAAGGCACAGCTCAAAATCCAAACTGCTACATTCTCCACAGTCTGCAGTTGTTTAAGGGCTATGACTGAAAGATCTACATTGTGTCCAGTTTCATATATTGTAATGTAATCTGTTACTTTTTTCTCTCTGCTTTACTACCACTTGTAACCTTTTTTTTGTGCTGGGGTGTCCCTACTTGCATACTGTTCTGTTGCTAGGTATTGGGTTGGCTTTGGACCCTTTTTTTCTTTTTTTCTTTTTTTCTTTCTCCTTTGACTTAGTAAAACCTGTAATATGCAGAAGCACAGATCGGAATTCATATCTTTCATAGCTCTACTTTACTCTGCAGCAAAGAGAATAGGAGCTACATGAAAGTAAAACAAACAAACTAAGGAGTAAGCATTTCTAAACATTTGAGTTACTTTTCATCCTCTTATCAGTCTCTCTAAGGGGAAGAGTTAAATAATACAGTGAATCTACCCAGGAGTAGTTGTCCTGACAATGTCACCAAGAGTAAAGTAGAAAATCATCCATGAAGTCTCAAAAAATCTGTAAGTCTCTTGCTAGGGTTGATTGGGGGGGGGGGGGGGTTGTCATATATCAACCATCAGGAAAAACCTGAACCGTGGACAGCTAGGAAGGCACCATTTTTCTCTTTTAAAAAAAATTGCTTCCTGCCTCAGTTTCACCAAAGAGCATCTGGATCAACCCACAAGACCTTTGGAGAAATGGAGTAATATTCTCTGGATAGATGAGTCAAAAATTGAACTTTGTCATAGTAACAACAATTTTGCTGCTACAAATTTAGCATGGTGGTGGAAATTACAGTCGTGTGGAGCTGCATTGCTGCATCAGGACTTGATAGCTTTCCATTATTGATAGAATCATAAATTGTGCTCTTATTACAAAATTCCAGAGGAGCATATCAGGCTGATCCAAAATTGGGAAATACAGCAAGCCAACTGTTAAACATTTAAGGAAATCTACTACAGAATGGCTGAAGAAGAGATTTTGTGTTTTGTATTGGCTAAATCAAAGTCCAGATCTAAACACTATTGGAATGTTGTGGCAAGCTGTTCAAGTTAATGAGTAAAAGGTTCAAGTTTTTTCGCACAAATATTTACTGTTGAATTTTTTTTTAAATAATTCAAACAGGATTTAGTTTTTTTTCTTTTCAGGGTTGAGATTAGAATCTAATTATGTTTTTAGTGTAAGTAGTGCTAGGGTGGCAGACATCTTTGGGCGGCAGGCCATGTGCTTCAGCACACATGGCCTGCTGCCCCCCCCCCCTGCTGATTCCGGCAGCAAGATTGGGGGGGGGGTGGCTAAACTCAGTGGCAGAGGCCCACGGCAGGCCATGTGTGCTGAAACACATGGCTTTCTGCTGAGCTGAGCTCCCTGCTGGAACCACCGCCAGAATCATTGGGGGGGGGGGGGGGACTTCTGCCTGGGGTAGTAGAAACCCTTAGGCCAGCCCCGATCAACAAACATGAATGTTGCTTGGGTCTACCCTTAAAACAGACATGAAGAGGGGTGACCTGCACGGAGTGGCAGGTGCACCTACTCTTGCTATCTTGCTGGGCAGACTAGATGGACCATATGGGTCTTTATCTGCCGTCATTTACTATGTTCCTATGCTGTCTTGAATATAACTAGCCACACTTTAGTCACAAGCAGACATACAGTTGTGATCAACATGGGCTGAACTGCAAGGGTGCCACTTAATGCCCAATATCTGCTTAAAAATAAGTGGCCAGTGATGTACACATATTTGATGCATAGAAGAATCAAATAAAACAAGACCAATTAAAAAAGAAATAGTATAAAAACTGGGACATTGCCAGGACATGATTATTTCTCAGAAAAAAGGACCTCAGCACCTGTGAGGTAAACTGTCTTGACTTACAGAAATAGGGCCATGGACTGGCTCTATGACATCATGGATAAAAAAAAAGCCTCCCTTCAAATGTGAGACACACTTTATGGATTCTTATATCGCAATAAATCTGCCCCTTGAACCCATCAGATACAAAAACAAATTATATGTTACATATAGGGGCGGTTCTATCATTAGGCCAACTGAGGCGGTGGCCTCAGGTGGCAGTTTTTAGGGGGCGGCACTCCGGCTGAGTTTATTTCTGATTTTTGCCCCCTCAGGGCTGCCGCTGCCTTCCCCCCTGCTCTTTTTCCCGCTTAAGCTTGTCCGAATGAGAAAAAAAGCGGGAAGGCAGCAGCAGCCCAGAGGTAGCAAAATCAGAAATAAATACAGCGAGGATTCCAAGTGTCGCAGTCGCTGTTGGATGATGTCATCAGTCTGGACCCTCTAGTTCTCGTGGCCACTGATCCTAGAGCATGCTGAAGTTTTCTGATTTCACGGGTGTCTTACTTTCCTTTACCGTGGCACTTTCCCTCCACCACCTGTACTCAAACTAGGGCGGCATTCAGAAGCAGGATGGTGGGTTTGTAAGCTCAAATTTCAGTGTTTCATCCCCCTGTCGGCATCGGCAGAGGCAGGCCTCCAAGGAAATACATTACAAGGTCTTGTATTTTATATTTCATTTTTTAGTAAAGAATTCTGATGATATTTATCATATTTGCTATATTATAATAGGGATTTATTGCTATATTTTATGTTTCCTTTCACAGCTCTTGAAATAAAAATAAGCTGCTGCCTCACAGGCTTACTGTTTCTATGAATCATTGCAATAAATCCCTGTTATAATAATATAGCAAGTATGATATATAATATTATAGTGAAGCTAATTGAATGGAATCATTAATCTAATATCCTGTAATAGGCCATATAATAATGCAACACCTTGGTTTTAGTTTAAATTTTGTCTACCTATTTTTTTATTTTTCCTTTAGGTTATGGTCACATATTCTGTACTTGGTGAGGGTCTGTGTTCTGAGTGCATGACTGAGGCCAGGTATTCTGCTTCTGTTAATTTGTACATAGGGATCTATACTGTAATAATTGGACTTGTTCAGTTTTTCAAATAAGTGTATCAGGGCCCACTGCAGTATTTATAGTGCTGCTTTTTCTGGTTAGGCCCCTTGTATGAGTTTTGGAAGTTTATGCTGGTATGTCGTAGGGTAGATTTGGCCTTGTAGATCTTCGGTAACTTTTGTAGGGTTTTATATTAGCTCCCAATATGCCTGGTAGTGGAGAATTTTGTTGTTGGTGAGATGACCAGAATCGGATTTTTTTTTAATATATTGAGTTCTGTGGCTGAATGTCCTACCTCTGCTCTGCACCCATTGTTGAGGAGGGGGTTCTGTGATGCATATATGTTCGAAAAGAAAAAGCAAGCACCATGACGCAGTTTATAACAAAATACAAATGAATACAAGTGTATTTGGATCTACATTATATGTGTCCTCTCCTCTCCTCCCCTCCCCTCCCCTCCCAAACTAATCTCCCGAGCCCCCCCCCATCACTGCAACCACCATAGTCAGTATACGATAAAGAGGTATCCTCTAATCTTCACAGCTATGCTTATTTTGCTGTCTCTAGGCTGTGATTTCATGTGTGTTTCAGAGTGAAAAATATGCCTGCAACATATAGAAGATTGTTTTCCCGTGTCCTTGTCTACTGTGTTGTGCACAGGCTTGCCATGGATGAACCTGCTGCAATCATAAATCTCATCTACAAAGTAGTCGTGTGCTAGTGCAGATCAACCACAACAACAGGCGCATTGAGAAGTATAGTCGAGGAACAAAGACCGTTGATAGTTTTGGTACTGCTAAATTGCTGATCTTGAATCTTACTTTCACTCTTAAGTATCTGTGCATTTTATTTATTTATTTAAACGTATTTCTATACCGCCTTATCCTGCAATCAAGGTGGTCTGAACTTGCAGTGATTGTTAGCAGGATATAAATCTGTCCCCACCCCTACATGCAGCTTAATAAGAGTAAATTGATGCCTTGATCCATTGGAAGAGCTTCCTTGATCACTTTGTTTTGTAAACATGATGCGTAACTTGTAACCTGAAACAAAGCTTGACTGTTGCCCAGTAATGTGTGTAGTAAGATGCCTAGGCTTTAGAATATAAATGCATGTAACTCTTTATTGCATGTGCTCAACATCCATGTTTAGGAGCAATTTCCGATAGCCTGCATAGTTAAAAGGTATGTGGGTACTTGGAACTAATTTTTAGAAGAACATTAGCAAGAGTAAAATATATGCACTAAAGTAATTTTATAAAGCATTTTCTGCACATATAGCCTATTTTATACAGGGGAAGAGACTCTTTTTTTTTTTTTTTAATGAAACTGTATGGGAGATATACAGGTATAAGCTGGCACACAGAAATAGTGTGCCTGCTTTTTGGTGATGTGTGTAGGTATTCCTAGGTATGTGGTATCTTTTCTTTGATCAAAGGTGTACCAATAATTTGGATAGAACTTTTGAAGTTTGTGATGTATATATACATTTCATAAAATACATGAGGACGTGCATACTGTTTCCATAAATTTACACCTCTTCAGAGCAAATGTACACTTGCATAAGGACATCTGCATGCTACAGGGCCTGGTTCTGGGAGCTTATTTTATAAAGGCATATAAGTGCTTATGTTGTCCCTACAAAATGGACTTAAAGATCCTCTGCGGACAGGATCAGTTCTTTTTCTTATAGTTTCTAGATGTGCATTGACTGGTTATATTTTTGATTTCTACATTCTGTACAAAATCGTTCTCATGTATATTTTTTCAATGAGTAACAAACTTTTGAGTTGTCCGTACAGCTGAGTGTTTTTCTTTTGATCCATATCTAAAATTTAGCATGCTGTTTGACTAAGATAGCCTGTTCATATGATAAGTATTTGGCTGCTCAGTAGTTAATTTTATTCTAGCTATACATTTGCCCTTTATAGCAATTTTCTTTCGACACTGGACTTGAAGGAGAAATACTAGCATCATGTGAAGAGTTCTCAAAGTAGCTTTGGGAAAAAGGGGGGGGGGGGTGTGGCCCCTGCCCTGCCCTGCAGTTCAGGACCTTTGGAAAGAGCTGAAATCAGCTATTGGTAAAAGGAATTCTGGAATGAGCTGGAACAAATTGTAGTTGAAGAGTGGGAGAAACTGCCAGCAGACAGATGTACGAAACTTATAGATGGCTACAAGAAATGTTTAGAGGATGTCTTCAGTGCCAAGTGCAACCAAGTTACTACATCTAAGTTGAACAGACATCTATTTTTCTTTTTTTTTTTTGTTGTAGACCTTTGAACATACAATTAAAATATTATGATGACACACAATTGGAAGATTTCCAAGATATTGTACACTATACCTAATATGCAAGAGTGCCAATGTTGATCACAACTGTAACTATTGCATTTCTTTATATTTGGCTTTGGGCCTAAGGCTGATAAAATTGTTGCTGTTCCTGCAGAACACTTGGTAGAATACCTTTTATAATTAAGGGCTTTGATCATATAATATCAATTTTGAAGTCTGCATTGGTCACCTGTCCTGTCTTTTCATAAATTAAATTTAAGGTTTCATCAGTGGATTTCAAATGCCTTCACCAAATAGGCCCTGAATAATAGATCTACTGACGATTATACATCTGCCAGAACACTTTATTCTTCCCAGCAAATTGCTGCTTTCCACCTCATCTCTTGCATTGGTTAAACTAGCAGTTACAAAGCACACTGCATTTATTTTTGAACTGTGAAATTTCCACTAGTAATCTACTTTGTGCCTACAGGATCTTTTGGTAGATCTTGAAAACATGAATCTCCAGGAACAAGCAGGAATGTAGTCTTCACATATGGGTATCGTCTGTACCGATGGAGCCTGCGTTGGAATGCTCCCCAGCGTCCAATTAGAAAGCTTTTGGGAGCATCCCACAGCACCTGCGTGCTGCCTTCCTGCCTTTCCCAACTGCCTCTCTCCAGTTCTTTGTTTTCTGCGGAGCCAGCAGGTGGTCGTTCCTGTCACCGCAGAAAACTTTTTCCTTATTCCTTCTTTTTTGTGGCCGCATCTGCCTGCCTTGACGCTCTACCGATACCGCCGGTTCTACTTTCTTTAAAAAAACAAACCCTATTTTTTTCCAAACTTCTTTTCCAGGTGCCACGCGCCTTAGGCCCAAAATTCCCTCCACTATGGAAAAACCCACTTCGGGTTTCAAAAAGTGCACCAAGTGTGGCGGTACCATCTCTGTCACCGACACCCATGAATGGTGTCTTAAATGTTTAGGTCCTGACCACTCCATCTCCGAGTGTATGGCTTGTGCCATGATGTCCAAGAGGGGTCAACAAAATCGAACTGCTAAGCTCAGCGCCCTTTTTCCCTCCGATGCAGCTTCTGTGGCATTGACGTCTTCCAGGGCTTCGTCTTCCTCCCATGGATCTCAGGTAACTAAACATAAGTCCAGCCGGTCCTCAAAGGGTAGATCTCCTTCCAAGCATCGAGATGCCTCTGGTGTTGCCCTTGAGGGTTCTGTACTGGCAAAATTGCCCCGGTGGGAGGCTTCGGCTTCCAAAGCATTATTGGGGCTTCAGGATGTTCTCGAGGCCTCGACCTCGGCAGAACTACTGGTGCCATGCTCTGGGGTACCGGCTGCTTCCTCTGGTACCGATACCCAGGCATCGGCAGCGTCGATAGACCAGAGGTTTCTGGCTATTGAACGCAGTCTGGCGGCTCTCCTTGCAGCATCGACAGCCTCGGAACCGCGTCACAGTTCAACCGATACCGGCACCGACACCGGTATTGGTACCAGTACCAACAGCATCGACATCGGTGTCTGCTTTGCCGGCACCCAGTCATGCAATGCCTTCCGGTACAGATACACTGGTACCGATTCCCCCCCGGTACCGACTTCGGTCGGTACGGGTATCGGGCTCTTCAAGAGCATCCGGACAGAAGGTACTTTGAATCCTCGGAGGAGTCCGAGGATTCTGACAGCTCTGTCGGTACTGGAATACTTCTCCCGGAGGAGCCTTCCTCTCCTAAACGTAGGATGTCTCCTCCAGAAGATATCTCCTTTCAGGATTTCATCAGGGAGGTGGCTCGGTCTGTCCATTACTGTGACTCCTAAAACAGAGCCCAGGGCTGAGGAGTTGGAGATATTACAATATCCCAAAACTCCTAAGGAGGCAGCTACCTTGCCTATCCATGAGATCTTACATGATCTCATGTTGAGAATGTGGGAGACATCTCTTACCACCTCTCCTCACTCTCGCAGACTGGATACCATGTATCAAGTCCCTCCTTGTCCTGGTTTCCAGAAAACTCAGCTTCCTCACCACTCTATTGTAGTGGAATCAGCTATGAGAAGGATCAGGAGTGCAAAGAGGCATGCCTCTAATCCTCCAGGACGTGAGTGTAGAACTTTGGATGCCTTTGGACGTCGTACTTTACAGGCTTCCATGCTTTCTGCCAGCATCAGTTCCTATATTTTATATATGGGAATGTTCCTTAAAGAAGTCACAGGAGACTTGGAGATTTTAAGCCCTCTCCTTCCTGATGACAAGAGGCAGGATTTTCTCACGCTGGTTAAACATGCCCAGGATGTTTCTAAGTTTGTCAATCGTGCAGCTTTTGACTATTTTGAGTGCATAAGCAGAACCTCTGCCATTGCCATAGGTGCATGTAGAATGGCCTGGCTCCAGGCATCCGATTTGGAGCTCTGGGTGCAGGACAAACTGGGCAATATCCCTTGTACAGGTGAGAATCTATTCGGCAAAAATTGGCAAGAGAGAGCCAGTAAGTTGGATGCTGACAACTCCACTTTGGATAGGTTATCCAAAGCCACAACTGATCCTGCAAGAAAGAAATCTTTCAAGAAACCATTCTTCTCAAATAAGAAGAGGTTTTATTCCTCTTTTTCCCAGCAGGGACGTTCTGCAGGTCAGCCTGCCCCAAAGAGTCAGCAACCACCTAAACAAAGGAAAGCAAAGACTGCTAAGTCTCAACTGTCTCAGCAGTCTCAGCCTCCACAAGGCCTTTGACTTTCATCTAGAGAACGTAGCCTTCCTGGCCCTCAATGGACCAGAGCCTTCCACCATTCCAGGAAGGTTGTGTCACTTTGCCCCCAGATGGGGGCAGATAACAGCAGAACATTGGACACTCTCCATTATAAAAGAGGGGTACAAGCTTCACTTTCTGTGCATGCCCCCTCCCACAATGGTAAGACAGTTCAATTCTCAGACCTCTCTCATCAACCTGTTAGATCAAGAGGTCATTATGCTTCTTGTCCAAGGGGCAATAGAAGAAGTACCCATTCATCAACAGGGTACAGGGTTTTACTCCCCCTATTTCCTTATCCCAAAGAAAACAGGGGGACACAGACCTATTTTAGACCTCAGAGAATTGAACAAATTCCTGTTCAAAGAGAAATTCAAGATGATTTCTCTGGGAACTCTGCTGCCATACCTTCAGAGTCAGGATTGGCTTTGTTCTCTAGATCTCAAGGATGCGTACACTCATGTTCTCATCAATCCAACTCACAGAAAGTTCCTTCGGTTCCTTGTCCAAGGAAAGCACTACCAGTACAGGGTGCTTCCTTTTGGCCTGGCCTCAGCACCAAGAGTGTTTACGAAATGCATGGCTGTGGTAGCAGCATTTCTTCACACTCTAGGAATATTCGTCTTCCCCTACTTAGACGACTGCCTCATTCGAGCCCCATCAGAGTCACAGGCCAGGATTTCTCTATCTTGCACAGTGTGTATCCTTCAGTATTTGGATCTGGTCATAAACATCCCAAAGTCCAGTCTAACTCCCACTCAGTCTCTAGAGTTCATAGGAGCTTTGCTGGATACCAGAAAAGCAAGGGCCTATCTTCCTCAGACCCGTTGCCTTCGCATGGTGCAGTTAGCTTCTCAAGCAGTGCTAAAGCCTCATCTCACTGCCCGAGAAATGTTAAAACTACTAGGCCACATGGCATCTACAGTGCATGTGGTTCCTTATGCTCACCTCCATATGAGAGCAGCCCAGTGGACTTTATCCACTCAATGGACCCAGGCATCAGGGTGCCTGTCAGAAAAAATAGCAAACATAAATCGCCTTATTTTGTCTCTCCATTGGTGGCAGTCCACTCAGAACCTGTTGCTGGGGTCCCCATTTCAACAACCTTTACCCCAGGCAACTCTCACAACAGATGCTTCACCAATGGGTTGGGGAGCTCATCTGCAAGACCTCTCCACCCAAGGCACTTGGACTCCACAGGAGACTCATCTACATATCAATCTCTTAGAGCTCAGAGCAATCTTCCTTGACCTTCGAGTGTTCCACACCCTGCTCAGCTACAAGACAGTCCTCATTCATACGGACAATCAAGTGGCCATGTTCTACGTGAACAAGCAGGGGGGAACAGGCTCTCTGTCGCTTTGCAACGAAGCTTTGTGACTATGGGCCCTCGCCAGAGAGCATCAGATTCATCTCCTGGCAGTGTATCTTCCAGGCATACAAAACTCTTGGGCAGACAGACTCAGTCGAGTTCTGCTTCCACACGAATGGTCTCTACATGCAGACCAGGTGGCCAAGATTTTTCAAATTTGGGGAACCCCGGACATAGACCTCTTTGCAAGTCTGTTGAATGCCAAACTTCCCCGGTTCTGTTCCAGAATTCCTGCTCAGGGCTCTCAAGCCAGGGATGCTTTCCTCCTTCACTGGGGTGAAGACTTCCTTTATGCCTTTCAACCCATTCTCCTAATTCCAAAAACCCTGTTCAAGCTTCAGAGAGACAGAGGCCGTATGATTCTCATAGCTCCACATTGGCCACCGCAAGTGTGGTACCCTCTGCTTCTACATCTCTCTCAAGCTCCCTCCCTGGAGTTAGGATCTGTTCCAGATCTCCTGTCTCAGGAGGATGGAATGTTCTCCAGGACTAAGCAGGAAGTCAGTCCTCTCATATGGGTGACGTCGGCATCGGCGGAGCCCCCATGCGGAGCATTTCCCCAGCTTTCAAAAAAGCCTTTGGGAATGCAGGTACGCATGCACGGTCCCCTTCCAACCCAAAGGTGCCATCTTGTTCAGTCTTCTTTTTTCCGCGGAGCCCTACAGACGCCTGTCCTTGTCACCCGTGAAAAAAGTTGATTTTTCTGCGTTGAGTTTTTTCTTAGGTTCGACGTCGGTTCCTTTCCCGCCTGGACACCGAGCCCGGATCTCTCTCTTCGTTTTTTGTCCTTAGAGACTGCGTTCGCGCCTTTTTTTCTTTTCCCTGGCAGCTCAATTTTTTGATCTTGCAGGGACCCTTTTTCCCCCGATGGCTACTAGTGGATTTAAGAAGTGTGATCTGTGCAAGAAACTGATGTCGCTCACCGACACACACGACTGCTGCCTCCGGTGCCTGGGGCCAGACCATGATTCTATGGTCTGTAGTCCCTGTGACAAAATGTCTTCCAAGGCATTACGGAGCCGTCAGCACCAGCGTGAGAGGATCTTCTCCGAATCTGTCTCTGGACGGGTCCGGACTTCGTCAGAGGCCTTGATGTCTCGGGAGTCTGACCCCGAGCATTGTCGGGGCTCCTCTGAAAGGGAGTCCCAGTCGAGGGAGCACCGAAGGAATTAGAACCCACGAAGGCCAGGTCGCATAGCCCCGATTGCCGTCCCGGGTCTTCGGAGTCGGAGAGGCCAGCAAAGCATCCTCGTGTAGAGTCGGTGGCCCCGAGTCACGTGAGTACTGTAGTCCTCATGGACTCTCCTTCGAGGGAGCCGACATCGGGCCTGACGCCGTCGGGGCCTGAGTCGGAGGCTGCTGGGTCTCCTGAGCTCAGACTCAGGTTGACGGCCTTGGAGAGCAGATTGTCTTCCTTAATGGAGCAGCAGCGGGTGCTGATCGCCTGTCTCACCGGTGCATCTGCCCCGACCACCGGGATATCAACGTCCAAGTCGACCCCGGAGGCCGAGCCGATCCTTGAGACCATGCGAACTCGAGTTGATCCTCAGCCGAGGTCACCTTCGGCCTCCCGTGATGCCGGTTCCCTCGGCGTCGGGGCAGATGACGTCGGTGCCCGTCCACTCGGAGCCACTCGATTCCTCCTCGGAGGAATCGGCGTGGGAAACAGAGGAGGAGGAGTCCCCTGACACCTTCCAGACTCGGTGCGTCCCTTCGGACTCACCAGGTTCCGAGCCTCGGACAAGGTCCCTTCCGGAGGATACCAGTTTCTCAGATTTCGTAAGGGACATGTCCAAGGCACTGGCATTCCCTGCGGACCCCGAGGAGGAACCTCGAGCCGAGGAGCTCGAGGCTCTGCAGTTTGACTCTCCTCCCAAGAAGTCCTTTACTGTCCCGGTTCCTCCGATGCTGGAGCGGTTGCTTTTCCGCATGTGGGAGGCACCTGCCTTGATGCCGGTTCTAAGCAAGCGGGTCGATTCCATCTATCGAGTCCGCAAGAGCCCCGGGTTTCAAAAGACACAGCTACCGCACCATTCCATTGTTGTGGAATCGGCCATGCATTGCCTGAAGAGTCAGAAGATGCACTCCTCGGTGCCTCCTGGCAGGGAAGCCCGGAACCTGGATGCCCTCGGTAGAAAGTGCTTCCAGGGCTCTATGCTTGCTTGCCGTGTCCAGACCTACCAGCTGTACGTGGGCATGTACCTTTGAGACCTGGCAAAGGAGATTGCCGGGTTCTCTGCTGGTCTTTCCGAGGAACCTTTGCAGAGGTTCAAGGCCTTGTCTTCTGGTATTCGAGAGTGCTCGAAGTTTATATCTCGATCAGCCTACGATGGATTTGAGGCTTCGGCCCGGGTAGCAGGGGCTGGTATCTGTGCATGCCGCCAGGCCTAGCTACAATCCTTGGACCTCGAGCCGTGGGTACAGGACAAGTTGGTCGATATCCCCTGCCGAGGTGAAAACCTCTTTGGCAAGCCCATGGCTGAAAAAGCTGCAGAGACCGAGACTCTTACCCGGACAAGGCTGTCCAGGAAGACCTCTGCCCCTTCTCAGAATAAGGGGGGTTCGGGGAAAAAGACCTTTTACCTGAGGAAGACCGCTGCCTACAAAACCTACCCTCACTACCAGGTCTCTGCAGCTCTCCAACAGGGCCAGCAGGCCAAGAGGTAGGGTCATGGGCCTCGTAGGCAGAAGGCCCCCAAGTCTCCTACTCCGGCCCCTGCTCAGCAGGGAGGGGTTTTTTGACTATGCCAGCATAGCCTCTCCTCCTCTCCAGGGTACAGGAAGTTGGCCGACCCTGTACACAGACAGGTGGCCAGCCATCACAGTGGATACTTGGGTGTTAAGCATCATCGAAAGGGGCTATCTGCTCCACTTCACCCAGATACCCCCCTCGTACTTTCCAGGTGAGCCTCCAAGACCCCCTCTGCACAGAAACTTACTCCTTCAGGAGTTGGAAGGTCTACTAAGGGACCAGGCGGTGGAACCGGTGCCTCACCACCTGGAAGGGCAAGGCTTTTACTCGAGGTACTTCTTGGTACCAAAAAGAACAGGAGGCCTCAGACCCATCCTTGACCTGAGAAATCTGAACACGTTTCAAGAGAGGGAAAAGTTCAAGATGCTTACCCTTGGAATCTTACTGCCCTACCTCCAGCAGGGAGATTGGCTATGCTCCTTAGACCTGAAGGATGCTTATACTCACATCCTCATCCATCCAAGTCGAAGACAATTCCTCAGATTTGTGGTGGGAGGAAAGCACTTCCAGTACAGAGTGCTTCCTTTTGGCCTCACCTCCGCCCCCAGGGTTTTTACAAAATGCCTGGCGGTGGTTGCGGCCCACCTCAGGAACCAGGGGATCTTTGTGTTCCCTTACCTGGATGACTGGCTAATCAGGGGCCAGTCTCCACAAGAGGCCAGACAGGCCACCTGCAGAACCATATCCCTGCTTCAGCACCTGGGGTTCGTTATAAACTTCCCAAAGTCCACTTTGGTCTCCTCACAGAACGTGGAAGGTTGGATACCATCCATGCAAAGGCCTATTTGCCTGTGGACAGAGCTCAGAGGCTGATAAAGTTGACCGGCCAGTTTCGGGCGATCTCTCTGGTCTCGGCCAGACACTTCCTCCGGCTCTTAGGTCACATGGCTTCCACAGTGCATGTCACCCCACATGCCCGGCTACACATGAGGCCGGCTCAGTGGCACCTCAGGGCGCAGTGGTTGCAGGCCACAGGGAAATTGTCAGACAGAATAAAGGTATCCAAACTCTTGGTGGACTCCTTACGCTGGTGGAGGTATCTCCCAAATCTGTTCAGGGGTGTTCCTTTTCAGGCCTCACCACACACTCGGGTACTGACGACCGATGCTTCCCTGCAGGGCTGGGGGGCGCACTGCCAGGGAGCCTGCACCCAAGGCCTTGTGGTCTCTGTGGGAGGCCGCCCAGCAGATCCAACCTGTTGGAATTGAGGGCCATTTGACTGGCCTTACGGACTTTTTCTCTCAGATCCTGTCTCACCAGTCTGTCCTAGTTCAGACTGACAACCAGCTGGCTATGTTCTATGTCAACAAGCAGGGAGGCACAGGATCCAGACTTCTTTGCCTGGAAGCACAAGCTCTCTGCTCCTGGGCTGTCACTCAGGGCATGACCCTCAGGGCAGTCTACCTCCCAGGCAAGGAAAACTACCTGGCGTACAGGCTCAGCAGACTCCTGCAGCCTCACGAGTGGCAGTTGGATCCTCTGGTAGTTCAACAGATCTTTCTGAAGTGGGGTCTTCCGACCATGGATCATTTTGCCAGTCCGCTGAACAGGCAACTACCCAGGTTCTGTTCCAGGCAACCGCATCCCTTGAGAACAGCGCCAGATGCATTCCTGATCCCCTAGTCAGAGCCTGCTTTATGCCTTTTCTCCCACACCTCTGGTGGCCTGGACTCTATTCAAAGTCCAGCAGGACCGAGCCACGGTGATCCTGATAGCCCCCAGGTGGCCCAGGCAGCCGTGGTTCCCTCTTCTTCTGCAATTGGCAGTGGATACTCCACTGCCTCTGGGGTTGCAACCCGACCTTCTGACTCAGGATCAGGGGTCCCTCTTGCATCCCAACCTCAAATCCCTCAATTTGATGGCCTGGCTGCTGAAAGGCTAGTCCTTGCTCCTTGCTCCTATCAAGGGAGGTTGAAGAGGTGGTGTTGGCATCCAGGAAGCATTCCACTAGGAAGGCCTATGCTCTGAAGTGGTGTTGGTTCTCTACTTGGTGTTCTCAACAGCAAGAGGACCCCTTCTCCTGCTCTGTCCAGGTGGTGCTCCAATACCTGCTTCACCTTTCCAATCTAGGACTTCAGTCCAACTCTGTCCGGGTTCACCTCAGTGCCCTCTCAGCTCACCACTCGCCGGTGGATGGACAGTCTCTCTCAGGCCACCCTCTGGTGTCTCGCTTTCTCAGAGGTCTGTTTCTGCTTAATCCTCCTATTCGTCAACCGGCCACTGAGTGGGATCTCAATGTGGTCTTGCAGCAACTGACTCGACCACCTTTTGAGCCAATGGCAACCTACCATTTGCGTTTCCTCTCCTGGAAGGTATTGTTCCTTGTGGCACTCACCTCGGCTAGGCGGGTAAGTGAGCTTCAGGCCCTGGTCTCGGATAGGCCGTATACCAGGTTCTATAGGAACAGGGTAGTCTTGCAGACTCATCCTAAGTTCCTCCCAAAGGTAGTGTCCTCCTTCCACCTCAACCAGGAGGTGGTACTCCCAACGTTCTTTCCCAGGCCGCACACCAGTAGGGCAGAGACTGTCTTGCATACCCTAGATTGTAGAAGGGCGCTGTCCTTTTACCTTGAACGTACGCAGGGGCATAGAAGGGCTTCTCAGCTCTTCATTTCCTTTGACTCTAATAAATTGGGGTTGCCTGTCACTAAGCATACGTTGTCCATTTGGGTGGCAGACTGTATCGCCTGGGCGTACAGGGCAGCCGGCCTCTCCCTGGAGGGTCGAGTCACGACCCACCTGGTCAGGGCGAAGGCCGCATCAGTAGCTCACTTCCATTCTATTCCATTGGCAGACATCTGCCGGGCCGCTACTTGGTCTTCAAGCCAGACTTTTGCGGACCACTACTGCCTCGAGAGGGAGTCCCGTAGGGACAGTGCTTTCGGGCAAGCGGTACTCCGTAATCTCTTTGAGGTTTAGGCAACTCCTACCCTCCGGCCCTGATGTTGGGCTACCGTTCAGGTGTGGTCTCAGAGAAGATTCTCTTACTGTTGCTGAAGCTCTAGAGAGAGCTCTATTTTTCAGCCTGTGTTCCTGGTAGCCCAGAGCTAGGGAGTCACCCATATGTGACGACTGACTTCCTGCTTGGTCCTGAAGAAAGAATAGTTACTCACCTGTAACAGGTGTTCTCCAGGAGTAGCAGGAATCAGTCCTCACGACCTTCCCTCCTCCCCTTGGAGTTGCAGTTGTATATAGTACATTTTCTTTTTGTGCTGTCTTTTAGCTATGTCATTTGACTGAGCAAGATAGCACCTTTGGGCGGGAAGGGGACCGCGCATGCGTGCCTGCATTCCCAAAGGCTTTCTTTGAAAGCTGGGGAAATGCTACCAATGGGGGCTCCGCCGACGCCGACGTCACCCATATGTGAGGACTGATTCCTGCTGCTCCTGGAAAACACCTATTACAGGTGAGTAACTACTCTTTATGGCATCCCAATCCCCAGTCTCTGCATCTCAGGGCTTGGTTGCTGAAGGCCTAGATCTTCATGATATTAACCTTCCTCAGCAAGTAAAGGATATCCTTTATGCTTCCAGGAAGCCTTCCACAAGACCCTCTTTTGCTATCAAGTGGAAAAGGTTTACGATATGGTGTTCGCAGAAGGGTCTTAACCCCCTTATGATACCTCTGGAATCATTACTGGAGTATCTCCTTCATTTATCCAATGCAGAACTTAAAACTAACTCAGTAAGAGTCCGTTTGAGTGCTATTGCAGCTTCTTTCAAGCCTCTAAATGGACAACCTATTTCTTCCCATCCTCTTATAGCAAGATTTATGAGAGGCCGCCTTCTAACTAAGCCTCCCATTAGGCCACCACCGGTGGCATGGGACTTAAACCTGGTTCTTGGTCAGCTCATGAAGCCACCTTTCGAACCCTTAGCCTACTACCTCATTGAAATTCCTTTCTTGGAAGGTTATCTTTCTCATTGCAATCACATCAGCACGCCACATCAGTGAGTTGCAGGCACTAGTAGCTGATCCACCTTATACAAGGTTCCATCATGACAAGGTAGTCCTTAGGACTCATCCACACTTTATGCCAAAGGTGGTCTCGCCTTTTCATCTTAACCAGGCGGTCTACCTGCCTGTGTTTTTTCCAAGGCCTCATGCATCAAATGCAGAAAGAAATCTTCATACTTTGGACTGTAAAAGAGCTTTAGCTTTTTACTGACAAAGAACACAGCAACATAGAAAGTCCTCTCAACTCTTTGTTGCTTTTGATCCTTCTCATTTGGGACTTCCAGTTTCCAAGAGAACATTGTCCAACTGGATTGCGCAGTGTATTTCATTTGTCTGTCAGAGTAAGAATCTTCCTCTGGAGGGCCATGTCACAGCTCACAATGTGAGAGCCATGGCAGCTTCAATGGCTCATCTGCACTCTGTGTCTATCGACGACAACTGTCGAGCAGCCACTTGGTCCTCAGTTCATACCTTCACAGCCCATTACTGCTTGGACAAGGACTCCCGCCGGGATGCCTTGTTTGGTCAGGCTGTTCTCCAACACCTGTTCCATACCTATTCAACTCCTACCCACCATCCCTGGTTGGATGCCAGAGATCCATGGAGGGAAGTGGAGCCCTTTCACAGGGACACACAGCTTCTGGGGTCTCTCCCTGGCATCTAAAGCTAGGGAGTCCCCATATGTGAAGACTACATTCCTGCTTGTTCCTGGAGATAGCATAGTTACTCACCTGTAACAGTTAATCTCCGGGAACAGCAGGAATTTAGTCTTCACAACCCACCCACCTCCCCTAGGAGTTGTATCTCTCTATCTCTTTCTCTTTCCCTCTCTCTCTCTTTGTCTCAGCTTTAAACTCAACTGGAGAGAGGCAGTTGGGAAAGGCGGGAAGGCAGCACGTATGCACTGTGGGATGCTCCCAAAAGCTTTCTAATTGGACGCTGGGGAGCGTTCCCGCACAGGCTCTGCTGGTACCGACGATACCCATATGTGAGGACTAAATTCCTGCTGTTCCCGGAGATCACCTGTTACAGGTGAGTAACTATGCTTTATATAAACAAGCCTTTCCATGATAAGTCTAGGAATATAGCTATGGTTACTATGATGGAAAGATAGTTGATACACGTATAGTAGATGGCCAGGTGAGGACTGTGGCTCTTATGTGATAATACAGCATAATGGATGAGAGGGAGCTCAGCTCATATTGTGGTCTAAAGGATTTAGTAATTTTTATATTATATTGTCTGGCTATATCCTTAAGGGAGAATTTGGGTGTACATAGAAATTATTGTATGTATTGTATGATTCCTTATCAGAACTCCAGTCCAGTCCCTTTACTTCTGGGGTTGCGCAACCCTTCCAGCAGCTTGGAGGCTGAGCCCATCATCGTTTTGATGATGGTGTGGTATAAATACCACTGGCACCACTCCTAGGCACCAGTATTCTCAGCCTCCAAGCAGCTGGAGGGTTCCCGTAAGCCAAAGAGCTTACTGGAGTTTTATTTATATCTTTTAAATTTATTTTCTTTAAGTTCTTTGTTTTTCTTCTTAGTTTTGGGAGTTCCTTTACTCCTGTGCCCTTTTTTGGGGTTTCTGTTTCTTTAAGTTAGATAACTCCCTCCCCCCCCCTTACACCTCCGGTTGTCTCCGGGTCTTCAATGAAGGAGGGGATTTGCCTCGGCAGTGGGGAGGGTAATGCAGCTCTCCTCCCGCTTGTCCAGCCATCCGGCTCCCCCACGGCTCTCCTCCCGGCCTCCTCTGCCTCGTGCTGAAGCCCCTCGGGTTGGCTGAGTGCTAGAGGCAGCATCGCACGATTTAATTCAGGCTCCTCGCCTCGTGCTATAGCGCTGGTCTCGGCGGTGTGCTAGAGGCGGCTCCGCAAGGCAGAAAATTGTTTCCTGCTTTGTCGGGGAGCCCGGAGTGCGGCGGCGAGATTTCCTCCGCCGGCCACAGGCCCTGTCTCCACGTGGTCGCGGCCTACCATGTGGAGTCCAGGTGTAGCCTTTGAATGATCGCGGGCAAGACGACACGGAAACGGGTCAACGAAACTGCAAGTATAAGAAGGGGCTTTTTCTGTGCTGATTAGCAGGAATTAAGATTAAATTCAAAAGAAAAAAATTTAGGCACAGGAGGGGGAGTACTGTTTAAACGGTTGGGGGAGGGGTGTACTAGTGTTGAATTTTGCCCCAGATCAGGATTACTTTATTGCATTTGTTTCTTTGGTTTCCTTTGTTTCTAGTTTGTTTAAAGTTCAGTGCCCTAGATCAGGATTTGGTCATTTATTGCATTTGTTTTTCTTGGATTCTAATTGATTTAAAGTTCAGCTAGAGGTGTTCATAATCTAAAGGGGCATGACGGGCAAACCATGGTGTCCATCCTGCGGCACTCGTAGGGGTACGGATTCGGAAACTGGGATCTGCAGGGGGTGTGCTGCAGAAGCGGCTTCTGTTGAGCAGGAAATCCACTTAACCATGGCACAGGCTTCCCAAGAGTCGAGTGACCTTCTAGAGGGGGGAGGGGAATCTTCTTCTACCCCTCCTTCCTCCTTGGTTCTGCCGGGCCCTTCCCAGGCCCGTCTGCCCGTTTCCAACGGGTCGGAAGCGGGCTGGGAACACTTTTCTCCAGAGTTTGTCCTGCTGTTAACACAAGGCTTACTGCATGCGTCAGCAAGGAACAATGGGCTCATCGGAAGGCAAAGAAAGTGGCCTGGCCTGCCCAGGGAAGTCGAGGTCCCATGGCCCCGGGGCTCCTCCCAAGCGCACTAGGCTATTGGGCGAGGAGCTCCTCCCGTCCCTATCTCCGGCCCCCCCGGAGGAGGAGGAGGGCTCGCTCAGTGAGGCAGGTGAAGAAGGGGAGGAGCTTGAGGAAGGTGAGATTCCGGAGGAGGAACAACCCCGGATAGTTCGAGTTTTTCGTCGAGAGGAGCTCCCAGCATTAATAGATGAGTCTCTCAAGGTACTCAATATGGCCTCGGATGCCCCAGCCGAGGAAGAAGCATTGGAGGATCCGTTGATCCAAGCCGTCAGGAAATCGCAGAAGGTGTTCCCGGTCCACAGGGTAGTGCGCCGATGACCCAGGAGGAGTGGAACCAACCGGAGTCGAGTTTAAGGGGAGTCTGAGCCATGGCCCGTTTGTACCCTTTACCGGAGCCAGATAAGGATCTGCTGAAATCTCCAAGGGTGGACGCGGCGGTGTCGGCAGTAACAAAGAAGACAACTATCCCGTTAGAGGGCAGTACGGCTCTGAGGGATAGTCAGGATAGAAAACTTGATACGCTTCTGAAGCAAGCCTTTGATATTAGCGCGCTCGCCTTGCAGGCCTCAGTATCAGGGGCGTGGGTAGCTAGAGCCTGTCTGAGGTGGGCCCAACAGCTTCAGCTTTTGGAAGGAGATTCATCCGACAAGCAAGCTGTTTCAGCGAGATTAGAATCTGGTGCTGCCTTCCTGGCAGATAGCCAGTACGATCTCATTAGGAGCCTGGCGAAGAATATGGCATCTGTGGTAGCTGCCAGGAGGTATTTGTGGTTACGCAATTGGGCGGTGGACCCCTCTTCAAAAGCACGCCTAAGTCGTCTCCCTTTCAAGGGGAGGTTGCTGTTTGGGGAAGACCTAGACAAGTTGGTAAAAGACCTAGGCGAGTCCAAGGGAGGTAGGCTCCCGGAGGACAGGCCTAAACAGAGCCAAGCGATGGGGAACGCTCGGAACCAGCCAAGGGATTTCTGAAGATTCCATCCGGCCAGATCGAACTCCTTTCCTAAGGGCCGCTTCCCCTCTAGGGGTCAAAGCTTCAGGGGGTTTCGGGGGGCCGGTAGAGGTTTCGGGACCCCTCCCCCCCACAGGCCCCAGGAAAACGCAATGAGGCAGCGGGGGCCCAGGAGAAAGGCCTGCTGGTGGGGGGTCGTTTAAGGCAGTTTCTTCCTGCCTGGGCCCGGGTCACAACTGATCGATGGGTACTGGAAGTGATCCGAGAGGGGTACGCTCTCGAATTTGCAAGACAAGTTCGTCCAGCCTTTATTCAGTCTCCCTGCGGTCCTCCAGAAAAGAGGGCGGCGATAGAGGATACTCTTTCAAGGCTGTTGGCGCTGGGAGCGGTGGTTCCCGTTCCGAGGGACCAATTCGGGTCCGGTCGATACTCGATCTATTTTGTGGTACCAAAGAAAGAAGGATCCTTTCGTCCCATCCTAGACCTAAAACAAATCAATCGCTGCCTCTCAGTGCCTCATTTCAGAATGGAAACCCTGAGGTCAGTCATTGCGGCGGTAAGACAGGGGGAGTTCCTGACTTCCTTGGACTTAACAGAGGCATACTTACATATACCGGTCCGAACGTCCCATCAGCAGTTCCTGAGGTTCGCAGCACCAAGAGGTCATTTTCAGTTCTAGGCCCTTCCCTTTGGCCTAGCAACAGCCCCCAGGACGTTCACCAAAGTAATGGTGGTGGTGGCAGCGGCCCTTCGCAAGGAGGGAATTTTGGTTCATCCCTATCTGGACGATTGGCTGATCAGGGCAAAGTCAGAAGCGGAAAGTCGGTCAGCCACTGCCAGGGTGGTGGAATTCCTGGAGGAATTGGGTTGGGTCATCAATCGGAAGAAGAGCAGATTAATTCCCATGCAGGAGATCGAGTACCTCGGAGCAAGATTCGACACCAGGAGAGGAAGGGTGTTCCTGACGAAGCAGAGGCTAAAGGACCTGATAAGCCTGGTCTCCCTGTTCTTAGCAAGGCGGAATCCCACCGCTTGGCATTACCTCCAACGTCTGGGCACCATGGCGGCGACGATAGAGGTGGTTCCGTGGGCCAAGGCACATATGCGTCCTCTTCAACGAGCCCTGTTAAGGCGGTGGTCTCACCAGCTTCATCCCTTGTCCATGCAACTGCCCTGTCCTCTTCGGGTCAAGAGGGCCCTTCTCTGGTGGCGGAGCCCAAGGAACTTAGGGGGCGGGATGCCCCTCGAACCGCCCCAGTAGAAACATAAACATAGAAACATGATGACAGAAAAAGACCACAAGGCCCATCTAGTCTGTCCTTCCATAACAACTACAACAGTCCACTTTTTACCTTTAGAGATCCTCTGTGTTGGTCCCATGCTTTTTTGAATTCAGTTACTGTCCTCATCTCTACCACCTCCACTGGGAGACTATTCCACGGATCCACTACTCTTTCCGTAAAGAAATATTTCCGCATATCACTCCTGAATCTATCTCCCTTCACCCTCATCCCATGTCCCCTCGTCGCAGAACTTGTTTTCAATTGAAAGAGGCTCTCTCCCTGAACATTTATGCCACGGAGGTATTTAAACATCTCAATCATATCACCTCTATCCCGCCTTTCCTCTAAGGTGTACATATTAAGATCCTTAAGTCTGTCCTCATATGCTTTATAATGAAGACTACTAATCATCTTAGTAGCAACCCTCTGCACCGACTCCATCCTGTTCACATCCTTTTGAAGGTGCGGTCTCCAGAATTGCACACCATACTCCAAATGAGGTCGCACCAAAGACTTATACAGAGGCATTATCACCTCCTTTTTTCTGCTAGCCATTCCTCTCCGTATGCACCCAAGCATCCTTCTAGCTTTTGCCGTCGCCTTTTCTACCTGTTTAGCTACTTTAAGATCATCGGACACAACTACGCCTAGGTCCCGCTCTTCTTTAGTGGACAAAAGTACTTCATCTCCTATGCTGTATTGCTCCCTAGGATTGCTGCAGCCCAAATGCATGACCTTACATTTTTTAACATTAAATCCCAGCTGCCAAATTCTAGACCATTCTTCAAGCTTAGCTAGATCCCTCCTCATGTTATCTACACCTTCCTGGGTGTCGACTTTATTGCAGATTTTGGTATCATCCGCAAAGAGGCAAACCTTACCCGACAGCCCTTCCGCTATATCACTAACAAAGATGTTAAAAAGAATCAGACCAAGGACAGATCCCTGGGGCACACCACTGGTAACATCCTTCTCCTCAGAGTGAGCTCCATTTACTTGTACTCTTTGTCGCCTCCCACACAACCAATTTCTAACCCAAGCAGTAACTTTAGGGTCCATCCCTAGGGTGCTCAGTTTGTTTATAAGTTGCCTGTGAGGAACAGTGTCAAAGGCTTTACTGAAATCTAAATACACCACATCTAGAGCTCTCCCTCGGTCCAACTCCCTGGTCACCCAGTCAAAGAAATCAATCAGATTTGTCTGACAAGACCTGCCTCTGGTGAATCCATGCTGCCTCGGATCCTGTAATCCGCTGGACTCCAGAAACCTCACTATTTTCTCTTTCAACAGCGTTTCCATTAATTTACTCACCACTGAAGTTAAACTAACCGGCCTGTAGTTTTCAACCACATCCTTACTTCCGCTTTTGTGTAAAGGCACCACATGAGCCTCTCTGCAGTCCTTTGGCACCACTCCCGACTCCAACGAGGCATTGAAAAGGTCAGTCAGTGGAGTTGCTAGAACGTCCCCAAGTTCCCTCAGTATTCTAGGGTGTATCCCATCCGGTCCCATCGCTTTGTCTACTTTAAGTTGAGCTAGTTTCTCACGAACACAGTCTTCTGAAAATTGTTCAAGATGTCCCTCGCTTCTGTTCTTATTTGTGGGTGTTTTCTGAGGTCCTGCTCCTGGTTCTTCATCTGTGAACACAGAACAAAAATATTTGTTAAGCAATTCCGCTTTATCCTTATCAGCTTCTACATATTCCCCCCCTGTACCCTTGAGTCTGACAATACCACTTTTGCCCTTCCTCTTCTCACTAATATATCTGAAAAATGTCTTATCTCCCCATTTTATTGCATTGGCTATTTCCTCCTCCTTTTGAATCTTTGCCTTCTTGACTACTTTGCTAGCTTCTCTAAGTTTTTCCAAATACAGATGCCTGTCTTCCTTTCTCTGTGATCTCTTGTATTTCATGAAGGCCTCCCTCTTTTTCTTCACTTTTTCAGCTACTTCCTTCGAAAACCATAGCGGTCTCCTGTTCCTTTTGCCTTTATTTACCATTTTAACAAAAAGGTTGGTTGCCTTTAAAATACCCCCTTTCAGTTTTGCCCACTGTTGTTCTACATCCCCCAGCTGTTCCCATCCCACTAATGACTCCCTGAGGTATTGGCCCATCTTCGCAAAGTTAGTCTTCCTAAAGTCTAAGATCTTCACCTTGGAATGGATTCTAACAGCCCTAGTCCTAATACTGAACCACACCATCTGGTGATCACTGGATGCAAAATGATCTCCCACTACAACATCAGAAACACTTTCACCATTGGTAAGCACCAAGTCCAGTATGGCCCCTTCACGTGTGGGGTCTGTTACCAATTGCCTGAATAGTTCTCCCTGTAGAGAATCCAGGATCTCCTTACTCCTAGATGATACTGCAGCAGGAAAGTGCCAATCAACATCTGGCATATTGAAATCTCCTAGCAGTAGCACTTCCCCTTTCCTAGCAATGCTGCGTATGTCTTCAATTAACTCTCTGTCCACCGCTTCCTCTTGTGAGGGAGGTCTGTATATCACACCAATGCAAATAGATTTCTCTTTCCCTCTTTCTAGTTTAACCCACAATGCCTCCTCTCTCCCTTTTAAGCTCTGTAATTCCAAAGCTTTAATAGTAGTTTTTACATATAGTGCTACTCCTCCTCCCCTTCTTCCTACCCTGTCCTTTCTGAATAAAGTATAGCCAGGTATAGTTACATCCCAGTCATGGTTTTCTGTGAACCATGTTTCTGTAACTGCCACTAAATCTAAGTCAGCCACTCCCACCAAAGCTTCAACTTCAGAGATCTTATTTCCCATGCTACGGGCATTAATACACACTGCTTTCCATATGTTACCCCTGTTACCCATTTCCATAAAGGTATTTAATGTATCACTTACCTGGGGGCTTTCACTTACCTGGGGGCTTTCTTCACCCATCCCCAACGAATCTAGTTTAAAGCCCTCTTCAGTAGATTAGCCAGTCTACTACCAAAGATGTGTTGACCTTTCTTGGACAGATGGATGCCATCTCTGCTCTGCAACCCTTGGAACAGCATCCCATGGTCTAGGAAACCAAAACGCTCTCGAAGACACCATCCACGCAGCCATGCATTAATCTCCAGGATGCGAGCCTCTCTGCCTTGGCCTTTACCCTCAACAGGGAGGATTGAAGAGAACACCACCTGTGCACCTACCTGCTTCACCCTCTGTCCCAGAGCCATGAAGTCACTTTTGATACGTTCCAAGGTATACCTGGCAGTATCATTTGTTCCAACATGGATTAGCAACATTGGGTAATAGTCAGTGGGCTTGATGAGTCTCGGCAAATTCTCCGTAACATTTTGGATCTTGGCACCAGGCAGACAGCATACCTCTCTGGACATCAAGTCTGGTCGGCAGATGGATGCCTCAGTACCCCTCAGAAGAGAGTCTCCAACCACCACTACCCTTCGTTTCCTTCTGGTCACTGATTCTGCAACTATGGGGTACTTGAACTCTGGTTCTTCCCTTTCCAGGGATGCTTTCACCTCCTCCACTTCCAGGGCTGCATAATGGTTCTTCAATTCAAGGGCTGGAGAAGTTGGATTGGTGATTTTGCAGGCTCTGGTGACTTTTGTCCAACCATCGACATTCTGTTGACACCCATCTTCTCCTGTGCTGGAGAGCCTGGTTGCTGCAAGCAGCATCTCATCAATGTACTTCTCACTGTCTTGAATGCTCCTCAGCCTCGCCACCTCCTCTCTGAGTTCCTCCACTTGTTTCCTCAGAGCTTCAGCATGCAGGCACCCTGCACATGGAACTGGTTCTTCAACTGGCAATAGGGCCTCTGTCTGGACCGAGGCAGAAGCTGTAACGGGGGCAACAGCTTTAGCAATACGATTTTTCCCAGCCATTGTTCTGTTTGTGGAGCTTAGGTATCTGTTAAAGCAAAAGAGAGAGATCTACGAAGTACCAGCTGGTTTCGCAGCTGTCCTTTCAGAGAAAAAGCAGTTAAATCTCTTTAATTATATTCAAAATGTGCTGGTCCAATTCACTGTGATTTGATAAAGGGGGAGGTGCCCTATAAAGCAAGACTGCTCACTAGGGGTGGGTGGGAGTCGGGGTGGGTAGGGAGGGAACTAACCCCTGATTAGGTGTTAGCAGTTCCTGAACCTGAGGGGGTTACAGAGTTCAGCAATACTACTGTGCTCAAGTACAGATTCCCCTAAAACAGCAAAAATGAATTTAACCTTGCTTTAAAAAAATATACACAAAACCCTTTTAAGAGCTCCCAGTCAGAGAGCTAGCAATGTAACAAAAAACACCAAACAAAGAAACCCTCAAAACCTCACTTACTGTTTGATGTGAGGAGCCCTGGTTAAGAAAGCCTCCATTAGATACAACTGACGACGGATGCAAGTTTGTCAGACTGGGGTGCTCATTGCGAGGGCCAGTTCACACAGGGTCGATGGACTCCTGGAGAATCGCACTGGTCCATCAACAGACTGGAGCTACGGACAGTGGCTTTGGCACTCAGAGCTCTCGAGCCCTTAGTTCATCAGAGGGCGGTCCGCATCCTTTCCGACAGTGTCACCACGGTGGCCTACATCAACCGCCAGGGGGGAACAAGCAGCCCCTCGCTCGAGAAGGAAGCGGACAGACTTTTACGGTGGGCCGAGGCTCATTTGTTGGATATATCAGCACAACACGTTGCCGGGTCAGAAAATGTGACGGCCGATTACCTCAGCAGGCACAAGATAGACCACGGAGAGTGGGAGCTAGCTCCGGGGGTGTTCGACCAAGTGGTAGCGCTCTGGGGGCCGCCAGTCATGGACCTCATGGCATACTACCAAACGACCAAGGCATGCCGGTTCTTCAGTCGCAGGAAGGAAAGAATGTCCGAAGGCCTGGACGCGCTGGTCCAGAAGTGGCCGGCAGAGGGCCTGCTGTATGTGTTTCTGCCCTGGGCCCTCATAGGGAGGGTTCTGCGGTGAATAGAGGCCCACCAGGGGTTGGTAATTCTCATTGCCCCGGATTGGCCTCGTCGTCCGTGGTATGCAGATCTGGTGAGGCTAGCGGCTGATCATCCCTGGAAGCTCCCCGACAGGAAGGATCTGCTACGGCAGGGTCCAGTTTGGATGCCCCATGTACATCGATTCTCGCTTACGGCCTGGCTATTGAAAGGGCACGGCTCCGGAAGCGGGGTTATTCGAGTTCAGTAATTTCGACTCTGTTGAACGCACGAAAACGCTCTACCTGTCTTTCTTATGTCAGAGTTTGGTGCATTTTTGAAGCTTGGTGCGCGGATCATCGGCTGAATCCCCTAACTGTCTCAGTCCCAGAAGTCCTGGATTTTCTACAGGCAGGTTTCGAGAAGGGCTTGGCTCCCAGCTCGTTGCGGGTTCAGCTGGCGGCCATTTCTTGCTATAGGGGTAAGGTCCGAGGCAAGTCCCTAGGGAACCACACGGATGTGGCCAGGTTCCTGAGGGTGGTCAAGCGGCTGCGGCCTCAACAGAGGTCGGTTGTTCCTCCTTGGGACCTTAACCTGGTGCTAGATGCCTTAACCTTAGAACCTTTTGAACCGTTAAGGAGCGCCTCCCTTAAAGACCTGACGCTAAAGTCGGTATTTTTGGTAGCAATCTGTTCAGCCAGGCGTGTCTCGGAACTTCAGGCTCTGTCCTCTCGGCCCCCTTTTCTTTCATTTTTCAAAGATAAGGTGGTCTTGCATACGGTCCCATCCTTCCTGCCCAAGGTCTGCTCCCCTTTTCATGTGAACCAATCGGTCTCGCTCCCTTCTTTCGCAGGAGAATCGCAAGAAGGGGACGGAGCCATGCTGCGACGCCTGGACGTGCATAGAGTGCTAAAGCGTTACCTCTCCTGCACAGCGCCCTTCCGAAAGTCCGAACGCCTATTCGTGCAGTTTGGGGGGGCACACAAGGGGGAGGTGGCGGCCAAGGCTTCCATTTCTAGGTGGATCAGGGAAGGGATTGCCTCCGCCTATGTTCTCAAGGGGAGACGGGTTCCAGTAGGGCTTCGCGCTCATTCAACGCGGGCGCAGGCGGCTTCTTGGGCAGAGCACAGCTTGGTCCTGCCACTGGACATTTGTAGAGCGGCTACGTGGTCCACGCTGCATTCCTTTGCCAAGCACTACAGGCTGGATGTCCAGAGGAGAGCGGACTCCAGGTTCGGAGATGCAGTGCTTCGGTCCGGGTTGGCGAACCCCGCCCAGGTTTTAGCTGCTCTGTTACATCCCAGAAGTAAAGGGACTGGACTGGAGTTCTGATAAGGAAGAAGCAATTAGTTTTTACCTGCTAATTGGTGTTCCTGAAGGAACTCCAGTCCAGTCCCTGATCCCGCCCAGGTTCGGTTTTCAGTAAACAGCAGGGTACAGCGGACCGAAGCCAGAGGACGAAGCAAAAGGTGGGGTTTCCAGTCTTGAGGACTCCGGGAGCATGGCGGCCCACTAGGAGGGAGCCGTGGGGAGTGGGGAAGGCTAGGTCGGCCTCGGGCAAGCCCTCTCCTTCCTTCCCCTCCCTGGTCACCTTTACTCCTTTACCCTCTTTTAAAAAAAAAAAAACAACAAAAAAAAAACCTCTTTATGTTCTTTGCGAGTTATAGTTGTTGGTTCTTTAGCGGATAGTCGATAGGTCTGCTTTTTCAATAGATTACTGGTGCCTAGGGGTGGTGCCAGTGGTATTTATACCACACCATCATCAAAACGATGATATGCTCAGCCTCCAAGCTGCTGGAAGGGTTGCGCAACCGCAGAAGTAAAGGGACTGGACTGGAGTTCCTTCAGGAACACCAATTAGCAGGTAAGAACTAATTGCTTCTTTATTTTTGTTGTAGTCCACTTTGCATTGTATGGCAGATAATCAGATTTAAGAAAATAAATATGTATCCTTGAGGCAGCTTTAGGTTGTGTATATTTTTAAGTTTAGATTTTAACATTGTAGCTACATGTCATTGCTGCTACAATTAGGTAGTCGTACTATCAAAAATAACTTGAGACAAGAGATGCCAAAATAGACTCCCCTCCCTCAACTTCTTGTAGGATATTAGGGTAAATTCTGAAACAAGACAAAATTTTGCAGCAAAGATTTTAAATTCTATAGCATATTTACAAAGCTTTATAGAAACGGAGAAAAATGGTGGCAGATAAAGACCATACAGATCCATTCTGCCCATCCATACCAACTACTAAGCTCTACAATCCCTTCTTTACCTTGAGAAGATCTTCTGTGTTTGTCCCATGCTTTCTTGACTTCAGATTCAGTCTTTGTCTCTGCTATCTCCATTGGGAGGCTATTTCATGTATCCACCACTCTTTCCATTAAGAAATATTTCCTCAAATTATTCCTGAGTCTGTCCTCTTTCACCTTTATCCTTTGCTCCTCATGCCAGTTCTTTTTCTTTCAATTGAAAGAAGCTTTCTCCAGGAACAAGTCAGTCCTCACGTATGGGTGACGTCTGTGCCGACAGAGCCCACGCGGAGCATTTCCCCAGCTTTCACAGAAAGCCTTTTGTGAATGCTACCACCCCTGCGTGGCCCCCTTCCTGCCCAAGGCTGCCATCTTGCTCAGTCTCCTTTATTCCATGGAGCCCAACAAACGTATGTCCTGTTTCCCTGGAAAATTTCTTTAAAAATTATCCTCAAAAGTTGGATTTTTCCCAGTTTGCGTACTGGTTCCTCTTCCTGCCTCGAGCCGGCACAGTCCCTGATGCTGTCCTCGGCTCTTCCCCTCCTTTTTTTTTTTTTTGATGAGGCTTGCCTCGACCGGCCCTCGTGCTCTTTTTTGCCCGGGGGTCATCGACCCCGACCGGGTGACTCCCACCATATCTCCCGATGGGTTCAAAAAGTGCGACCGCTGCAGTCAGACCATGTCTGTCACAGACACCCATGACTGCCGCTTGCACTGCCTCGGTCCGGACCACGACAGTGCCACCTGCAACCTGTGCCAGGCCAGGACTCAGAGAACCAAGAAGAAATGGTCAGAGTTGCAGGAGAAGCTGTTCTCATGGTCCAATTCAGCATTGGCTTTCCCGACACTGAGCCCCAAGCCAAGCATATCCCTTGAGGCCTGGGCGTTTTTGAAGTCCTGTGGCGGCGTCTCCTCTGTAAAGACGCCGGACCCTTCAAAGAAAAAGAAAAAATCCTCTAAGCCAGTTAAGGTTCCACCGGTGAAATCCGGTAAGGTCCTGTACAGGGACTTGGGCGACTCTGAGCAGTGCCCCCTTAAAGTCTCTAAGAGGGGAGTCCTTGGCTGGTGGCGACTGTGCGAGACTCCCCTAGGCCATAGTCCTTGTTGAGGATACACTTGCAAGAGTGCCATCGTCTGGCCCGAGACACTCTGTGCCCACGCCAAAAGCTGCAGTGTCTCCTGGTAGACAGTCCAGAATGGCGGCCCTGGAGCAGAATATCTCTGTCATCCTGGCCTTGCAGCAGGCGATGTCGGGTTCACCAGCATCATCTGCCCTGACAACTGGGCCCCCAGGCGTTGAGCCAGGCCCTGAGCGCCACCGACCTTGGACAAATCCTCGGCACCGATCGAGGTCCCAGTCCCAATCTTCGGTTGTCTGGTCCTCCCCGGCAGGTTTTCGGCACTCTGACCCAAGACCCATCAGGGGACCCTGGTTCCTTGGGACCAGCCTTGAGGCACGAGAGCCCCGAGCCTTGGAATCCTCAACGCCCTCGGGCTCCGACTTGGAGACCAATGTCGAGGCCTCTCCAAGACTTCTTGACACCAAAATGTCCCCTCGGAGCCATCCCTTCCTGAACCCTGACACTGCTTTCCATGACTTCGTATGGGACATGGCCTGGGCCCTCTCAGTCCCGACCAAGTCATAGGAGGCCCCACACACCAAAGAACTGGAGATTCTCCAGTATGAGTCCTCTCCAAAGGAGACTCTCACAGTGCCGGTGCAGCCCATCCTTGAGCACCTGCGGACGTGGGAGACCCTGGCCTTGGTGCTGGTGGTCAGCCGGTACCTCGATGCCATCTACCGTGTCAAGAAGGGCCCAGGCTTCCAAAAGTCCCAACTGCATAATTCCATGGTCATGGAGTCCTCGATGCAAAAACTCAAAAACCAGAACAACTACTCTTCTGTCCCCCTGGGCAGGAAAGCCAGAGCTTTCGACGCCCTCGGGCGCAAGTGCTTCCAGGGATTCATGCTGGGCTGCTGAATACAAGCCTATGAGTTGCACATAGGTGTGTACCTCAAGGGCCTTATCCAAGACTTGGCAGACTTTTCTACGGGCCTCGCCGGGGAATCCCTTCAGAGGTTCCAAGCCCTGACCACCAGGATCTGGGACTGCTCAAAGTTCCTCTCCCGTGCTGCCTATGACTGCTTTGAATCTTCAGCAAGAGTAGCAGCAGCGGGCATCAGGGCCCAGTGCCAGGCCTGGTTACAAACCTCCAACCTCGAGCAATGGGTGCAAGAAAAATTGCTGGATGTCCCCTGCACCAGGGAAAACTTGTTTGGCAAGCCTATGGCCGACAAAGCGGCCGAGATATAGGCTGAGATCATAACCAGGCAAAGGCTCTCGAGGAAAACCTCGACCCTGCCCCAAAAGAAGCCATCGGGAAAGAGACCACCCTTCCTGAGGAAGAAGGGGCCTTTCCACCAGGACCACTACCAGCCCTTCTTGGGGCAACAGCAATAGGGCCCCAGCCCAAGAACGAGGGCCATGGTTTGAGGAAGCCAAAGGCCCAGAAGCCGCAGACACCAGCTTCCACTCAGCCTGGGGGAAGCTTTTGACTCTCCAGGCAGGGCTTCTCTCCCCCAGGAGACCCTTCCCAGCCCACAGGGGGCTGCCTGGTGCTTTTTGCCCACAGGTGGGCTGGGGTCACCATGGACCAGCCCTCCTTTACTACTTGTAGGACCCACTATCTCCTCAGATTCCAACAAACACCTCCAGGGTTCTTCCCAGGTGAGCAGGTGCAACCTCTCCTTCACCAGACCTTACTCCTGTCAGAGCTCAAGGGTTTGCTTAGGGACAAGGCAGTAGAACTTGTACTTAGACAACTGTGGGGAAAAGGTTTCTACTCGAGGTATTTCCTTGTCCCCAAAAGAACTGGAGGCCTCAGGCCCATACTAGACCTGCAAAACCTGAACAAGTTTCTGGTGAGGGAGAAGTTCAAGATGCTGTCCCTTGAAACTCTGCTGCCCTACCTCCACCAGGGAGATTGGCTGTGCTCCTTAGACCTAAAGGATGCATATGCCCACATCCTGATCCACCCCTCCCACAGACAGTACCTAAGGTTCGTGGTGGGAGGAGAGCACTACCAGTACAGGGTACTTCCATTCTTCTTGGCCTCCTTGCCCAGAGTCTTTACAAAGTGCTTGATGGTCGTGGCCACCTATGTGCGCTTACAAGGGGCCTTTGTCTTCCCCTATCTGGATCTGGCTCATCAGAGGCAGCACGGCCCTCGGGGCCAGCCATGCCACAGGGTGAACAATCTGCCTCCTACAGCATTAGGGGTTCATCAGCTCCCACCTCTTTCCATCCCAAAACCTGGAGTTCATAGGTGCCCAGCTGACACTTTACAGGTCAAGGCCTCTCTTTCAAAGGAGAGAGCAATTCACCTCATGCAGCTAGCGAGAGAGGTACAGACTTTTGCCGGTCGGTACCGACTCGCCGCCTCCTTCGGTTGCTGGGTAACGTGGCCTCAACAATTCACGTCACGCCCCCTAGCCCACTTGCACATGCGGGCAGCCCAGTGGTGACTCCACTCCCAGTGGACCCAAACCACGGCAGGTTATGTGACGGGGTCAGTCATCTTCCAACTGGCGAACTCCCTCCACTGGTGGCAGTACCTATGCCACCTCCAGGAGGGGATGCCATTCCAGGAACTTTTACTGCAGATGGTTGTAACTACTGATGCCTCCCTTCTGGGTTGGGGAGCACACTGCGGAGACCTCCGCACTCGAGGCAGCTGGTCGCAAGAGGAGTCACTCCTGCAGATCAACCTCCTGGAACTCTGGGCCATTTTCCTAGCCCTGCGAATGTTCTGCCACCCCCTGGGCAACTGTCCTGTGTTGATCCAGATGGACAACCAGGTTGCCATGTTCTATGTGAACAAGCAAGGGGACATGGGTTTGTACTCTCTGCTAGGAAGCGGTGGCTCTCCTCGACTTTGTGGTATGCCATGGAATGTTCCTATGAGCAGTATACCTTCCAGGCCAGAATAACTGCTTGGCAGACAAGCTCAGCAGAGTCCTCCGCCCACACGCATGGCGTCTGCACCCCAAGGTGGTGCTGCGACTCTTCCGCCTCTGGGACAGGCCCAAGATGAACCTAGTCACCTCCCTGGATGACATGCTGCTGCCCCACTTCTGCTCACACCAGCCACACCCGGAGAGAGTAGCAACGGATGCCTTCTTGATCCTGTGGTCCGAGGGCCTCCTCTATGCCTTCTCACCAACTCCTCTGGTGGCCAAGACTCTTTTCAAAATCCAGAGCAAGTGGGCATCAGTGATCCTGATCGTCCACAAATGGTCTTGGTAACCCTGGTTCCTCTGCTGCTCTCCCTGTCGGTGGCACTCCCAGTCCCTCTGGGTCAGGATTCAGACCACCTGTCCTAGGAGGAGGACTCTCTCCTCAACCCCAACCTAAGGTCGCTAGTGTTGATGGCGTAGCTATTGAAAGGGTAGTCTTGGCTCCCCTCAGTCTCCCAGGAGAAGTTGAGGTGATCCTTTTGGCCTCCTGAAAACCCTCCACCAGACGGGCATATGCCCTCAAATGGAGGAGATTCTCTGTCTGGTGTGCGGAGAGAAGGGAGAACCCTTTCTCCTGCCATGTGCAACTAGTGCTACAATACTTGCTGCACCTCTCGCACGCCGGCCTAAAGTCTAATTTGGTGAGAGTACACCTGAGCGCTATAGCCTCTCACCATCACCCTGTAGAGGGAAAATCCCTCTCAAACCATCCCCTGTTCTCCAGGTTCCTCAGGGGCCTCCTACTGTCGAAGCCCCCTCTCTGTCCTCCGGCAGCAGAATGGGATCTTAATGTGGTGCTGTCCTAACTCATCAAGCTGCCATTTGAGTCCCTGGCCACCTGCCATCTGAAATACCTCTCCTGGAAAGTGTTTTTTTTCTGGTAGCCATCACATCCGCTCGGAGAGTGAGTGAGCTCCAGGCCTTTGTGGCGGATCCGCCATATACAAGGTTCTATAAGAGCAGAGTAATGCTCTACACACATCCCAAATTCTTCCCCAAGATGGTATCCACCTTCCACCTCAACCAGGAGGTGGTGGTCCTCTCCTTCCCAAAGCCTCACGCCGGCAGGGAGGAACTCATCTTGCATACGCTAGACTGCAAGCAGGCCCTGTTCTGCCTGAAGAGGATCCAGGCCTATCGCAAAGCTCCTTAACGTTTTGTATCATATGACCCACAGTAGACTGGGGTTCCCAGTAACGAAGTGGACTCTGTCCTCTTAGGTGGTGGAGTGCATTGTCCTCGCCTATGAGCGAGCAAACCTTTCCCTTGAGCACCAGATCACTTCACATTGCATGCGGGCCATGGCTACGTCAGTGGCCAACCTCCACTCAGTGCCAGTTCCGGAAATCTACAGGCCGCCACATGGTCTTTGATTCATACGTTTGTAGCTCATTACTGCCTGGAGAGCGAGTCCCGTAGGGATAGTGCTTTCGGGCAGGCAGTACTCTGTAATATTTTCTGGGTATAGGCAACTCCTGCCCTCCGACCCTTCTTTGTTCAGGCTACCGGAGTGATAATATTGCTGGACATTAGGGTCTTGCAAGTCTCTCAGTGGGGACTCATCTTCTACAGCTCATGGCGACCCAATAGGTCGCTAGTGGTACTATCGTGGCTCGGTCCTCGGTCCTCAGCAGCCTGGAGCTAGGGAGTCCCATATGTGAGGACTGACATCCTGCTTGTTTCTGGAGGAAAGCGTAGTTACTCACCTGTAACAGGTGTTCTCCAGGGACAGCAGGAATCAGTTCTCACAACCCTCCCTCCTCCCCTTGGAGTTGCCTCCCTACATTGTTTAAGTCCTTTTTTTTGCTATGTCATCTGACTGAGCAAGATGGCACCCTTGGGTGAGAAGGGGACCACACATACATGGTAGCATTCCCAAAGGCTTTCTGTGAAAGCTGGGGAAATGCTCCGCGCGGCTCTATTGGCACTGATGTTACCATATGTGAGGACTGATTTCTTCTGTCCCTGGAGAACACCTGTTACAGGTGAGTAACTACGCTTTCCTCCTGTGCATTTATGCCACAGAGGTTTAAATATCTCTATCACATCTCCCCCTCCCGTCTTTCTTGCAAAGTATATACATACTGAGATCTTTGTCCCCATGTGCTTTATGATGAAGACCAGGGCTTGACAAATTTCAGGCACCAGGTTGCCTATAAATTACTCACTGGTGCCTGAGATTTTCCAGTCCTGTGTGTGTGTGTCTATATTTATTTATATTCTCTTATATACCGCGCTATTCTGCATCAGTGCAGTTTACATTGAACAAACTGAAATTACATTGAACAGGGCATTATAACTTGGAGATAACTATTTTACAGGGAACATGGGCTATGGAGGGTTAAGTGGCTTGCCCAAGACCACAAGGAGCACCTGTGGGACTAGAAACCCCAGTCCTTCCGGCCCAAGGTTGCTGTCCTCTAGTGGGATTTGAATCCCCGACCTTCCGGCCTGAAGTACCTTGCCCCAACCACTAGGCCACTCCTCCACTCCTTTTTTAACTACTACTGCAGCCCAGAACAGGAGCTGCTGGTTTACTACATCACATGGCTCTTTCTGCACAGTGCAGGCATTCCCATTCTGGCCTCAGTGTCTTAAGTCTTGCAAGACCAGCATGATAATTCCTGCACTAGGTAGCTCAAAAATTCAGAGAGCTGCACGATCCAGTGAAGAAGCAGAGTTAGCTGGAAGAGGGGAGGGGAGGGTGTGACTTAATTGGTGGTTCAATTTTTAGTGTTTTTTGAACTGAACAACTTTGCAAGTTCAGTCTTCATTTATGGTGGGAAATCTGTCATTGAAATCTGTAGCTGCATTTTCTACTGCTTGGTCCATTGTGGATATTATACCCATGATAGGAGGATTTTTGGTGATTTCCCATGTGCATCATGGGCTCATAGTGGGGGAGTCCTTTCTGATAGCCCTCTGTGGGTGTCATGCTAGAACAGTGGTTCTCAACCTTTTTTTCCGTCTCAGCATACCTGACGATGCTCACATATGTGACACACTGCACATGTGACCCTCGCAGACCTTTGATCTGATACAGTATAGTAATTAAATGTAAACACGTTCTGTATCTGCAAAAACCCTACAACAGGTGCAAATCAGAACCTAGGATATTTCTCAATGAAAGTAACCATACAAAAATATTCTGATACACACATCATTTGAGTAACAGGACTATAACTCTTCCTACTACCAGGCACATTGTGAAAGAAGACAAAACCTGAACTCCCCCCCTCTATGCACATATGTAGCAAATTGCCATACCATAGCAGCACTAATTCCTGTGATTCAAGCAGCTAGAACCCTACCAAAGAATTGACAGCACTACAAATGTTACACAAATACGCCCACTTCTGGTAAAACAGAACAAGTGGGACTACTGTGGTTCTGTACAGGAAAACTACACACCAATTCCACTGCACCTTGGTCACATGCAAAACTCCAGCAAACTCTCACCAAATACAGAACAAGATACTAGAAATTAGAAATATGAAGACAAAAATTGAACTGGGAATCGCAAAAAGTCAAATTTGGCAGATACTGCAACACTGGAAAACTAAAAATAGAAATGCATTTTATCTTGTGCATTGCAAGTGTGTTTGTCTTTTGTTCAATTCATCTCCTGGAGTTAACATATTCCAGTTAGTTATCTGGATATTTTATTTTTGAATTTATTAAGGTAGAAAAAAGTATTTTATTTTTCCAATCACATTGGTTCCAGTTTCTCTCTTCTGCGTTCTTTGCCTGTCTTCTGCCAAGTCTTTCCAGTGTTTGCTGTACATTTTATTCTTTTTCCTCTCTCGTCCTTTTCTTTCTTTCCTGCTTCTCTGTTCTCTCAAATTTCACAGTTTTTTCACCTTCTAGTCCTCAATTTCCTTCGTAATTTTCACATATCTATCAAATTTTCATCTCCTACCCAGTCCATCTACCCAAGTTCTGCCATTTCCCCATCTCACTCCTTCCCCGGTCTCTTATTCCCATCTATCTTTCACCCATTCCCCATTACTACATTTCTACTCTTTTTGTACTCACTAGTCTTGTAATCTCCAGGAACAAGCAGGAATGAGTCTTCACATATGGGTATCGTCGGTACCGACGGAGCCTGCGCGGGAACGCTCCCCAGCGTCCAATCAGAAAGCCTTTGGGAGCATCCCACAGCGCCTGCGTGCTGCCTTCCCGCCTTTCCCAACTCTCTCTCCTCAGTTCTTCTTTTTCCGCGGAGCCAGCAGGTCGTGTTCCTGTCACCGCAGAAGAATTTCTTTATTTTTCTTTATTTCATTTGTGTCGCGTCTGCCGCCTTCGACGCTTTACCGGTACCACCGGTCTTTCTTTTCTTCTTTAAAAAAAAAAAAGACTTTTTTCCTTTTTCTTTTTTCTTCAGGTGCACTTGCGTTTTGGGCCTTAGGCCCAAACCTTTTTTTCCTTGACAAGTGCACAAAATGTGGCGGTACCATTTCCGTCACCGACACCCATGACTGGTGTCTAAAATGTTTAGGTCCTGACCATTCCATCACAGTTTGTATATCCTGTTCTATGATGTCTAAAAGGGGTTGGCAGAACCGAGCTGCCAAGCTCAGTACCCTGTTTCCCTCTGATGCGGCTTCGGTAGCATCGACGTCTTCCAGGGCTGCTTCTTCTTCACATGGATCTCAGGTAACTAAACATAAATCCAGCCGGTCCTCGAAGGGTAGATCTCCTTCTAAGCATCGAGATGTCTCTGGCGTTGCCCTCGAGGATTCTGCACCGGCAAAATTACCCCTGTGGGAGACTTCGGCCTCTAAAGCATCATCATCGGGGTTCCAGGATGATCTCGATGGCATGGCCTCGACAGATCACCTGGTGCCATTCTCTGGGGTACCGGTGGCTTCCCCCGGTACCGACTTCCAAGCATTGGCGGCGTCGATGGATCAGAGGATTCTGTCCATGGAACGCAGTCTGGCAACTTTCCTTGTTTCATCGACGCCCCTGGTACCGCAACAGACTACTTCACCGGTACCGGCTCTAGCACCGCCATTGGTACCGATCCCAGGTCCGGTGGCATCGACATCGGCTTCGGTGTCCACTATGCCGGTACTCTGTCCTCTGAAGCCCTCCGGTACCGATACCCCAGTACCGGTTATTCCCGATACCGGTCGGTACGGGTATCGGGCTTTGCAAGAGCATCCGGACAGACGATACTTCGATTCCTCTGAAGACTCTGAGGATTCTGAAGAGTCTGTCGATGCAGTGATGCTTTTTTCACAAGAGGAGTCCTCTCCTAAACGAAGGATGTCTCCTCCAGAGGTCTTGTCTTTTCAAGACTTCATCAGGGAGGTGGCTCAGGGCCTATCCATCACGGTGGCCCCTGAGACAGAACCCAGAGCCAAGGAATTAGATATTTTACAATATCCTAAAACTCCTAAGGAGGCAGCTACCTTGCCTGTTCATGAGATTTTGTATGATCTCATGTTGAGGATGTGGGAAGCACCTCTTACCACCTCTCCTCATTCTCGCAGGTTAGACACTATGTATCGTGTCCCTCCTTGTCCTGGTTTCCATAAAACTCAGCTTCCTCGCCACTCTATTGTGGTTGAGTCTGCTATGAGAAAGATTAGAAGTGCCAAAAGACATGCCTCTAATCCTCCAGGACGTGAATGTAGAACCCTGGATGCTTTTGGACGTAGAGTCTTCCAAGCTTCCATGCTTGCTGCGAGAATTAATTCCTATAGTCTTTACATGGGAATGTTCCTAAAAGATAAAAGACAGGACTTTCTCACTTGGCTCAAACATGCCCAAGATATCTCCAAATTCTCCAACCGTGCAGCTTTCGACTCCTTTGAATGTGTAAGCAGAGCCTCAGTTATTGCCATAGGTGTACATAGAATTGCTTGGCTTCAAGCATCTGATTTGGAGATCTGGGTACAAGATGAATTGGGAAATATCCCTTGTATGGGTGAAAACCTGTTTGGTAAAGATTGGCAAGCAAAGGCCAATCAGATGGATGCTGAAAATTCTGCCTTGGATAGACTCTCCAAGTCTACAGCTGCTCCTGTTAAGAAAAGGCTGTTCAAGAAAGCACCTTTTTCTAAAAAGGGAAGATTTTATCCTGCTTTTGGTCAGCGGGCATCTTCTGCAGCTCAGTTCCCTACCAAACGTCAGCAATCATCCAAACAGAACAAAGCAAAGGCTGATAGGCCTCCTCCAGCCCAGCAACGTCAGCCCCCTCAGGGCCTTTGACGTTCCACTAGAGAACTTAGCCTTCCTGGCTCTGGAAGGACCAGAGCCCTCCCCCATTCCAGGAAGGTTATGTCATTTTGCTCCCAGGTGGGGACAAATTACAGCAGAGCATTGGACACACTCCATCATAAAAGAGGGGTGCAAACTTCATTTTTCAAGCTTGCCCCCTCACACAAGAGTGCACCAGTTCAATTCTCCAACCTCCCTCCTCAACCTGTTGGGGCAGGAGATTGCCACCCTTCTCGCCCAGGGGGCAATAGAGGAAGTGCCTCTTCAACAACAGGGCACAGGTTTCTACTCCCCCTATTTTCTTATTCCAAAGAAAACAGGGGGCTACAGACCCATCTTAGATCTCAGAGAATTGAACAGATTCCTAGTCAAGGAAAAATTCAAAATGATTTCTCTGGGAACTCTGCTGCCATACCTTCAGAGTCAGGATTGGCTTTGTTCTCTAGATCTCAAGGATGCGTACACCCATGTTCTCATCCATCCAACTCACAGAAGGTTCCTTTTTCAAGAGAAGCACTATCAATACAGAGTGCTCCCTTTTGGTCTGGCCTCTGCACCAAGGGTGTTCACAAGATGCATGGCAGTGGTAGCTGCATTTCTGCGCACTCTGGGAATATTTGTATTTCCTTATTTGGACGACTGGCTCATTCGAGCTCCCACTCAGTCAGAGGCCAAGAGTTCTCTAGCCTGCACAATGTGTATCCTTCAGTATTTAGGGCTGATAATAAACATCCCAAAATCCAATTTAACCCCTACTCAGTCCCTGGAGTTTATAGGGGCGTAGCTGGATACCACAAGGGCAAGGGCCTATCTCCCCCAGGCCCGTTGCCTTCGCTTGGTGCAGTTAGCTTCTCAAGCAGAGTTGAAGCCCCACTTAACTGCTCAAGAGATGTTAGTTACTAGGCCACATGGCATCCACCGTGCATGTGGTACCATATGCTCGCCTTCACATGAGGGCAGCTCAGTGGACTTTATCCACCCAATGGACCCAGGCATTAGACTGCCTGTCAGACAAAATAGCAAACACAAGTCGCCTCATTTTGTCCCTCCAGTGGTGGAAGTCCCCTCAAAACCTGTTGCTGGGGTCCCCCTTTCAGCAGTCTCTACCCCAAGCAACTCTCACAACAGATGCTTTTCCAATGGGGTGGGGAGCTCATCTGCAAGACCTCTCCACCCGGGACCTCTCCACCCAGGGCATCTGGTCCCCACAGGAAAGTTGTCTACGTATCAATCTCTTGGAACTCGGAGCAATCTTCCTTGCTCTGCGGGTGTTCCACACCCTGCTCAGCTACAAGACAGTCCTTATCCACACGGACAATCAGGTAGCCATGTTCTATGTGAACAAGCAGGGCGGAACTGGCTCTCTGTTGCTTTGCAACAAAGCTTTGCGACTGTGGGCCCTCACCAGAGAGCATCAGATTCATCTTCTGGCAGTTTATCTTCCAGGCGTTCAAAACTCTTGGGCAGACAGGCTCAGTTGAGTTCTGCTTCCACACAAGTGGTCCCTACATGTGGACCAGGTGGCCAGGATTTTTCAGATTTGGGGAACCCCGGACATAGACCTCTTTGCAAGTCCGTGGAATGCCAAACTTAGAAACATAGAAACATAGAAACATGATGACAGAAAAAGACCACAAGGCCCATCTAGTCTGTCCTTCCATAACAACAACTACAACAGTCCACTTTTTACCTTTAGAGATCCTCTGTGTTGGTCCCATGCTTTTTTGAATTCAGTTACTGTCCTCATCTCTACCACCTCCACTGGGAGACTATTCCACGGATGCACTACTCTTTCCGTAAAGAAATATTTCCGCATATCACTCCTGAATCTATCTCCCTTCACCCTCATCCCATGTCCCCTCGTCGCAGAACTTGCTTTCAATTGAAAGAGGCTCTCTCCCTGAACATTTATGCCACGGAGGTATTTAAACATCTCAATCATATCACCTCAATCCCGCCTTTCCTCTAAGGTGTACATATTAAGATCCTTAAGTCTGTCCTCATATGCTTTATAATGAAGACCACTAATCATCTTAGTAGCAACCCTCTGCACCGACTCCATCCTGTTCACATCCTTTTGAAGGTGCGGTCTCCAGAATTGCACACCATACTCCAAATGAGGTCGCACCAAAGACTTATACAGAGGCATTATCACCTCCTTTTTTCTGCTAGCCATTCCTCTCCGTATGCACCCAAGCATCCTTCTAGTTTTTGCCGTCGCCTTTTCTACCTGTTTAGCTACTTTAAGATCATCGGACACAACTACGCCTAGGTCCCGCTCTTCTTTAGTGGACAAAAGTACTTCACCTCCTATACTGTATTGCTCCCTTGGATTGCTGCAGCCCAAATGCATGACCTTACATTTTTTAACATTAAATCCCAGTTGCCAAATTCTAGACCATTCTTCAAGCTTAGCTAGATCCCTCCTCATGTTATCTACACCTTCCTGGGTGTCTACTCTATTGCAGATTTTGGTATCATCCGCAAAGAGGCAAACCTTACCCGACAGCCCTTCCGCTATATCACTAACAAAGATGTTAAAAAGAATCGGACCAAGGACAGATCCCTGGGGCACACCACTGGTAACATCCTCCTCCTCAGAGTGAGCTCCATTTACTTGTACTCTTTGTCGCCTCCCACCCAACCAATTTCTAACCCAAGCAGTAACTTTAGGGTCCATCCCTAGGGTGCTCAGTTTGTTTATAAGTCGCCTGTGAGGAACAGTGTCAAAGGCTTTCCTGAAATCTAAATACACCACATCTAGAGCTCTCCCGCGGTCCAACTCCCTGGTCACCCAGTCAAAGAAATCAATCAGATTTGTCTGACAAGACCTGCCTCTGGTGAATCCATGCTGCCTCGGATCCTGTAATCCGCTGGACTCCAGAAACATCACTATTTTCTCTTTCAACAGCGTTTCCATTAATTTACTCACCACTGAAGTTAAACTAACCGGCCTGTAGTTTTCAACCACATCCTTACTACCGCTTTTGTGTAAAGGCACCACATGAGCCTCTCTCCAGTCCTTTGGCACCACTCCCGACTCCAACGAGGCATTGAAAAGGTCAGTCAGTGGAGTTGCTAGAACGTCCCCAAGTTCCCTCAGTATTCTAGGGTGTATCCCATCCGGTCCCATCGCTTTGTCTATTTTAAGTTGAGCTAGTTTCTCACGAACACAGTCTTCTGAAAATTGTTCAAGATGTCCCTCGCTTCTGTTCTTATTTGTGGGTGTTTTCTGAGGTCCTGCTCCTGGTTCTTCATCTGTGAACACAGAACAAAAATATTTGTTAAGCAATTCCGCTTTATCCTTATCAGCTTCTACATATTCCCACCCTGCACCCTTGAGTCTGACAATACCACTTTTGCCCTTCCTCTTCTCACTAATATATCTGAAAAATGTCTTATCCCCCCATTTTATTGCATTGGCTATTTCCTCCTCCTTTTGAATCTTTGCCTTCTTGACTACTTTGCTAGCTTCTCTAAGTTTTTCCAAATACAGATGCCTGTCTTCCTCTCTCTGTGATCTCTTGTATTTCATGAAGGCCTCCCTCTTTTTCTTCACTTTTTCAGCTACTTCCTTCGAAAACCATAGCGGTCTCCTGTTCCTTTTGTCTTTATTTACCTTTTTAACAAAAAGATTGGTTGCCTTTAAAATACCCCCTTTCAGTTTTGCCCACTGTTTTTCTACATCCCCCAGCTGTTCCCATCCCACTAACGACTCCCTGAGGTATTGGCCCATCTTTGCAAAGTTAGTCTTCCTAAAGTCTAAGATCTTCACCTTGGAATGGATTCTAACAGCCCTAGTCCTAATACTGAACCACACCATCTGGTGATCACTGGATGCAAAATGATCTCCCACTACAACATCAGAAACACTTTCTCCATTGGTAAGCACCAAGTCCAGTATGGCCCCTTCACGTGTGGGGTCTGTTACCAATTGCCTGAATAGTTCTCCCTGTAGAGAATCCAGGATCTCCTTACTCCTAGATGATACTGCAGCAGGAATGTGCCAATCAACATCTGGCATATTGAAATCTCCTAGAAGTAGCACTTCCCCTTTCCTAGCAATGCTGCGTATGTCTTCAATTAACTCTCTGTCCACCTCTTCCTCTTCTGTTCCAGAACTCCGGCTCCAGGCAAGGGATGCTTTCCTCCACTGGGGTCAAGACTTCCTGTATGCCTTTCCACCCATTCCCCTAATTCCCAAAACCCTGTTCAAGCTTCAGAGAGACAGAGGCCACATGATTCTCATAGCTCCACATTGGCCACGGCAAGTGTGGTACCCTCTGCTTCTACATCTCTCTCAAGCTCCCTCCCTGGAGTTAGGGTCTGCTGCAGATCTCCTATCTCAAGAGGACGGAAAGTTATGGCATCCCAATCCCCAGTCTCTGCATCTCAGGGCTTGGTTGCTGAAGGCCTAGATCTCCAAGATCTTCATCTTCCTCAGCAGGTGAAAGATGTTCTTTATGCTTCCAGAAAACCTTCCACTAGACGTTCTTATGCTTTCAAGTGGAAGAGGTTTACCATCTGGTGCTCTGAGAAGGGTCTTAACCCCCTTGCCATACCTCTGGAATCTTTGCTGGAGTATCTCCTCCATCTGTCTAATACAGGCCTTAAGACAAATTCAGTAAGGGTCCATTTGAGTGCTATTGCAGCTTCCCTTAAGCCTCTAAATGGACAACGTATTTCCTTTCATCCTCTTGTAGCAAGGTTCATGAGAGGCCTCCTTTTAACAAAGCCTCCCATTAGACCACATCCGGTGGCATGGGACTTGAACCTAGTTCTTGGTCAGCTTATGAAGCCGCCTTTTGAACCTTTGGCTACCACCTCCTTGAAATACCTTTCTTGGAAAGTTATCTTTCTCATTGCAATCACATCAGCACGTCGTATTATTGAATTGCAAGCACTCGTAGCTAATCCACCTTATACAAGGTTCCATCATGACAAGGTAGTCCTTAGGACTCATCCACACTTTATGCCTAAGGTGGTCTCGCCTTTTCACCTCAACCAGGAGGTCTACCTACCTGTCTTTTTTCCAGGACCTCATGCATCAAGTGCAGAGAGGAATCTTCATACCCTGGACTGTAAAAAGAGCTCTGGCTTTTTACTTACAGAGGACACAGCAACATAGAAAGTCCTCTCAGCTCTTTGTTGCCTTTGATCCTTCTCATTTGGGACTACCAGTCTCCAAGAGAACACTATCTAACTGGATTGCCCAGTGTATTTCTTTCACCTATCAGAGTAAGAACCTTTCTGTGGAGGGCCATATCACAGCTCACAATGTGAGAGCCATAGCAGCCTCAATGGCTCATCTGAACTCTGTGTCTATTGACGACATCTGTCGAGCAGCCACTTGGGCCTCGGTTCATACCTTCACAGCCCATTACTGCTTGGACAAGGACTCCCGCCGGGATGCCTTGTTTGGTCAGGCTGTTCTCAAACACCTGTTCCATACTTAATCAACTCCTACCCACCATCCCTGCTGGGATGCCAGAGATCCATGGGGGGAATTGGAGCCCTGTCCCAGGGACACACAACTTCTGGGGTCTCTCCCTGGCATCTAAAGCTAGGGAGTCCCCATATGTGAAGACTCATTCCTGCTTGTTCCTGGAGATAGCACAGTTACTTACCTGTAACAGGTGATCTCTGGGAACAGCAGGAATAAGTCTTCACAACCCACCCACCTCCCCTAGGAGTTGTATCTCTCTATCTATCTTTCCTTTCCCTCTCTCTCTCTCTTTTTGTCTCAGCTTTAAAACTCAACTGAGGAGAGACAGTTGGGAAAGGCGGGAAGGCAGCACGCAGGCGCTGTGGGATACTCCCAAAGGCTTTCTGATTGGATGCTGGGGAGCGTTCTCGCGCAGGCTCCGTCGGTATCGACGATACCCATATGTGAAGACTTATTCCTGCTGTTTCCAGAGATCACCTGTTACAGGTAAGTAACTGTGCTTTACTTGACAACCCCCCACAAAGTTCCACTCCATGCCCAGAATCTACCCTCTATTCCTCCCATTCACCCATTCTTGCAGCCTGGCATCTCCAGCCTCTCTCTCCCCCACCCACCCTTATAGCCCAGCATCTCCTCTTCTCCTCTTCTCCTCTTTCCCACACCCACTCACCTTTGTAGACCAGCATCTCTCCTCCCTCTTATTCTCTGTCCTGCCTATCCATCACCCATCCATCCACCTACCCATGTAGCCCTGCATCACCCCACTTTCTCTGTTTCCCACCTACCCATGTAGTCCAGTATTTACCTACTATGTTTCCCACCCATTCACCCTGACTAGTCCGGCATCTTCCCTCTCCTCCCATCCACCTACATAGCCCAATATCTTCCTTCTCTCTCTTGCTTACACACTTGTCCTAACTCCCTCTCTCTCTCTCTGTCTCTCTTCCCCCCTACCCCATCAACCTATGCAGCCCTGTATCTTCCCTTTCTCTTTCCCACCCACCCTTGTAGCCTGGCATCATCCCTCTCTCTCCCCCCTCCCTCCATGTAGATAGACATATCCCCTTCTACCCCATCTTTTGTTGTCCCGATATTCCCCTGTCTTCTCTCCTCTTCCTCTCCCCACCAAAACAGTGAAGCATCTTTGTTCTCAACCTTTCCCTTCCTCACCCCCAACAGTGCAGCTTTAACTTGTATTGCCGAGTCTGGTACAAGCAACGACAGGGGCAAGAGACACGACCACACCGACCCCGACATTTCTTCTTTAGTGTAGGTGCAGCTGTGCTGCTTCCTCCTGGCCGCAGTAGCAAGGGCGTTTAAGTGATTTCTCTTCTGGGTACGTTGAACTGAAATCATAAGGAGAGCCCCAGGCACAGAGAAGGAGTATGGCTGAATCTATATTAAACAAGAATTGCTGGGACCGGTGCAGTCGTGTCTCTTGCCCCTGCTGCTGCTTGTGCTGGCTTTGTGGCACATCTCCCGAATGTTGACATTATCTGCTGTTGTCCCTTCATGTGCCGGTTCAGAACTGTTGCTGTAGAGCAGAGGTCTCCAAATCCAGTCCTGGAGGGCTGTAAACCAGTCAGGGTTTCAGGATATCCTTAATGAATATTGTGATGCAGCAGACCAGTAGGGCATAGAAGAAAATGTTTTAAACTTGAAAAAAGATGTGTACAAGCTGCAGTATTTGCAGGAGCCTGATAGGGGGAGCAAGAGGGACCTCTGGAAGACCGAGGATCCACGCCCTACAGGGTGTAACCAAAAACCAGCCAGCCTCCAATCCAGGAAGACAGGAACTCCTTTTAAAGGAAGTCAGGAAGACTGGAGGGAGAACAGGAGGAGCAGGGAGTACAGGAGGAACAGGAGGAGAAGTGGGAGCAGTGAGAGCTCTGGAAGAAGTGCTGTACCGAGCAGAAGTGACTGGAAAGGCAGAAGCAGCCTTAAAGCCAGAAGTAGCAGAGAAGGCCGCAGAGAAGCTGCAGAACCTTCAGAAGCCGAAGGAGCGGCAGGGGCTGCAGAAGCTACAGACGCTGCTGGAGTGCAGGAAAGAGGTACAAGCCAAAGAAACCTGAATGGACAGAGACTACAGAAGGGTCCAAGAGATTCAGGTACGCAAAATCTGCATTCTCCAAGGACAAGCAGGATGAGTCAGCCACACCTGGTGACGTCATCCGACGGCGCCGAGACGGAAGTACTCTCCATAGCTCAGAAGGGCTTTTCGCCCTTCTGAGCATGGGCCAACTGGCCCTGCCCCCTGTCCCGCCCCTAGCTAGCCAGTTTCAGTTCTTCCGCCTTGCCAGCAAGACGGACCTCTCCACTCTCCAACTGAAATACACATAATCCTTCTAGATTCCTAAGTTATATATCATCAGAAACATACAAATCCTCCTGATCCGGGATGAACCTTTTCTCCAGCACAGAAGCAGAGGATTCGAAAAAGAATGGGCTTGAGAGGAAATCTTCCAGGCAGCAGTAGCCTAGAAGCAGAGGACTCTGAATAGAATGGGCTTGAGAAGAAAGCCTCCGGTAGCCCACAGCAGCCCAGGACGTGCCTAAGTAAGGCCTCCGTCCCCGGCCAGCCTCCTGCCTTTCTCCCCTGGTCGGCAGAAACAACGGATCCCTAAATAAGGCCTCCGCCATGTGCTCGGCGTCTTCTGCAGTGTGGACTGCATGGCCGTAAGCATAACAGGCACGCCTTTCCCGTAGTTTACTTACGGCCTCCTCAGTCTGGCCCGGCAGAAAAATGCTCCCGATCTCTGCCGCCCCACGGCTCGCTGTTGCTGCTATGATGCTGCCTCCCGCGAGAGGCGTCTCCACGCCGGATCCCAGAATTTTTCTCCGGAGGTGAGGCAGCAGCACTAGGTCGTGGGACAGGCTTAACCCTCGTGTAATCCATGGGGGCGGCCATCTTGCCCAGCCAGGCTGCTCTGCATGCCACCGCCCCCAGCTACATGATTGGGCAAAGTTACAGACACGCCCCTCTGCAGGATTGGTCTGTATTGTTTGCCACCCCGGCAGCGCCATTGGCTGGCGCCGTCGATCCTGTCCGTGGCGCCTTGGCTGAGCATAGGGTCATGCTCACCCTCGGCCCCTTTGGCTGCCGCAGAGATGGCGCTGGAGCCTTCACCGTGCCGAGAAACAGCGCCGGCCCGCCGGCGGCACGGAGAGGAATCACCGACGGCCCCCCCCGTGAGATTGATGTGCACGGCGCAGCCACTAATACTGCAGTTTTGCAGCAGTCCCTCCCTCCCTCCTTGCGGCACTCATCACGGTGGGGAGCTCATTGTCTATGAGCGGAGGGGCAACAGGGAAGCCCTTTGCTCACCGGAACAGCAGTGTAGCAATGGTGAAGGCACTGACTGATGGTGCAGGGGTCATGGGTTCTATTCCCTTCTATGCCCAATGAATAAGACTGCTGAGGCACTACCTGCCCTAGCATTTGGAGCCCGTCTTGGTCTCTCCCTTGCTCACGACTCCGTTGGCGCCGGCACGCCCAGCCGTACCTGTGACTCTGCCTCGACGCCTATCGCGCAGCACCTACGGGGGCAAGCAGAGATTCAGGGACAAAATGTGCCAGGGAGGAGAGGCAGTGCGCTGCGTGGTGCGGCCCCTCCTCGCACGGCTCCAGGACCTAGCTGCCTCCAGCGGAACAGAGCGGCAGTCCAATGGTTAAGACACCGGCCGATGATGCAGGAGTCATGGGGCCAATCCCCACCCGCCTAATGAATAGGCTGGCTGAGGCATTAACTGTTATGGGTAATATTGCCTTAGCCCTCCTCCCTAAGTGCTCATTGATGCACTCCACGCTGAGTCCCTCCCTTGCATGGAAGTGTAAGTCTGATCCCAGTAGAAGTCAGAACTTCGCATCCACATGTCAAGGCAAACCCGGAGCTGGTGAGAGTGTCTGGCTGAGCTGATACAGCTACACTCCACTCTACTGTAGCAGTTCCTTGTCCCACCACTGGGCTTGGGTGCTTGACAGAGCACTGGTGGTGCCTGTCCAGTCTCTCTCCAGATCCCCCATGCCGAGGAGGCTAAGCCCAGTAGCCACTGACCGCTGAGCTCCGTAGGCTCCCGGACTGTTACCAGTCTCTTGCGGCGCTTGCACGTAAATCCTAGTACTGACCAGCGTGTTACTCCAGTGGCCACAGTGGGGTGCAGTACACACAATCTGTGTGTTCAGGGGCATCCTTATGCTCGGCGTCCTTTATGTAAGCAGCGATGAGAAGCTGCGAGAACGTAAAGTGCTCGCCAGTGCCTGTAGGACCAGAAGGTCTCAGGTTCAAATCCCAGCAGGGGGCCCCTGCCAACCCAGTCCCCATACAAGGGTTAAGATCCTGACCAATGATGCAGGGATCAGGGGTCAATCCCCCACAGTGCCAAATGAACAAGTTTGGCTGAGGCATGCATACACTGAGGTGAAAAACTGCTAGGTGCGATCTCCAACTCTCTCCCTGTCATTCTTCGGTCAGAGAGATCCATTGCGTAGGAAAGGCCAGATCGGAAATCGCTTTAAGGATCGAGTTCACTGTCCCCCTTGGTGCCTATTGCTCTCTTGCAGCTTGCGCTGGTCGTTGACCCTAGCAACCTTGGTACTCCGTAAGCAGTGAGGCCAGAGGCAGTTCCTGATGTTCTTTCGGCCATCCCGAAAAACAAGTCTCCACGGGAGACCTGAATGGCACCGCCAGCTGGTTCTGCCCTCCACCCAGATCGGTCTACATGGGTACCTCCTGCCCAGAGTGCTATTAGCTAGCTGTCCTTACAACGACACCCACTCCTCGATTTCGAGGCAGACCTGCTCCCCAACCCACTCCTCGTGAGGAGAGATGTAGCACTATGGTTATACATTGCTAAACCAGGAGTCACTAGTGATTCCCCAGTGTGGTTACTATTAAGGCTGTCTGAGGTTCACCCTTAGAACGATCCTGAGGAGCAGCAGCAGTAGCAAGTCACCGACTGAAAATTCTGCGACCCGATATGGCAGGGTGCAGTGCCAGTGGGCTTGCAGGCCCCCTCCTCAGTTCGCTACTGCTCCTACTCATGAATGGATCACCGCTTGTCCTCGGGCTAATGTATCAAGGACAGTGGCAAGGGGGCCTCATCTCCCCTATCTGGATCACCGGTAATGGCCAACACAGCCGCCAAAGCCACAGCAAGTGACAGGACGCACTATCCCTGTGCTAGAACACTTCGGGTTCTTAGTCAACTACCCAAGGTCTCATCTCCAGCCAACCCAAAACATGGAGTTCGTAAGGGCAGCTGGACACCATCAAGACCAAGGTTTTCTTATTTGGGACAGAGCCCTGCATCTCCAGGCGCTTGCAGAGTGCACTCTAGGCACTTGCAGAGTGCACTGCCGCCCAGCATCTGCCCAGCACATGCTCTTCTACTGGGACGTATAGCATCAAGGTAAACATCAACCCAGACGTCTTCCCATGCGGGAAGTGCAGTCGGCGCTCTGCTCTCAGTGGTCAGACCACAGGCTCCCTGCCACAGGATGATTGTCTCCAGTTCCCTAGCCTACAACAAATAGCACTCGGCTGCATCGACACCCTCCCGCAGCTATGGGCTGGAACGCCCTTCCAGACACCTACACCGTGGGGGATCCCCGAAACGGGTGCCTCCACATTGGTGGAGGGGGCCCATGGTGGTGACCTCTGCACTCAGGACAGCTGGGTGCCAGCGAAGAACGCCCAGCAAATGAACCCCAGAGCTCCAGGCTATGGCTCAAGCCCTCCGGGCTGCTTGCCACCACCTGCTTCCCTTGCAGAAGGAAACACTGCACTACACAGGCCCCATCAGCGACATCTGTGGCCCTGAACCCAAGAGTCCTATGGCACCGAAACCAGGTCACTATGGCCCATAGTGCACGGTGACAGAGCCCTGCGGCACTAAACCCAGTTCTGTGGTCATGAGTGCAGTGTGGTGAGGTCGAAACCGCTCATGGGACCACATTGCACATAAGATCACATATTCAATACCTGACTACAGGCCCGGCCGTAGTCTCACCCCTTCACAGAAAGGGAACAGGTTCCCTCTTCTCCACAAGAAGGACTCAAACCCACCCTTCCAGGCAGACCTCCGACTCGACTGCAAGAGTGGAGGAGTAGCCTTGTAGTAAGAGACATGGGTCCATTCCCCACGAAGACCCTTGGGCACTTGGACACGTCACATAAACCTTCTTTACTACCTGCAGGTAGGAACTCGCAACAGATCTCCTCCCCCATCGGTGGGCTGACCACAAAGCGCCCTGCCCACCTCGCGGGGAGCAGGAAGGGCAACTGTTTCATACAGTCAGAGCCAGGCCATCCGCACCTGCGTGCTTTGTTTCTCTCCTAACTTATTTATTTATTGATTTAATTAACATCTTTTATATACCGCGCTATTTGTTGTCAGAGCGGTTTACATATAACAAAGGTTGCACATTCAGAGGACAATGGGGTGCTTACATTATAACAGGAAACTTAAACTTGGTCTTGCCCTGAGTCGGGGAGGACTGGGCCCGACTGGGTTAGGTAGTTAGAATGGCGACTGGAGTTATGCACCTCTAGACAAGGACAGTAAGCTCCTCGATGAGGTTGCGAAGCGTCTTCATCTAAGAACCATGCTGGATGTCAGGATTGCAGCGCACCAGTCTCGTCCTCCACCATCTCCGCTCTACCCGTCCATCAGCTCCTCCGGGACAGCCCCAAAGACGCGGCAGACACCAGCATACAAACACTCCTGCCCACACAAATTGGACTCTAAGTATGTCGTTAAAATCATGCCTGGATTCGACAAGCAACAACCACCATGGCAACACAGACAGTGTGCTCAGGAGCAGAAGGTCACAGGTTCAGTCCCAGCTGTGACTCCTGCCACCAATCCGTCATTGTTGAATCTGCCCTTCAGTCTCTCCTGCAAGGCTTACAAGGCTGGTGTCTGCCGCGTCTTTGGGGCTGTCCCGGAGGAGCTGATGGACGGGTAGAGCGGAGATGGTGGAGGACGAGACTGGTGCGCCGCAATCCTGACATCCAGCATGGTTCTTAGATGAAGACGCTTCGCAACCTCATCGAGGAGCTTACTGTCCTTGTCTAGAGGTGCATAACTCCAGTCGCCATTCTAACTACCTAACCCAGTCGGGCCCAGTCCTCCCCGACTCAGGGCAAGACCAAGTTTAAGTTTCCTGTTATAATGTAAGCACCCCATTGTCCTCTGAATGTGCAACCTTTGTTATATGTAAACCGCTCTGACAACAAATAGCGCGGTATATAAAAGATGTTAATTAAATGTGTAAACTGTCGGATGTTTTCTGTTCAATGTAAACCGCGCTGATGTCTAATAGTGCGGTATATAAGAATTGTTAATAAATAAATAAATAAATAAAATACACAAGCTGCAGGGCCCGGTCAGAGCGGTCGTGCTTACGCACCTCTGGAGCTCTTGCCCAGGATCAGTAAAAGGGCCCAACTCGTCCTTCATTAAACCTGACCAGCCGGTCATGGTGTCGCCTAGCGATTGAAATCCCGCTTGCTCCGCCATAGGATGGAACGGTCATGGCCATACGCAGAGGCCCAAACCAGGCCAAAGGCAAGCACAGGACTTAACTGTGCCAAAGGATCCATCGACAACCTGTCAAGGATGCATCCACAACCTGTGTCCCATGCCTTGGCTAATGGGTGTGCGCCCTTCTCATGGGCGCACACCCATTAGCACTGCACACTGCGCATTGTCCGGTGCGCGTACACAGTGCAGGTTGGCACATGGCGCACTGACGCCACCACCAGGTATTTAGGGCAAATCTTAACTTCCAGCCCTGATATCGTGTCTCAGAACCTATATCGGCCTCCCCCTTTCCACCGCATCGCATTACAGCTTGGGAGGCACCAGGTGTGGCTGACTCATCCTGCTTGTCCTTGGAGAAAACGGAGTTACTTACCTGTAACAGGAGTTCTCCGAGGACAGCAGGATAAGTCAGCCACACATACCCGCCCTCCTCCCCTGGAAAAGGTCTCGGCCTCGGTCCAAGTACCCGCCTCCTAGCGGCTAAGGCTCAGCTAGTGACGAACTGGCTAGCTAGGGGCGGGACAGGGGGCAGGGCCAGTTGGCCCATGCTCAGAAGGGCGAAAAGCCCTTCTGAGCTATGGAGAGTACTTCCGTCTCGGCGCCGTCGGATGACGTCACCAGGTGTGGCTGACTTATCCTGCTGTCCTCGGAGAACTCCTGTTACAGGTAAGTAACTCCGTTTTGTGATTGCTGTGGGCAGAACCCAAGCCATATTGCTGGAGCAAGGCAGAATCTCCCTAGGAGTAGGCCACAAGCCTCGTCCTCAGGAAAGAAGCAAGAGTTACAAGGGAAACCATATTGTATTGGAAACAGCCTATGGAAAGGGCAAGAGATAGAAGCTCCCTGTACATGTCCCACTGCTCAAAAGAAAAGGTATGAAAAGTTTTTATTGAACAAGAAACTTTTAAGTAAGCCAGGTTTGCAGGAAGTGCATGTAAACCCTTGGAAGAAAGAAAGAGATTCACACTGTAAAAATGCTCATGGCCGACGCCCCACGCTAAACTCCAAACACTGGGAGGTCATACAGCATTTGGGTGAGAAACCTAACTATAGCTGGCCCGGAACTGTTGACTTTGTCTCAGATACTTTGCTGGAGGAACCGATGCAAGTGGAAGAGGTAGAATCCCTTTCAGAGGAAGACATGGAGTGCAGCTATTGCATCACGGGAAGCATAGAATGCTTGTGTAACCAGTGAGCACTAAAACCGGTGTAAATAGGAATGCCTGCTTTTGTAACCTTTCTGTGAAAAGAACAGTTTTTGTTTAGAATCTGAGTTGTGATTTTTATAACCTGATGTAAGGAGATTTCTGTTGGTGTTTGAAGCCGATCCTTTGAACCTTTGTGCAAACCAGGGGAAATAAAGCCTTATTTTTCCCTACACTCGATGACCTTTTGTTCTCTGGGTATTTTTGGTAATACAGGATGCTACCGAGGCTATACCACCTTGGGCCCTAGAAAGAGAAACATACCAAACCCAACTTTACTTTTATTTATGTCCAACCTGCCTTGACCACCATTAACCACCAGGGCGGCGGCGTGACAATATGCATGAGGTCAATTCAGATACAATGGGGGCAGTGCATGAAAATATCTTGTGCATATTCATTACATATATCCCAAACTCCTGGCAGGATTCCAGCCCTCCAGGACAGGTTTGGAGACCCCTGCTCTAGAGGAATGGGCATATTTTTTAGCTATGGACTTGGTTCCTGATAAAGATGTTTGTTTTGATCACCGCCTTGTGCTCCACTCCTGCTGACCCTTTGTATTTATAGAGCATGTAATTGTGCACGTGCTCTCTTTTTGTGCCGCCTTATGTAATTTTCTAGAGATTTATTTGATACTTGATTCTTGTCTGTTTTCTGGTGTCACGAAATTGGGTTTATGGGCTACAGAGTTTACAGCCATTTTGGGGTTATTTTATGCCCAGACGACACCTGTTCATATACACATTGTTAATCACATGGCTAAAAGGAGTGGAGTAACAGCCTAATGGTTAGAGCATTGGCTTGGGAACCAGGAGACCAGGATTGATTCCCACTAGCATTCCTTATGTCCTTGTGCAAGTCGCTTAACCCTTCATTGCTTGAGTGTCCCTGTTTTAATGTACATTTCCAAGTTTAAGTTACAGTGTAAACCGATTTGACTAAAATGATAAAGCAGTATAAAAAACAATTGATACATTTTTTTTTTCAAGCATGTTTCTTCTGGTGATTTTTTTCTTTGTTGCCATATGGCTGTAATTGAGTTACTGGACAAGGCTGTACATGTTTATTTTCCCCCAATATAGCTTAGATGTTTTTAAGTTGTTCCACCAACCTTTTGTATGTTTGCTCCCTTTTTTTTGCTGTTTGTTTTATTTTACATCACCTTTTTTGTTGTCTTTGAAACTTGGTACCTTTTTTGAGCTGAAAATCCTGTTTGTTTTCAAAGAAGTGGTCCTTGGTATAAGAGGGGATATATCTGGCTACATGGGGCGGGGAGGGGGATAGGGATTTAGAGGGGGTGACTGACCAACTTCCAGTTGCTGGAATAGCTTTCCCTGTAGAGAATCCAGGATCTCTTTTTTACTTTTAGATGACATCTCAGCAGAGATATGTCAGTCAACATCTGGGATATTTGAAATCACCTATCATTAGCTAGCACTTTATTCATAGCAATACTGTGAATGTATTCAATTTAAATCTTTGTCCACTACTTCTGCCTGTAAAGGAGGTCCTGTATAACATACTAATGTAAATGAATGTACCATTCACTCTTTCCAGATTAGCCCACAGTACTTCTTCCTTACCTCATAAGCCCTGCAATTCTGTTTCTTTAAAGATGATTTTTTACATTATAGTGCCATGCTTCCTCCCTTTTGTTTTCCTACCTGAATAAATTATAGCCCAGTATAATTACATCCCAATCATTGTTCTCCATAAACCATGCCTCTGTGACTGCCACTAAATCCAAGTTATCCTCTTCCATTAAAGCCTCAGGAGTGGAGGAGTAGTGAACCATAGGTTTTCAACCCAGTCCTTGGGGAACCCTAGGCCAGTCAGGTTTTCAGGATTCCCACAATGAATATGCATAAGATATATTTGCATACAATGAAGGCAGAATATGCATATTCATTCTGGGAATCCTGAAAACCTGACTGGCCTAGGGTTCCCCGAGGACTGGGTTGAAAACCCTTAGCCTAATGGTTAGAGCACTGGCTTGGGAACCAAGAGACCAGGGTTCGATTCCCACTAGCACTCCTTGTGGCCTTGGGCAAGCCACTTAACCCTCCATTGCTCAGAAAAATCCAGGCATTCATTCTACTTTTCATCGACATATCAGCAACGTTTGATAGCGTACACCACACAATAATGCTCAATAACCTAAAACAAATAGGTTTAAACTCTACAGTACATAAATGGTTCTCATCCTACCTAAATGATAGAACGCAAAATGTAAGAATTGGAAATCAAAACTCAACCATATACAAGCAAGAAATTGGATTGCCACAAGGTTCAGCGCTGTCAGCTCTACTTTTCAATATTTACATAAAACCAGTCTGCAACATTTTCAAAAGTTTTGGAGTTCGATATCATCTATACGCAGATGATATTATGATGTATATTCCATTTACAATTCCCAACCTACCGCTCCAATTCCTATCGGACTGCTATAATGAAATCACAACTTGGCTAAAAGCACAAAACCTCCACATCAATCACACTAAAACGGAAGTTTTAATTGTAACCAAGAACAGATCCTATATCCCTCCATCACACATAAGACTTCAAAACCAAGAAATCAAAATAAAAAAGGAAATAAGATATCTAGGTGTTATACTAGATACACACCTTACAATGGAAACACACATCAGCAATACCATAAAGAAAATCTATTTCAAACTCAAAACCCTCAAACAACTTCGTCCACTAGTTTTTACACAAGACTTTATCAACATAATCCAAGCCACCATAACCCCACATTTTGACTTTGCCAATCTAATACTAATAGGCATAGCAAAACAAAGCATTAAACGATTGCAATTAGCACAAAATGCAGCAGCCAGAATCACATTGAAAATTAACTCCCTCCAACACATATCACCAATACTAGCCTCCCTCCATTGGCTACCAATCCAAAGTAGAATAATCTACAAAACAATAATAACATCATTCAAGGCCTTACATGACCTGGCCCCATCCATGATATGTAACTTAATACACAAAGAACCACCTAAGTCTACACACAGAAAAGGACAATTAAACAGATTAAAAATCCCGAAAGATTTTACAAAAGCCCATAAATCAACAAACAATAGAGCCTTTTCTCATATAGCTCCTACAATCTGGAATTCCCTCCCAGAGGAGCTACGAAAGCTAACAGAAATTATGGAACTCCGCAAGAATTTGAAAACCTATCTGTTTACCAAACATTATAATATAGATAATTCATTATCTACATTAGACAAAGGTTAAAGAGATAATCAGATTGCTCCATGCAAAAGCCCTCTAACCCACACAGTTAGCACTCACCCATGATGATCTTTGAATTATGTCCCCTCCCTTCCATGTATTCCATGTATATATATTCATATATAAACTTGTATATAGTTTTCACACTGTTTGGTATTATATCACATTGTTTATTCGATATTTAATATGATGTTCCTTGTAAATATGTTTTGTTATATTCGACGTTCCATGTAAAACAAACATACTTGCTTTGTTGATTGTTGTTAACTGTAAACCGCAACTGAACTTTGGAAGTTGCGGTATATAAATGTGATTAAAAATAAATAAATAAATGTCCCTGTTTAATGTACTTTACTAAGTTTAAGTTACAATGTAAACTGCTTTGATTGAAATGATAAAGCAGTATAAAAAAAAAACAAAATAAATAAGATCCAGCATCTTATTTCTTGTACTATGGACATTAGTACACACTGCTTTCCAGGTGTTGCCCCTTTTTCCCCCCCTATTTCTTGAGGTACTTGGATGGGAGGACTGCTTTGGAATTCCAGATGCCGTAGACTTACTGTGTGGAAGAAAGAACTGGCAATCTACTTCCAGTTGTACCTTGCCAAGAAAATCCAGTGAATAGGGACAACTATCCACAGGATCACAAGGCGTGATTGATGGCACTTAACAACATTTAATGTTTTTCTTACCTGGGGACTTTGTTCACCATCCCTGATGAACCTAATTTAAAGTCCTCTTCAGTAGTTTAGCCAGTCTCCTATGGAAGATACTGCAATCTTTCTTGGATAGGTGGACACCATTTCTGCTCAGTAGCCTTTGGAAAATCATCCAATGGTACAGGAAACTGAAACGCTCTCTGACACCATCCATGTAGTCATGCCTTTATCTCTAGGATATGAGCTGCTGTGCCTTGGCTTTTACCCTCAACGGAGAGAATTGAAAAGAACATTATAAGCATTATTCTCTCTTCCACAGCCATGACGACATTACATTTTATTCAATGTCAAACTAGCTTATAATTATAAAAATGTTTTTAATCTTTTTGTTTTCTCTACTTTATTCTTGGTGCAGTTTTTACCTTTTTTTTTATTTTTCATTAGTTTTCCTCCACTTTTTTCTGTTTGCCTCCTCTTATCTTGCACTGTTTTGCTGTAAACCTGCCTTTTTAACTCCCAAAGGGTTCTTCATTCTCTTACCTGCCTTTAGCTCTGTACTATACGTTTTTGCTCGTTTTCCATATCGTCCCTCCAGTCCAGTCCTGATGCGTGGATTATGCCTACCCACCAAAAGATGGAGACTGAGAAATATCACTGAGCTGAAATGGCCCATAAGGAGCCTGTGCCCCCTCAACCAGCCAGTAATTTCTCAGTCTCAGCAGATGGTGGAAGTGCTTAGCCTCTGCTGTTCTGATCTGTGAAGTTTTTTCTTTTGGCCCTATTGGCCCTGCTGATTTTTTTTTTTTCTCTTCCTGCCTCGTTGGTCAGCAAGTGTGCAGAACCCAGTGGTCCAGGTCCCTCCCTTCATTGCACAAGAGGCTCCCCCGTTCCCTCTCCCCAACTCTTGGGAGAGGTCCCAGGGTAGATGGGGGTTTGACTAGCATGGATCACGCTTCAAAATAAAAGCGGACACATTAAACCTTTGTCAGGCAGGAGAGCAGTGTGGGGAAGCAGCAATTGGGAGGCTCTCCGTGTTTGCAGCTGGTCCCATTGGGTAGGGAAAGCCATGGCGGGGCAAGCAGCCTAGGAAGGGAGTGCAGATCTACGATTATTGATGGGGAGGCGCAGAGCCAGTGTGACCTGTAGCACCTGGCATGCATACTTCTTGGCTGAGGGACTGTGCCATGGCTGCCTTAGGGACCGTGCTAAAATGGCCAAATTACTGGTGGGGAACTTGGGCATACAGGGCACAGGAGGTCCTGATAACCGCAGCTACAAAGTAGAGTGTGCCTCAGAGCCCAGCTCAACGTGGGAATAGCTGCCATTTTGGATTAATCCACAGTCCTGATCATGGATTGAGATCCTTCCCATCCGCAGCAAGGTTTTCAGGATGGTTCTGGGGGCTCGAAGGCAGGCCGCCTTGGTGGGAGTGTCTCCTTTTTCACCAGATTTTGTGCAGCTGCTTCACCAGGTCTGTTGCTTGAGTGAAGAGGGGGCCCCAGGGAGGGATCCTTCCCCAGCGATTAGGGAAACACCTTCCACGGTGACTCTGGAAAATCCTTTCCCTGCTGTCTTCAAGAGCGTTAGAAGGGAGCCCTTAGTGGAGGACAATGATGCAGGCTCTGTGGGGTCCCTGGAGGCCCTAGAGATGCCCTCAGACCTCCTGGAGGACCCCTCTCAGGAGGACTTGGAGGAGGGAAAACTCTGTGTAGGTGAGGCTCCCACAGTGATCAGGCTCTTCCATAGGGATGAACTGACCTCGCTCATTTCTCAGACCCTGGCGGAGTTCCGGATTTCAGATGTGGTGTCTTTGGCTTTGGGGACCTGATCCTGCAAGTGGTCTGGAAGCTTTCTAGAGCCTTTCCTTTCCACAATGTGATGGAGCAGCTCATAGAGGCCAAGTGGAAAATACCCGACACAGGTCTGCGCGTGGGCCGAAATATGACTCGCCTTTATCTGGTGGTCGTGGAGGAAAAGGAAAAGTTAAGCCTCCCATGGGTTAGATGCCCTACTAGTGGCGGTTACCCAGAAGACCACTATTCCAGTGGAAGGTGGAGCCACCCTGAAGGAGTCACAGGACCATCGAATGGAGGCCCTTCTCAAGCAGTTCTTTGAGGTCTCGGCCTTAGCCTTGCAGGCTTTGGTCTGTGGGGCCTATGTGGCCTCGGCCTGCCTCTGTTGGGTGCAGAGGGCCCCCAGGGGTCCCTTGCCGGAGGCTCTGGCTCTGTCCGAGGTGGCTAGGCTAGAGTCGGGCACCGCCTTCCTGGGGGATTTTCTCTACGATCTTATTGGTGCCTCTGCTAAGAATATGGCCATGGTAGGGGCTGCTCGGTTGTTTCTTTGGCTCTGGAATTGGTTAGTGGATGTTGCTTCCAAGGCACGGGCTCAGGCCTCTTCCTGAGCAGAGTTTGGCCTTGTTCTTTTCCTTCGCGCTTCACTACTGCCTGCGTATGCAGGCCAGACAGGAGGTGCCTTTGGTGCATGGGTCTTGCTGACTGCTGTTTCTAGTCCTTCACATCATTAGTACTGTTTTGTTACATCCCATGCATCTGGACTGGACTGGAGGGACAATATGAAAGGTTCAATTAGGCCTTACCTGCTAATTGTCTGTCTTTCCTTGAGTCCCTCTAGTCCAATCCAGAACCCATCCAGAATTCTTCTGTTAGGGGTAGGACCAGTGCTTTCTGAAGAAACATTGGTTGCTGGCGCTACCTCTGCTATTCATATCTGTTTCTGTCCTGCTGGTTGGGCTTGGCCGTCTGTTGCAGCAGGAGCCTCTTGATTGCTGTTGGGTGGGGGGGGGGAAATATATACACCAAAGATGATGATTTTCGGAGGTAGGGTCCTTGTCCCTGCCTGGGGCCGACCTTCTTTATTTCTTTTTGTTTTCTGTTTATGTATGTAGTTTGATTAAGGATTAGAGGTTGTGATTCCTGGTCTGCTTTGCTACAGGTATATTGGCTGGTTGAGGGCGCAAAGGCTCCTTATAGGCTGTTTCAGCTCAGTGATGTTTCTCAGTCTCCATCTGCTGGTGTGTTGGCATAACCCATGTGTCTGGAGTGGACTGGAGGGACGCAAGGAAAGACAATTAGCAGGTAAGGCCTAATTGAACCTATTCTAAAATCTCTTCCCTCTGTCATATCTAATCCTGCATTGTTTCTTCCCACCAGTCTTATCAGTACAATCCTCTAGTTTCATTATTTGCCTTCTCTTATACAACTTCATCACTCGGCCTCTCATTCTTCATACTACCATCTCATCCTTTCTACCCTTGGTCCTTCTCTGCCCTTTTGTGTTTCTCCTCTTTGGTCTTCTCTCTTCTACCAGTCCCCATCCTTTTACACTTTTCCCATCCTCTTTATTCTCTCTCCCTATCTTCTTTATCCTCTCATGGTTGATCCTTTCTCCCACATCTGGGTGGAGGAGGGGAGCGATGCTTCATCCTGTCTGTTTCTCCTTCCATCTGGGCCAGACTCTGTTTGAATCATGCCTTCTTTTTTTTAATCAGCTGGTATCCTGTAGTTTCTTGGGGCATGCCCACTCTCCTGGACTGGGACTAGTTTATGGGGGAGTAGGGAGAGGTCCACTGTTGCTCTGCCTACCCGCTGACATCATCCACGGTGATGCTGGTTACTGGCCAGAAAAAGAACTACCGGGTTCCAGGCGGGCCACAGCCAAGGGGCGGGCCATTTAGCATGCTACTTGGAACGCCAGGGGGGATTCCAGGGTTCACTTTGAAATTTTGGGTGCTGGTTTGGGGTAGTGTCGGGAGTGGATGTTGAGGATGTTTTTTCCCGAATGGGGGGAGGGGAGGATTTGGATTGTTATGGGTCGAGTGGTTTATGCACGGGGTAGAAGGGGGAGATATGGGAATCAGCCTTATAGAGAATGGGGGAGTGTTATACGAGAGGTGGTACGGGGCAATTGGGAGGTGCAGGAGGGAAAACAGGTGCATTGCATCCTGATAAATACTCGTTCCGCCTGCCAGAAGTGACATTTGCTAGCAGATATTATTAGTTCAAAGGGTTTGGATTTTTTCTTTATTACCGAGACTTGGTTCTCATCAGGGGGAGGGGTAGAGGCTGGTTTGTCATGTTCTGAGGCATATGCTTGTCTTCAGGTACTCCAGCTTGGTAAATGTGGCGGAGGTGAGGTGATTATTTACCATACTAAGTGGGTATGAGTCAGGGTGCATGAGAACCAACATCACCATGTGAAGGTCTACTGTTGGAAATACAGGGCTCTGCGAAAGTGGGTGTGTGTTGGTCTATTGTGCGCCTGGTCTCTCACAGGACCAGTGGGATGCTTTGGGGGATAAAGTGGCTTTGGCACACTTAGATTATTGTGATTTATTAGTTTTAGGGGATTTTAATTTGATTAATCCTATAGGTTCGGTGCAGTTTTTATTGTCCTTGTTTGAACTATGGTTGCAGCAGATGATAATGGGTCTGACTCATTGTAAAGGTAATTGGGAGTTCCTGTTCCCTGGTTGGATGATTATTTACTTTGTTTCAGATTTATGCGGGTAGGGGGGAAGGATGTGCGGGTATGAAGCTTGCTGTGTCAGCAGCGGGGCACTATAGATGAGGATAGAGCCAATGTCCATAACCTTAATAAGCGGTCAAGGGGACAGGTGGATTCTGTAGGGTTGTTGGTAAGGGAATTGTTGGAGGTAGTGGGTGCGGCGTAGGATGAAGTAGCATCTGTGTGTCAGGTTTGGGTGAGGGAGGATTGGACTCGTAACAGTGCTTGGTTTACTACAGAGTTGAAAGATTTGAAAGAGGATTTCCGGAAGCTAGAGCATCAGTGGCGAAAAACAGGGCTTGCGGCTGACTGTTATCAGTGGTGTGTAGCGGCTAACATCTACCACCAATACCTCCAAGATGCTAAGCAGCAAGTTTATTCCGCTCAGATCTTGGCTGCCAGAAATAAGCCACATGCTGTTTTTCTTCTGGGCAGGATGAGACCAGAAGTTGGGGTATGTGGTCAATGTTGATCAAGTGGTGTATTATTTCCTAGGGAAGGTGGAGAGTCTTCGAACACAGGTAGTGGGTGGGGGGGGGGGGGGGGTAAGGACTGAAGTGAAGTGGTCCTCTTAGTGCAATCACCGTTCAGGATATGCGGGAGTTGCTTCAGGAGTTCCATCTTACTTGGATGCATTGCGATCCTGTCCCAGGACAACTCCTATGGAGGACTCCTGGACCGGCTTTAGCTTGGTTGGTGGAATTAGTAAATGCGTCCCTGAGTCAGGGTTGCTATCCATCTGATATAAAGGAAGCCATGGTGATCCTGATCCTGAAAAAGGGCTTGGATTTACAATTTCTAATCTGCTCCCTATTTCTTCTTTGATGGGGTTGGCCAAGGTGATGGAGAAAATGGTTCTTAGGCAATTGTCTGCTTTTTTGGAGCAGGGTGGTGGTTTGCATTGGGGACGGGCTAGATTTTGGAACAGATCAGTTAGAGTCCTTGTTGATGCAGTCATGGATAGTTGGGTAAGGCTAGGGATAAGGGCAGAATTGTGTTGGTGGTGGCCTTAGATCTATATGCCGCATTTGATCTGGTAGATCCGGATATTATGATTATATATTGGAGACTGGAGGTGTGGTGCTCCAATGGTTGGTGACATTTTTGATCAATTGGCAATTATGTGAATGCTAGGAGACATGATATTCTTCAGTGTGACAGTTGAGTTGTGGAGTCCTGCAGGGTTCCGCATTATCTCCAGTGTTTAACATCTACATGAGCCCACAGGCCGCTGTTTGTCATAAATATGGGTTTTTAAGCTTTTTATATGCCAATGATATGCAGCTTTTGATTGAATTTGATGAATATGAGGCTGTGGTGCTGCAACGTGCAAAGTGTTTGGAGGAGATTGCAGCTTGGGTACAGTCTCGTGGTTGTTGAATGCCAGCAAATTGGCAGTCTTGCTTTGCGGGGATTTAAAGGAAGAGAGTTTGTGTGCAGGGTTCTCTGTTGAGGGTATTAGGCTGCCCTGGAAGAATGAGATCCGAAGTCTAGGTGTCATGGGTGGTGAGCTCTGCCTTCATCCACAGGTCTCGCAGGTAGTGCGTGCTGCTTTTGTTAACTTGCGGCTGGTGAGACAGCTCAAACTCGAGATCAGCGGTTCTCAACCTGTGGGTCGCGAACCCCACAGGGGTCGCCACAGGATTCAGCGGGGATCTCCTCACTACGCTGTTTAAAAAACAAACAAAAAAAAACCCAACAAAAAAACCCAAAACGCACAAGTTGCTGCCGAGTCCGCTTCTCGGCAGCGGCAAACTGACAGACTCCAATCTTCTGCAGCCGCGGCTCCCTGCCTCTTAGGGAACCGCAGCTCCCTGCCTCTTAGGGAACCGCAGCTCCCTGCCTCTTAGGGAACCGCAGCTCCCTGCCTCTTAGGGAACCGCGGCTGTGCCTGCTGTGAGTGAAGCCATTGTGGAGCCTTTCTGTCTCTCGACGGGCTCCGTGCAGCATGCCATTGTCCCACCTCCAAAGGAACTGCACGGAGCCCGTAGAGAGACACAAAGGCCCCGCAACGGCTTCACTCACAGCAGGCACAGCCGCAGTTCCCTAAGAGGCAGGGAGCCGTGGCTGCAGAAGAACAGGGCAGTAGCAGGCAGACAGGGAGAGGGGAGGAGGGGGCAGGGAACCTGCAATGGGGCTGACATGCGGGAGGGTGGGGGCTAACTTGGAGGGTGGGGAGAGCTGATTGTTGGATGGAGTGAGGGAGGGGGCTGACATGGACAGGAGGGTTGACATGGAGGGAGGGGAGAGCTGATGGATGGAGGGAGGGGGGCTGACATGGACAGAGGGGGGGCTGATATGGAGGGAGGGAGGAAGAGGGGGGATGACATGGACAAAGGGGGGCTGACATGGACAGAGTGGGGGCTGACATGGAGGGAGGGAGAGAGGGAGGGCTGACATGGAGGGAGGGAGGGAGGGGGGCCGACATGGACAAAGGGAAGAGACAGGGGGACATACTGGACAGACGGGGGATAAATGCTGGACAGAGGGGAGTGACAGTGCGGGTTAGGATTATAATGGGCTAATGGGGGGCTAGGACTGGTAATGGTTTGATTAGAGAAGGCTAGGACTGGGAATGGACTGATCAAGGGAGGGTTGGGGCTGATAATGTGCTGATAGGGGGGTAGGACTAGTAATGGACTGATGGGGGGCTAACATTGGAAATGAGCTGATCGGGGAGGATAGGACTGGAAATGGGCTGATGGGGGGGGGGGTAGGACTGGTAATGGGCTGATTAGGGGAGCCTAGCACTGGTAATGGGGTTGAGGGGGACTAGCACTGGAAGCGAGCTGATTGGGGGCTTCGACTGGGAATGGGCTGATTGTGTGGAGGGGAGGATAGAGCTGCTGGCCTTGGAAGAAAACTGGGGGGCTAAGGCTACAAATGGGCTGATATGAGGGGATGGGAGAATGGAACTGGAAGGGAGTGGATCTGAGAGGGGCTGCCATGGTATTTGTACTAGAAGGGACTGGTCAGTGGGGAAGGAGGGGGACCGGAAGGGAATGGACACCAGTGGCAGTCATGGGAATGCAAGTTAACATTGGAAGGTACTGGAAGTGAGGACTGGAAAGGGGCTGATACTGGGTAGGGTTACTGGGACTGGAAATAGGCTGATGGAAAGAAGTGAAGAAAACAAAAGAAGAGATAAGAAATGGCAGATAGACCATAGACCACAGAAAGAGAGCTAAGAGAAGACAGGAAAGCAGAAGCCTCAGATCGGGACCAGCATGATCAGAGAATAAATTGGTCAGACAACAAAGGTAGAAAAAATAATTTTATTTCATATTAGTGATTTGACTACAAAATCATCATAATTTTGAAATCAAATATTGTTACTTGTTATTGTGTTTTAAATAAGTAAATTTTATAAATAAAAACATATTGCAAAGGCCTATAATATATTAATAATTCAACAAATGATTAGAGCGACAGTGTGTTAACGATAAAGGAAGAGAGATGCATTTGATTTTATCATTGGGGGTCACCACAAGTTGACCAATGGTAAAAGGGGTCACGGTACAAAAAAGGTTGAGAACCACTGCTCTACATCAAGATGCTTTGTGTTGGGTGGTCCAGGCATTGGTATTGTCACGCCTGGATTATTGCAACACCTTGTATGTGGGGCTGCCAGCATATATATTGAGGAAGTTGCAGGTGGTGCACAACATGGCCGCACTAATCATTTGGGGCCTGCAGAGGTGTGATTTGGTGGCAGTTGTAATCAGGCAAGAATCAACTGTGTGAACTGAACGGGGGCAGCCAATCAACACCAGAGCTCTCTTTAAATGCCAGCATAGTGAGGTGCACCTGCACCTGGCGGGCCCGTGCCTGAGGGCCTCACCAGAGGACCCTTTGACGTGACACTTAGGCGTGGACCAAGAAATGCCTAGTACTAACCCCTACATTCTAATTCTCCGCCAAGGATGGTCCCAAGCTCGGCTGCAAAAGGAGGATGGTGGTCACCCTGCTGCATTGGCCAGAGCTGGGAAACCAGGGAAATTATTTGAATTTCCATGCATCTTGCCTAAACTCATTCGCTTATGCAACCGCACCCAGGGCAACCGATGCACCAGAACTGGGAACACAAGATGCTGATGAGAAGAGGGCTACTGGTCAAAGAATCAAATTTATGACACAAAACCAGGAAATTTGCATCGCCGCATGGAATGTGTGAACAGGATATCATGTCGGACAAAAGGAAATCATCGTCATGGAATTGTTGAAGTGCAAACTCTTGATCGCCACAGTATCCGAACTACATCTCATTGGATCTGGAACACTGACCATCCAACCACCAATGATTGATGAAACAAAGACTCTATTCTACTCTGGTGGCAGAAAACAAGAAGCTGGCATTGGCTTTATGGTGGACAGATGGGCTGCCAGAAGTATAATTGCCTTCCAACCAATATCAGATCGTTTGGTAGTTCTTACCATCGGCGGTACAGTTAAAACCCATATTCTGTCCATCTATGCTCCAACCAAGACCAGCCCGAATGCAGCCAAGAACGATTTCTACAACCAGCTTCAACACATGCTGGATTCGATCCCGCAGACAGAGTTGATCATTCTGGCGGGAGATTCAATGCTCATACCGGTGCAGACAGGACCAGATGGGAAGAAAAGCTGGGTAGTTTTGTCCATGGCGTGATCAATGACAATGGACTGTGCCTGCTGTCCTTTGCTGCGTCCAACAACCTGGTAGTGGGAAACAGTCACTTTCAGCATCCTTGCAAACACCAGCTTACATGGCACAACCCATCTTTGCCATCCTGGACAGCTCTTGATTCTGATCATGGCTCAAAGATGTACATGCAATGAAGGAGCCCGACTGTGGATCAGACAACTACCTCATCCATGCCAAGGTACAGCTGCGATTACAACGGGCAAGGCGCAAGGCACTTTCATCAACCAAACTGAACTGGGCTTGTCTGAAGGATCTGGCAATCGGACAAGAATTCCAAATCGCCCTATCCAACAAATTTGTAGCATTCAAACCATCGTATGTCGTCGATGCAGAAGAAAAGCAGATATCTGAGTCCACCCTGGAATGCGCCACCCCTCTGTGCCAACCCATCTGCCATGGATTTCGGACAAGTGCCTGGATTTGGTGGATAAATGGAAACGAATCAAACATGATGACTTAAGCAGTATCGACGACAGAACAAAGAGATCAGACAGAAGACAAAGTTGGATTGAGAAGCCTACTGGAATGGTGTCGCAGCCAAATCGGAAGAAGCAGTATCCAGCCACGAGTACTGCACTCTGTATCAGACCCTTACGAGACTGAGTGGCAAAACCAAGTCTACCAATGACGACATCAAGAAATTGAATGCCTACAGCGGTGGAAAGAATTCTTCCAACAGCTGTATACCCACAATCCACCCCAGAGACTACCACCAGAGCCACCACCCCTCGACACTGAGCCAACAGTTGAAATGAAGTGTACAATAACATCACTGAAGAATGGAAAGACACCTGGAGTGGACCAAGTCACTGCCGAAATGAGCAAAGCTGGTGGAGATAACCTCCTGCAACGGCTTCACGTCATCCTAATACTCATCTGGCGCATGGAACGAGTTCCATCAGTATGGAAGAAAGCCATCATGCCAATTCTAAAGAAAGGCGATAGCCGGGAATGTAAGAAGTACTGCATCACCCTCCTTTCAGTTCACCAATTAAAAATCCCATACGGGCTAAGAGAAAAGGGTACCCAAAACAACCACTGAAAACCCCCAATTCCCTCAAAAACGTCACACTGGTAACGTGAACTGCATGAAATTCAAATTGAAAAAATTCAATGATTGACTAGTTATTGTCGGACTGAGGTCCAGGTGAGGAAAACACCCCTACCTAGACAGTGTCCATTTTAATCAATAAAGCAGTAAAAGTACAAATGATCACTTAGCTTATGCTTTGTCTCTCCAAAAGGATTTCACACATCTAGGGAAAAACACACTGGAGAGGGGAGAATTGCAATACAGCACTGCGTTTCGGGGCTCCGTCCACTCAGAAGACCCTGCGTCAGGCCAAAGCTTCTCCACTGAACTCTAAGGATCATAGAAGGAACAATAACCAGTGGAACTCATTTAAACAGACTGGCGCATGACGTTGCAACTACCGCTTGGTTACTGCCAAAACCAATGGAAAGGGGTGAGCAACAATGCAAGCCCCTAACCAATCGGCTGTTTCACAAAAGACTGTGCCATTCAAGTTCCCGATTAAGTCCTAATGGGGTCACAGTATGCAGTTGAAAAATCCAACGCAGTTCGCGCAGCTGTAGAGCAGCTTCCCGATTGCCTCCCCGCACTGAAGGGGAAATCCAGACAATAACCCGCCATTGAAATTTAGAAAAAGAATGATCAAATTGAAGACTGTTGAACCAAGGGAGCTGACGTTTTCGTACGTAAACAGGAAACATGTTCTGACAAGCGTATTTTAAAAGGGCGAATGGTCCGACCCACGTACTTAAGACCACAAGGGCAAATCATCAAGTAGACTACGAAATCGGTGTTACAAGTAGTGTAATAGTGAGCATGCCACTGTTTTTGGGGCCCTGTGTCAAACCACGATTCACCCTGAATAGTACCCAAGCAGTAAGCATACCCCCCACATGGGAAATGGCCCACTCGCTCAGGAAACAGTCGAGTGATAGGAACTACATGCAGTAAATGGTCTCTAAGATTTCTACCCCTAGTATATGCAACACTGAGGGGCTTCTGAAAACATGCATATAGACTTAACACATGCCAAAATCTGCGAAGAATCTGCGTGACCTGAATAGACCTGGTCACTATGGTAAATGCCAACAATTTTTTCCGATGATCTCTTGGGTTGGTAAGATGGAGACAAATACCACTCCCTGGATTATTTAAAGCCCGTTTGTACGCTGCTCGAATGATAGAACGGGGATAACCCCGAGATATCAAACGTTGACTTAATTCAAAGGCGTGAAATTTAAAATCTTGAACCGAGGAGCAAATTCTCCTAATGCGTAAAAATTGTCCATAAGGTAAACCACATTTTAAAGACGTAGGATGAAAACTCCGAAAATACAATAAAGTATTGTGCTGAACAGGTTTTCTGTATAAGGTAGTACATAAAGTAGTCCCACCGTGAAGTACTGTAACATCAAAAAATTCAGTACTAGAGGAGTGATAATGAACAGTAAATATTATACTTTCCTCCTGAAGATTTAGCCATTCAATAAGCAATAACAAATCTGATGATGACCCACACCAAATGAAAAAAATATCATCCAAAAACCGTCACCAAAATAACACCTTTTGAAAGCAATGGGAAGAATATATATGTTTTTCTTTGGCAGTAACCTATCAGTAGTTGCAGTGTCATACGCCGGTCTTTTTAAATGAGTTCCACTGGTTATTCCTTCTACGATCCTCTGAGTTCAGTAGAGAAGCTTTGGACTGACGCAGGGTCTTTTGAGTGGACGGAGACCCGAAACTCAGTGCTGTGTTGCAATTCTCCCCTTACCAGTGTGTTTTTCCCTGGATGTGTGATAACGTTTTGGAGAGACAAAGCATAAGCTAAATGATCATTTATACTTTTACTGCTTTACTGTTTTACAGATTAAAATGGACACTGCTTTATTGATTAAAATGGACACTGTCTAGGTAGGGATGTTTCCCTCACCTAGACCTTAGTCCGACAATAACTAGTCAATCATTGAATTTTTTTGAATTTGAATTTCATGCAGTTCATGTTACTAGTGTGACGTTTTTGAGGGAATTGGGGTTTTTAAGTGATCCTTTCAATTGTTGGCAAGGTGTTCATGAAGATCTGTTGGGGCTTCTATAACTTAGGCCTAAGAAACAGCTTGCTAAAAAACAGCTTGTTCTGGCTTCTTCACACTGAAACTGCAAATTCAGCAAAGATTGAACTGTGAAATGACCTCATATCCTATCCCAGAGAGCTTACACAATGAGAATCTCTGGACACTATACATCTAATGAAAGGCTGCCTACATGGGCCTCTCAAATGCACCAAGGAAAATGTAAACAAAGAAGACGGACAACAGAATCTACAGTTTATCTAACGGGAAACACGACTCGCAAAAGGCAAGTGGAAAAAAACAGGAAACAAAAGCCAGCATACAGAGACAAGGCGAGTGAGACTGGAGACAGGATGCTAGAGAGAGACATACGGGAAAGCAAATTTTCTTTTAAATAATAAAAGAATGAGAGGAAATCTATTTATCAGCAATTTTTAGATATAAATATGAATAAGGAATCTTAATAGATAGACGGTAGCTGATCTCACTAGAGTAAGGCTCTCTCTGTCCCAGGACCTTCTTTTATCAGGTGCTTTACTTGCTTGTAAATGTATTGATGTTGTGGATTGATATTGAAATTTGTACAAAAGTAAAGCTTGTGATGTTACAGACCTGATAAGATAAATAAACCTTTTTGCATGCTTTTATGGTGGCACGAGCAATTTGTTTAAGGTCCTGTATATGTATGTTGGGGTCAAACACAAACGGCCAAAAACAAAAATAGAAAATCCCTAATTAGGGGAAGCCCAGAAAAGCCCCAACAGATCATACAATCAAGGCTGCAGGAACATAGTGAACAGACCAGCTGAGAACAACAAATAGGCTTTAGGCCATATTGGGGCTGGACTGATCAAATGTTCACCATTCAAAAACTAGTGGAGGAAAGGATCAGGTGTTGAAAGCGAAGCATTATCATCTTCATTGACTTCAAATCTGCATTTGACTGCGTTCACTGGCCCTCCCTCTGGAGGGCACTAGAGAACGAATGTGCCACTGAAGATCATCCAACTTCTCCGAGCATCATTTAATGGCTCAACCAGCAGCATGCGGATCCGAAATGAGTTATATAAAGAATTTCCTATCCAAACTGGAGTCTGCCAGAGAGACATTGCCTCATCCCTGCTTTTCAATATCGTGATTGACGCAATAACGAGGAAAACATTCAAGGATAGATGCGGGGTCAAGTATGGTGTGGACAACTTCCTGACTGACTTGATGTTCACAGATGATAGTGCTATATTTGCTGACATGGATACAGAGGCCACAAACATCTTTTCCATATCGCCCGCATTGCCCAGTATAAAGAAGACCAAAGTTATGACCACGGATGGATTACAGGCCATTTTTCATCTCGCTAGAATTCAAATAGCTGGTATAGGAGATGAAGGTGGCATCAACCACTGAAGTCCTCAGCAGGATTAGCCAGGCAGCAGTAGCATTTGCCTCACTCAAATAGTACTTCTGAAAGAAGGCCAGTATCTCCAGGAACAAGCAGGAATGTGGTCTTCACATATGGGTATCGTCGGTACCGACGAAGCCTACGGGGGAATGCTCCCCAGCGTCCAATAGGAAAACTTTTGGGAGCATCCCACAGCGCCTGCTTGCTGCTTTCCTGCCTTTCCAATGCTCCTTCGTCAGTTCTTCGTTTTCCGCGGAGCCAACAGGACGTATTCCCTGTCACCGCAGAAAAATTCTTCTTCTTTTGTTTTTTTGTGGTCGCGTCTGCCTTCACTTGACGCCTACCGGTACCGCCGGTTCTCTTTTCTTCTTTTAAAAAAACAAACAAACTAGGAGACTTCCGGGGACATGGTGGGCTAGGCAAGACGCTTCTTGCATAGCTCCAGAGCTCGTGCCCTCCCCCCCGGTCCATACCTGCGACAAATGCTGTGAATTTCACCTTGAATACGGGGGGAACTGCTCTTAGCCCGAAAATCCGGCACCCAAAGGTCCCCGGCAGTTTACGAGGGTATGGCGGCGAAAACAACGCGTCGGGAGCGCCCACGACTCAGCGAGCACAAGATGGCTGACGGAGCTACTGAAGGGCCGGGGTCTCTGGCGGCGCAGATGGTGGCGGAGCTTACAGCGGCGGTGTGGTGGCAGCCCTAGAGGGGCGTCTGAGCGGCTTAGCCACACAACTTGACGCGGTGGGTCAAGCTGTTACTGCCTTCAATGCTCGTGTGGAATTAGTGGAGCAGCGAGTGGGTACGCTCGAGGACTCTTGTGCACAAGATGCGGCCCGTATCAAACAACTCGAGCAGGCTCTAACGCGACAGGAAGAGAAGATGGAGGATTTAGAAAACAGAAGCCGGCGCAATAACCTCCGCTTCATTGGAATTGCTGAGACCGTGAAGGAGAGTGACCTCAGGCAGTATTTGGAGACGTGGCTGCCAGAAAACCTACCTTTGGAAGCAGGGATGGGCGCTATAGTCCTAGAAAGGGCGCACAGGCTGGGGCCTTATAAGGCTGGTGACAATCGGCCCCGAGCAGTGATAGCCCGATTCCTAAATGCTTCACAGAAGGAAGGAGTCCTGAGAGCGTGGAGACAGCAGCGCCGGGCAGGAAGCGATACCACCGGCTTACTGATTTTCCAGGATTACTCTGCTGGGGTCTCGCAGCGGAGACGGGCCTTCAAAGATGTCTGTGGCAGGCTTGTTGCACGTGGCCTGCGCTTTACAATGGGCTACCCGGCTATTCTTCGCGTGGAGGCTGAAGGTGGAAAGCGGACTTTTGCAACTCCGGAAGCAGCGATGATTTATTACAACGGACTGCACTGATTGTCGCAGAGACTCAAGAGCTAAGTACCTGCAGCCTTTGACAACGTGTTGGACGGAGCCCTCAGGGGCTTTAGCCGTTGCATCGGCTTACATGGGGGAAGCCAGGACTGTTTGTTAGACATCCACAATCTGGGGGATGCGGTTGTGTTCCCCTTCTTGCTTTTCCCCCCCTTTTTTTCCTCTTATTCCCCCCTTCTGTTGTCTCAGCTGCCTCTGCTAGTTTATTTCCTTATTTATTTTTTCTTCCTCCCCGATGCCTTTCTACCCCGGCACGGGCCCTAAGGGGTTGTTCAGCCTTGTTAGGGATGCGGCCTTTGGAGCATATGCTTTCTCCTGGCAATGCTGGGTCAGCCCAGTGCTGGGGAAGTTGATAGTTTCTCCTGCTAGCCCTAGGGGGTCGCCTCGCCGCTAACAGTTGTTTCCTATGAGTGCTGTTCGCAGCGCGGGGAATAACTTTACAGTTTGCCAGGCCGCAGGGTGGACCCCCACTGAAAGTTGAACTGCTACAAGCCTTTCTTTTGTATTTAGGGTACCATCATGGGGGTGCCTTTTGAGGGATCGGGGCAGGGGGAGATAGGTACTGCGGTTGCGTTATACCCAGTGTAGGCCTCAGTCGGGTGGTTGGGCGACGGGGGGGGGGGGGGGGGGTGAAGGGGGGGGGGTTCTCCAGGGCTGTCACTTGGTGAAAAAGTTTTATCTCCCGCGATGATCCGTCGGGGCTTGGATGTTTGAGCCGACCCTGGAATCGGGTAGTCTCTGAGCTATGCAGGGGGTAATCAGTGGGGTTCCAGCGGGGGGATGTTGGTTATACAGGGCTGTCCCCACCCCCGGGGGGGAGGGGGAGGGAGCTCTACAGGTACCGGAGGTCATGGAGGGGTTAGTCGGTGTAGACGATAGGGTGGTGTTACAGGTAGGGGTAGGGCCTTGGGGTTCTAGGCGGGGCGGGGGGGGCTTTGGGGTGGGATGGGGGGAGGAGTGCGGGGAGGGAGGGGGGGGGCGGCTATGCCACATCCAGGGTGCGGGCCAAGTATTTTTCCTATATCGACGGAGCGCTACGGCATCGTAGAATATACTGGGGAGGGACCCTAGGCTGGGGGGCCCCTTTCTGCACACACATGTGATTCACAACTGGCATAGTAACCGGAAACAGACGTGTACATGTTGAGGATTATCTCATGGAATGTTTGTGGTCTAGGGACGCCTATTAAGAGATATAAAATCCTTAAAGCCCTGGCTAGGCAGCGATGTGATATTGCGCTACTCCAGGAAACTCACCAAACGGCGGAAGAACATGCCAAGCTCGCCCGGGACTGGGTGGGCCAGGTATGGGGGACCCCCGCTGTGGGAAAAAAGGGGGGAGTTGCTATCCTAATCCATAAGCGAGTGCGGTTCACTTTGCTAAAACAGGTCACGGATGCTCACGGGCGCTTTCTATTTTTACATTGCATGTTGGAGGATAGAGAAGTCATTCTGGGCGATGTCTATGGTCCTAATATATCTGATCCTGAATTTTTTGATCGCATAGCAGCAACAGTCGAGCAGCTGCCCGATGCCCCCCTACTTTTGGGCGGAGATCTCAACGGCGTCCTAGACGCTGACCTAGATACCTCGCGGGAGTCGGGTACCCGGGAGAGAAAAGTATCTGCTAAGATATTGCAGAGGCTTCGTTCAAGACTCCATTTGGTAGATCCGTGGCGGTTACTCCACCCCACTGAAAAAGATTTTACTCATGTGTCCCGAGCACGGGGCACTAGTGCTCGCATTGACTATGTCTTAGTCTCAGTGGCTCAGTTTGCAAACGTAGTGGACGCGCAGATCGGTCCGCTAGAGATTTCAGATCATGCCATGGTTTGGATCGATTGGCAGGGGGGCGGAGGGCAGGGTTCTGCTCGCATGTGGCGATTCCCCCTTGACCTGTACCAGGATGCCCAATTCAGGCAATTCTTGTGGGATAGATGGCGAGAGTTTGAGGAGAACCATCAAGGTCATTGTGACGACCCTGAGTTGGTGTGGGAGATGGCTAAGGTGGTCCTCCGAGGAGATATTATCGGTTATGTTGCCCGGAGGCGCCGCATGGTAAATGCGCAGATTGTACGTCTTGAACAACAGGTTGCTCGTGCGAGACGCCTTGCCGGGCGTTCCCCCACAGCTCAAAATAAAAAAAGCTGGTGGGAGCTTCAGGTAGCGCTTAATACTCTGCTGCATCAGCGTGCTAAGAAGTCTTTGTTATACTATAAGTATAAGCTATACTGCTTTGGGAATAAGTCTGGAAAACTGCTGGGGAGGTGCTTACAGGGACACCGGGGTACGAGGTTGGTTGCTGCCCTACGCGATGGACAGGGAAAACTATGCAGTAGCAAAAGCGGGATTAGTGGTATTTTCAAAGATTTTTTCCAACAGTTATACCAGGCAGAGGAGCATGACCCTGTCTCTATGGCCGATTATCTTCAGAGGGTACGCCTGCCGCAGGTATCGGTACAACAGCGGGCTTTCTTGGATCAACCAATTACTATACAGGAAATCCAGAAAGTGATTCTCAATGCGCCTTGTTATAAGGCGCCCGGCCCGGACGGTTTTGGTGCCGAATTTTATAAGATACTGTCGGAGGGGGTTGGCCCGGCATTGGCAGCGACATATAGGCAACGCGTGGCCGGTGCGGGGCGGCGTTGGGGGGAAAACCAGGCCTATATTACTTTGATTCCAAAACCCGGTAAAGACCATTTACAAGCATCTTCATATCGGCCTATCTCTTTATTGAACTATGATATGAAATTGTTGGCAAAAATACTAGCCGACCGGTTGTCAACGGTACTTGGTGACTTAGTGCATGACTCCCAGGTGGGGTTTGTTAAGGGCCGATACGCAGTCCGCAACCTGCGGAAAATCATAACATCCTTGGAGTGGGTGCACTCGCATGGTTTACCCTCACTTTTGGTGAGCTTCGACGCTGAAAAGGCGTTCGACAGAGTTAACTGGCAATACCTATTTTCGTTATTGCCGCGCGCTATGGGTTGGGTGATTCCTTCTGTGGGATGGTGCATAGTCTCTACGAGCAGCCCACTGCGCGTGTGGCGTGTAATGGATCTTTGTCAGATGCATTCCCACTTCACCGGGGTACACGACAGGGGTGCCCGCTGTCCCCCCTGTTATTTGTACTAGCTTTAGATCCTCTTATTCGCAGTGTGGAAGGGGCTGGGGCGATACGTGGGGTGGTGGTTGGTGGTTGTGAATTCAAAATATCTGCCTTTGCAGATGACATGCTGGTGCACATGACTGCGCCCCACGAATCTCTGGTGAGCTTAATGTGTGAGTTTCGGCTTTTCGGTAGTTTTACGGGGTTGCGTATTAATGAGGAGAAATCCGAGGCCCTGGACGTTTTGGGTCAATTGCGTGGGCGCTGGCCTGGGGAGTTTCCACTGAAATGGGCGGATCGCAGCTTTAAGTACCTCGGGATTGTCCTGACACGGTTGCCTCAGGACTTATACTTCTGTAATTTTGAACGCATTTTGGCGACTATGTCTACTCAGTTGCGAGCTTGGCAGCCCCTCCCGCTGTCCTTGTTGGGAAGAGTCGCTGCAGTGCAGATGGTTATTCTGCCCCGAATTTTATACTGGTTGCAGACTCTCCCAGTTTGGCTGTGGAAGCGGGACCTGCGTAGATTAGAATCGGAGATACAGCGTTTCCTTTGGCGGGGAGCCCGACCTCGGATTTCGATGGCACGCATGATAGGATCATGGCGTTCCGGAGGTATTGGCCTCCCCGATTTATGGCTATATGCTTTGGCTTGCCAGGCCCGCCATCTTGGGGATTGGCTAGGTGAGACCAGTGTCTATACACCACGACATATAGAGGCAGCGGCGGTGGCCCCCCTGTCTTTGCTAGGGGTCTTGCATGCGGACTTAGTCCACCTACCCGTCGGTGTGAAGCGGAGTTTACTGACGATGGCGGCTCGACGCACGTGGCAGCAACTAAATGGGTACTGGAAACGGAACTGGCGGGTTTCTAGCTGGTTGCCCATCTGGGGGAACGCTCAGTTTTCGCCCGGTTCGGAGACAGGCGGCTTCCGTAGTTGGCGCGAGAAGGGGATACGGCTTTTGGGCCATGCGGTCGGATTGACGGGGGCCTGTAAGCCGTTCATGGAGTTAAGTACCGAATATGACTTACAGCCGTCTCAGTATTTTACATATTTGCAGCTTTCCCACTATGTGGCTTCTTTACCTAGGGAGGAGCTGGCGGAGGAGCGTTCGACACAGCTTATTGAATTTTTTGGTCTCGGGGAGGACCTTCCACCTTCGATCGCTGGATTTAAGAAGCGGTTAGAGGGTTTCCGGGCTGTACCGAGTTATGGTCATTTGGAGAGGGCTTGGGCGAGGGAGATGGGGTCGGAGATTCCCTCGGGCTCCCTTTCGGAGGCCCTGGGACGGATTGCTACGCTGGCTGAGGGAGCCCGGTGGCGGGAAATCCAGTTTAAAGCAGTAACCAGGGTGCATTTTTCACCTCGCCGAGCTCTGAGGAGTCATATTACCACAGATGGGTCATGCCCTAGATGTTCCGAGCCTCTGGCGGACTTAGCCCATATGTGGTGGGTGTGTAAGAAAATCCACCCATATTGGAAGGGTATACACCATTATTTAGTGAAATTGTTGCAACAACGTTTCCCATGGCCAGGGTCTTTGGTGGTAGTGGACTATTTGCCCTCAGCTATCCCTGGGGGGAAGGGAGCCCGCCTTTTGATTCGGAAGGCGTGCCTGGTGGGGAAAGGCCCCATCTTACATCATTGGCGAGACCATGACCCGCCGTCTTTCCTGGAGTGGCGCAATAGTTTTCATCAGCTGATGCTGGCGGAATGTTGGCGGGCTAGGAGTCATGTCCGGCGATGGACCACGTTCATGCTTACATGGGACCCCTACATTCAGCAGCTGGGACCCTATTGCCGGAATGCTATTTTGCAGATGGGACATTAGAAAAGGGGGGTATTACCCCGGGCCAATTGAGATGGAGCGTGATATTCGCGGTAGCTAGCTCCTTTGACTTTGTCGAATCCCTGGATGTGGCAGGGGGTTTAGGGGGGATGGGAGGGGTTGGAGGGGGGCGGATGTGGGGGGGTATCTGGTTTATTTAAACAAAATTGTAAAATGTTAGGTTCTTTATTTGCCTAAGCGCCCGGTGTTTGTTGCGGGCCATTTGGTGATGTGTCCAATGGCGGGGATAAGAGTGTACCCTGCCATGGGCTTTGTTGTTTGACATTGTATTGCCTGTTATATGGTGCTGAACCCTAAATAAAGATGTTAAAAAAAAAAAAAAAACAAACAAACTAGCTTCTAAAAATCTTTTCTTTAGGAGCCTTTCCCCCCTCGGGGTTAGGCGCCATTTTGGGCACTAGGCCCATTTTTTCTTCAAACATGGAAAAACCAGCTAGTGTTTTTAAGAAATGTTCTAAATGTGGCGGTACCATATCTGTCACCGACACCCATGAGTGGTGTCTTAAATGTTTAGGTCCTGACCATTCTCCATCGGAGTGTCTCTCCTGCAGAAAGATGACCAAGAGGGGCCTGCAAAATAGAGCTGCAAAACTCTGTACCCTTTTTGCTGCTGATACGATGTCCGTTGCATCGACGTCTTCCAGGGCTTCATCTTCCTCCCATGGATCTCAGGTAACTAAACCTAAGTCTTTTAAGACTGGCCGGTCCTCAAAGGGTAGATCTCCTTCTGAGTATCAAGATGCCACTGGCGTTGCCCTGGAGGAAAGTTCACCGACAAAACAGCCCCAGTGGGAGGCCTCAGTCTCCAAAGCATTAACGGAGCTCCAGAGTGTTTCAGAGGCTTCAACCTCTGCAGAACTACTGGTGCCATGTTCTGGGGTCGTGGCCGCTTCCATCGGTACTGACACCCAGGCATCGGCAGGAGCGATGGATCAGAGAATCCTCGCTATCGAATGCAGTCTAGCGGCTCTCTTAGCAGCTTCGGTACCGCTAAGACCACTACAGACGGTTCCACAGGTATCGGTACCGACATCGGTGCCGGTACCGAGTGCACCTGCCTTGGCAGGTATGCTGCCCCCCATGCCGAGCCTTGAGTCTATCTCAGATATCGAGGGGCTGGTACCGAGACACCCCGATACCGACTTCGATGACTCTGCCGGTACTAGAGCAATCCTTCCGGAGGATCCATTTCCTTCTCCTCAATGCAGAATGTCTCCTCCAGAGGACATATCCTCCCAGGATTTCATACGTGATGTAGCTCGAGGTCTTGCAATCATAGTGACTCCAGAAAAGGAACCCAGAGCAGAAGAATTAGAAATTCTTCAATTCCCTAAGGCTCCTAAATAGGCAGCTACCCTGCCCATTCATAGGATCTTGCAAGATTTTATGTTAAGAATGTGGGAAACCCCTTTAATGGTGTCTACACACTCCCAATGACTTGATACCATGTACCGAGTTCCAAGCTGTCCTGGGTTTCAAAAGAATCAGTTACCATACCATTCAATGGTAGTGGAATCAGCAATGCGTAGGATTAAGAGTGCTAAAACGTATTCTTCCAATCCTCCGGGCCGTGAGTCAAGGACGCTCGATGCCTTTGGGCGTCGATGCTTCCAATCCTCCATGTTGGCAGCCAGGATCAGCTCTTACATCCTCTATATGGGAATGATCCTCAAAGAAGTTACAGGAGACTTGGAGCTCATGAGCCCTCTTCTTCCTGAGGACAAAAGAGGGAATTTTCTTACTCTGGTCAAACACGCCCAGGATATCTCTAAGTTTGTGAACCATGCGACCTTTGATTGCTTTGAATGTATTAGCAGAACCCCTGCTATTTCCATCGGTGCACATCGTATTGCCTGGCTTCAGGCATCGGACTTAGAACAATGGGTACAAGAGAAACTGGGAAATATTCCTTGCACAGGAGAAAATCTGTTTGGCAAGGATTGGCAAGACAAGGCAAATCAGCTTGAATCTGAAAATACTACTTTGAACAGACTATCAAAGTATACAGCCAACCCAGCAAAGAAAAAGTCAGCCAAGAAACCCTTTTTCAATAAGAAAAAGAGGTTTTACCCATCTTACACCCATTATGCTCACTGTCCAGTTCATGTTCCCCAAAAGGGGAACCAACAGAACAGACAGCAGCGAAAGCCACAAGTTCCAAGAACTCGATCGGCTCCACAAGCTCAGCCTCCTCAAGGGCTTTGACTCTTTCCTAGAGAACTTAGTCTTTCTGCCCCTGAAAGCTCCAGAACCCCTCACCATTCCAGGAAGGTTATGCCATTTTGCCAGCAGATGGCAACAAATAACATCAGAAAACTGGACTCTGTCCATTGTACGAGAGGGGTACAGACTTCACTTCCACAGCATGCCCCCTCCTACAATCATAAAGCAGTTCAATTCTCAGGTCCCTGTCACCAGTCTCTTGTCAGGAGGTCGCATCACTTCTTGCTCAAGGAGCAATAGAAGAAGTACCCATACCCCAACAGGGGACGGGATTCTACTCCCCCTATTTTCTCATTCCCAAGAAAACAGGTGGACACAGGCCTATTCTGGACCTCAGAGAATTAAACAAATATCTGTTCCGAGAAAAATTCAAAATGATCTCCCTTGGAACACTCCTGCCATACCTTCAGAGTCAGGACTGGCTATGTTCTCTAGCTCTAAAGGATGCATATACTTGTATTCTCATCCATACAGATCACATAAGATTCCTTCGATTCCTTTTCCAGGGAAGACACTTCCAATACATGGTTTTTCCTTTTGGTCTGGCTTCTGCCCCTAGAGTCTTCACAAAATGCATGGCAGTAGTAGCAGCATTTCTGAGAACTCTAGGAATATTCGTCTTCCCCTACTTAGACGACTGGCTCATTCGAGCATCCACTGCTCCAGAAGCCAGCTTCACTCTTTCTCGCACGATGCAAATTCTTTGCTACTTGGGACTGGTCATAAACCTCCCAAAATCTCAGCTCATCCCTTCTCAGTCCCTGGAGTTCATAGGGGCTTGACTGGATACCAGACAGTCAAGGGCTTTCCTACCACAGCCCCGTTGTCTTCGTATAGTGCAGCTGGCATCCCAAGCAGCTATGAAAGTCTTCCTAACTGCTCAGGAAATGCTTCAGCTTCTGGGGCATATGGCATCCACTGTCCATGTGGTTCCCTATGCTAACCTCCACATGCGAGCAGCCCAGTGGACCCTCTTTTCTTAGTGGACACAGGCCTCGGGTCACCTATCGGACAAAATCAGAAATTCCACACGTCTTATTTCGTCCCTTCAATGGTGGCAATTGCTGGAAAACCTTCTAGTAGGCTCTCCTTTCCAGCAGCCTCTATTCCAGGCCACCCTAACAACGGATGCTTCCAAGTTGGTTGGGGGGGCTCACTTGCACGATCTCTCGACTCAGCGCCTTTGGACCCCGCAGGAGGCTTCTCGTCACATAAACCTCCTAGAACTCAGAGCCATCTTCCATGCTCTTCGAGTATTCCACGCACAGCTCAGCTACAAGACAGTTCGGGTCCAGACCGACAATCAGGTAGCCATGTTCTATGTGAACAAGCAGGGCGGAACAGGCTCTCTGTCGTTATGCAACGAAACTTTGCGACTGTGGGCCCTTGCCAGAGAGCATCAAATCCACCTCCTAGTGGTATATCTTCCGGGCATTCAAAATCTTTGGGCAGACAAACTCAGTTGAATACTGCTGCCACACGAATGGTCTCTTCACTCAGACCAGATTGCTCGAGTATTTCGAATCTGGGGGACCCCAGATATAGACCTCTTTGCAGGCCCACAGAATGCCAGACATCCCCGATTCTGTTCCAGAATTCCGGCTCAAAACTGTCAGGCAAGAGATGCTTTCCTCCTCCACTGGGGGCAAGACTTCCTCTATGCCTTCCCACCAATTCCCCTCATTCCCAAAACACTGTTCAAACTTCAGAGAGACAGAGGACATATGATACTCATAGCTCCACGTTGGCCACGGCAAACGTGGTATCCTTTGCTTCTTCGTCTCTCTCAAGCCATGTCTACTGCCCTTCCTTCAGCAGGGCGATTGGCTATGCTCCTTGGACCTCAAGGACGCTTACGCCCACATCCTAATCCCCCCCCCCCCCCAACATAGGCAATATCTGCGCTTCAGGGTACAGGAGGAACACTACCAGTACAGTGTGCTCCCCTTCGGGCTCACGTCTGCACCGTGGGTTTTCACAAAATGTCTCTCCGCGGCTGCCGCCTCCCTCAGGCAGGAGGGCATACCCGTCTTCCCCTACCTTGACGACTGGCTCGTCACGGGGATCTCTATTAACAAAGCCCGCCTGTCGATGTTGCGAACGATCCTCATCCTCGAGCGCCTTGGCTTCTTGGTCAACTACTCCAAGTCCCACCTCGAGGCAGTGCGGACCTTGGAGCTCATCAGCGCTTGCCTCGACATGGAGCGAGTGACCGCCTTCCTTCCCGCAGACCGCCTCCAGGCTGTTGTGGCCCAGGTCCAGAGCAGGGCTTGGGTTACAGCAGCTGCGCCTCCTAGGACACATGGCCTCCACCGTCCATGTTGTCCCCAACGCCCACATGCACATGTGGACAGCCCAGTGGTGCCTCAGGGCACAATGGAGCCAGGCCTTTGGCCACCTCAGAGACCCTATCCGGGTCTCCCACAGTCTCCACGATTGCCTGGGTTGGTGGCAGGACCACCGAAGTCTCCTTCAGGGAATCCCATTCCAGATCCCACAGCACGAGTTCGTCCTAACGACAGATGCTTTCCTGCTGGGGTGGGGAGCCCACTGCGGTGCATTGTGCACCCCGGGACAGTGGTCGCTCGAGGATTCTCAGCAGCAGATCAGCCTACTTGAGCTTCGGGCGGTCCGATGGGCCCTGAGGGCTTTCAAGGGCTATCTGAGGGGGAAGTCGGTGCACGTGCAGACTGACAACAGTGTAGCCATGTTTTACATCAGCAAGGAGGGGGGGAACAGAATCATGCCGCCTCTGCCAAGAGGCGATCCTCCTTTGCGTCTCGCTGGAGTATGACCCTGCGAGCGGTCTACTTCCCAGGCTAGGAGAATGTCCTCACGGGCAAACTCAGCAGGATCCTCCGTCCACACAAGTGGCGCCTGGATCCGGCGGTCTCTGGCGTCTTGTTCCATCAGTAGGGGACCCCATCCATGGACCTGTTTGCCAGTCTGAACACACAGCTTCCCCGCTTCTGCAGGCCGGTCCTGCACCCGAGCAGGGTGGCTCCGGATGCGTTCCTCTTGAACTGGACCTCCGGTCTTCTTTATGCGTTCCCTCCCACTCCTCTTATTGCGATGACCCCTCCACAAGGTTCATCGGGACAAAGCTTTGGTGATCCTCGTGGCCTCGACAGCCTTGGTTCCTGCTTCTGCTCTGGCTCTCGTCCGAGCTCCCAGTCCCCCTGGGCTGTGCCCCGGGCCTGTTGACACAGGAGGAGAGTCAGGTGTTCCACCCGAACCTGGCCTCGCTGTCCCTTACAGCCTGGTGGCTGAGCGGGTTGCCTTAGCTCCGCTGCACCTCCCGGCGGACTCGAGGAGATTCTCCTCGCGTCGAGGAAGGACTCAACGAGACGGGCGTATGCCTTTAAGTGGCAACGCTTCTCGACCTGGTGCTCTGAGCTTCAGATTGACCCGTTCTCCTGCTCCTCCAGTATCTCCTCCACCTCTCGAAGGCAGGGTTGAAATCCAATTCGGTCAGGGTATACCTGAGCGCCATTTCGGCGAACCACCTCCCCGTTGAGGGGAAACCCCTCTCGGGGCAGCCCTTGGTCTCTCGCTTCATGCGAGGTCTCTTGCTTTCCAAGCCTCCCATCCGGCCTCTGCCGGCGGAGTGGGACCTCAACGTGATGCTGATGCAGCTCACGCGAGCGCCCTTCAAGCCAATGGCGATGTGCTCGCTTCGGCATCTCTCCTGGAAGGTGGTCTTCCTGGTGGCTTTGATTTCGGCTCTCTGAGTCAGCAAGCTTCAAGCACTCATGGCTGAGGCTCCCTACACCAGGTTCTACGGGAACAGGGTGGTCTTCCACACCCATCCCAAATTCCTACCGAAGGTGGTCTCGGACTTTCATCTCAACCAGGAGATAGTCCTACCGACCTTCTTCCCGAGACCGCATGCCAACCAGGCATCGGTGGTATTGCATACACTCGACTACAAGAGGGCTCTTGTCTTCTACCTGCACTGTACCCACGTTCATCGCAAGTCCGACCAGCTCTTTGTAGCCTATGACCCCAGTCGCCTGGGCAGGCAGTCACCAAACGCACCATCTCCGTCTGGGTGGCGGACTGCATTGCCTTCGCCCAAGCAAAGGCGGGTGCCCCACTGGATCGGCAGGTCATCGCACACGGCGTCCTAGCCAAGGCAACTTCGGTGGTTTCACTGCGCTCAGTGTCTCTAACGGACATCTGCCGGGCTGCGATCTGGTCTTCAGCGAACATTTTCGCTGTTCAGTACTGCCTGGAGAGGGAGTCCCGCTGGTCTGTTTGGGGTATAAGCAACTCCTGTCCTCCGACCCTTCTTCGATGGCTACTGAGAGCTTTGCCCCATGGACCCAAATACTCGGGCTTCTCGGGGCATCAACTTCTGCTCACAGCCTCACGGAGGCGTTTTTGGGTTACAGACTCGGTAGCCTGTAGCTGGGGAGTCCCATAAGTGAGGACTGACTTCTCTTGTTCCTGGAGAAAGCGTAGTTACTCACCTGTAATAGGTGTTCTCCAGGGACAGCAGGAATCAGTCTTCTCTACCCTCTCACCTCCCCTGAAGAGTTGCTATTTTTGTCCTTCCCTTGCTATCTGCTTAGTAGGGCTCTAGCTAGAGGACCTGACTGAGCAAGATGGCACCTTTGGGAGGGAAGAGGACCATGCATGTGTGGCAGCAATCCCAAAGGCTTTCTTTGAAAGCTGGGGAATTGCTCCATGTGGGCTCCGTTGGTGCCGACGTCACCCATAAGTGAGAACTGATTCCTGCTGTCCCTGAAGAACACCTGTTACAGGTGAGTAACTAAGCTTTACTCATTGCTTGATTGGTTTTTCTGAAGTTTTTAACGTCTGACAATGTGTTTCGTGTCAAAACAAAATTTTGAGAATATAAACAACTATCAAGTGTTTCTGTGAAAGTGGCTGAGCTGGACTTGCTTGTTCCTGGGCATAAGTAGCTATTAGTAAACTTGGAGGAGAAAGTTGGGACATACGAAGAAAAATCTGTATTACTATGAGACCATTTGAGATTGAAGGTGGAGAATCTTGAAAATGTACAAAAAACTCTCAGATTTTATTAACTTTCCAAAGCTGCCATTAATTTCTCCTTTGGATACATTAAAGTATTTCTTTGAAATGTTGAAAATCCCGGAGAATGCCTGTCCTGCAGTTACCAGAGCATGCTGTTTGCCTCCAATGAATAAGAAGGAAGTCCAAAATAATATGGATACATCTGATTTCCTTAGATTTTTTTTTTTAGTTCTTTGGAGGTTCTGGACACCTCTGATGCTGAGTGATTTGAAAACTGCCACCTTGATTGTGAACTTTGTTGTGGATCCAGACAGGGATTGGGTATTAAAATTGTTTTAAAGTGCATGATCAGCACTTTAAAAATATTAGGATATGGGTTTTCCTTGATATAGCAAATTGGACCCAGAAAAGAAGTGAAGCAATTTTTGCTTATGGGCCTCAGGTTACACTGTTCTACAAATTTTCAAAAATTGTTTGTTTGCTTCAGAAATTAAATGTGCTATTTCTTAATGAATTTGATACGCTGAATTCAAATATGATAGTATTGGTAAATTAGCTCCTGTTTCTATGATATGTTGAAGAATTTACATTTTACCACTAGTATGGTGAAAATCGAGCCTAAATCCTTAGATGTAAATCAAAATCTTATTACAAATGAAACTTTGCACAATAACAAGCATGTTTTTATAAAATATAGTTCATAAACATACTTAGAAGAAACAGAGGAGTAGTTATGTCTGCAATTTAACTTTCATTAAGAATAGTTGTAAGTACATTCTAGCAAGTTTTGTTCTCATTCAGTGGCTTCACGACGCTTCCTGATCTGTTTCTTGTACTGAAGCAATGGAATATCCCTTGTCACTGTCCAGCAGTAGTCTGCAAGCATTGATGGAGTCCATTTACCCTGATACCTCTTTTCCATGGCTGCAATGTCTTGGTGAAATCGTTCTCCGTGTTCATCACTTACTGCTCCACAATTTTGTGGGAAAAAATCTAGATGAGAGTGTAGAAAATGAATCTTTAAGGACATGTTTCAATCAAGGTTTTTGTATGCCTTGAGAAAATCTTGAACAATCTCTTGGTAATTATTTGCTTTGTTGTTTCCAAGAAACGTTTGTGTCACTGATTCAAATGCTATCCATGTAGCCTTTTCCATTCCACGCAATAAATGAAAACATTCGTCATCTTAAAGAAGTGCACGAATCTGAGGGCCAACAAAAACTCCTTCTTTAACTTTGGCATCACTCAGTCTAGGAAATTTACCAATAAGATACCTGAAAGCAGGTTTAGTTTTATCCATCGCCTTGACAAAGTTTTTCATTAGCCCCAACTTAATGTGCAAGGAAGGCATCAAAATCTTGTTGCTGTCTACAAGTGCTGGAAACAGAACATTTTTGCTTCCAGGATCCAGTGACTGACGGAGTGGCCAGTCCCTTTTGACAAAATGACAATCTCTAGCATGACTATCCCATTCACACAGGAAGCAGCAGTACTTGGTGTATCCACCCTGAAGACCAAACAAGCGGGCGACCACTTTGAAGTCACCATAGATTGACCATAGATGTTGATCATAGTTTATACATTTCAAAAGTTGTTTCATATTGTCATAAGTCTCTTTCATAAAAGCTGCATGGCCAACAGGAATTGATGGTAGCAAGTTTCTTTTATGCAGCAATACAGCTTTAAGACTTGCTTTGGATGAATCAATGAAGAGCCTCCAATCATCTGCATTATAATTGATTTTGAGAGCTGCCATTAAACCTTTTACATTGTTGCATGCAGCAAGATCACCTTTGAAAAAGAATGACACCAAGTCTTTCTGACGGTGCCGGAAAAAAGAAATTCGAACGTCACCAGCCAGAAGATTCCATTGCTGTAGTCTGGAACCCAAAAGCTCAGTTTTATTCTTCGGCAGATCCAAATCCCTGACAAGGTCGTTCAGTTCACCTTGCGTTATGAGGTGTGGCTCATTAGCAGTGGCCAGAAGAAACTCTGGGTCACGTGAGATTGACGGTTCATGACTACAAACTTCTTCCTCTTCCTCACTTGATTCTAATGATAATGATTCTGACATTTTGGGAATCGGCATCCCTTCTCCATGAGGCACTGGGCGTATTGCAGATGGAATGTTTGGATATTGCAAGGTCCACTTACGCTTTCTGGATATGCCTTTCTGAATTGGAGGAACCATGCAAAAGTAGCAATTGTTGACGTGATCCGTGGGCTCTCTCCAGATCATTGGAACTGCAAAAGGCATTGATTGCCTTTTCCCATTCATCCATTGCCTGAGATTTGTTGCACATGTATTGCAGCATATGTGTGGTGCCCAGCTCTTATCCTGATCTCCTATTCTACAGCCAAAATATAAGTTGTAGGCTTTCTTAACCGCCACAGTCACATTCCATTTTTGTGATGTAAAAGTCACTTCACCACAAATAGAGCAGAAATTATCTGCATTATTAACACAAGTATGATGCATCGCCGAATACGCTGTGATTGACCTATCGGCATAAAATAATGCAAAATAATTTAGTTTTAATTTTTCTGTGACTAATACACCTTAAGATTTATACTGTCAAGTGATGCAAATTTAAATACTGATTGCATCATCCGGTTTTGGACAGATATTTCTATTGGTTGCAAGTAGAGATTATGCAATCTCATGCAAATGTTGCATAATATACAGTTAATGGCCTCTAATGACTAATTAATAGCATATATCTTAGCAATTAGACCTAATCAGCCATTTTCATTATGATTTCTGTGTTCAGCAGCCTTAAATTAGTTTAGAAGGTCTGCTATCGTCGCCAAAGCATTTTGGCTGTTGAACAGTGTTATCTAACTTGGAGTCCAATATTAACTTAACCCTTTTGCGTCCACATAATTGTTTTGTAACGGAAATTTTTTTTTTTTTAGTAAGATTTGAGCTAAATGATGCAGAATATAAAGTTTTTTTGAAAAATTTTATTTTTAAGAAACAATATCTACTGTTGCCATATGGCAACTACGGTCCTGAATGGCTGAAAATTAAAAACAGTCTTGGCATCAGTTTCATTTACTGCTGGGTATGATAGTTTAAATAACAGTTTTTTTCAGATGTCAAGCACATATACACATCACATTTTGCACACAGTGTGCAGATTTTTTGGAAATATAGAATCCGGTGAAAAATTTTGGGGAAAATTTGAAGGTTGCCATATGGCAACAACAGCCATGAAAGGGTTAATTTTCCATGTAAATGTGTTAAAATATATGGGGGTGAAATTTTTTTATTTTTATTTTTGAGCATCAACAGCTTACTGCTTTCCTGTCAGATAAGATCTGTCCATAGATTATTCCATCCTTGCCATCTAAGTAAGAGTTGCTATCTGAATAAAGGTTGCCTTTTTCAGTGCTGGTGTGGAGTATAGATTATGTAGTATTTCTCCAGGAACAAGAAGGAAGTCAGCCCTCGCATATGGATGCCGACAGTGCTGACAGAGCCTGCACGGAGCAATTCTCCAGTTTTCAAAGAAAGCTTTTGGGAATGCTACCACGCATCCATGGTCCCCTTTCCGCCCTTGGGTGCCATCTTGCTCAGTCTCCTTTTTTTCCACGGAGCCCAGTGGACATATATCCTGTTTCCCCAGAAAAATTCCTTAAAAATTATCCTTAGTTGAGTTTTCCCGGTTTGCGTTCTGGTTCCTCTTCCAGCCTCGAGCCGGGGCTGTCCCCGGCTCTGTAATTGGCTCCCTTTTCTTTTTTCATCAAGGTCTGCCTCGACCGGTGTTCGTGTCCTTTTTCGCCTGGGGGTCATTGACCCCCATCCGAGTGTGATCCACAATGTCTCCCGATGGTTTTAAAAAGTGTGTTCTCCAGGACCAAGCAGGAAGTCAGTCCTCGTATATGGGTGACGTCGGCGTCGAAGGAGCCCCCATGCGGAGCATTTCCCCAGCTTTCAAAGAAAGCCTTTAGGAGTGCAGGCACGCATGTGCGGTCCCTTTCCCGCCCAAAGGTGCCATCTTACTCAGTCTTCTTTTTTCCGCAGAGCCCTATGGATGCCTGTCCTTGTCACCCGTGAAAAAAGTTGATTTTTCTGCGTTGGGTCGAGTTTTTTCGTCGGTTCCTTAGAGACTGCATTAGCACCTTTTTTTCTCTTCCCTGGCAGCCCAATTTTTGATCTTGCAGGGGCCCTTTTAACCCCGATGGCTGCTAAGTGGCTTTAAGAAGTGTGATCGGTGCAAGAAACTGATGTCTCTCACTGACACACACGACTGCTGCCTCCGGTGCCTGGGTCCAGACCATGATTCTACGGTCTGTAGTCCCTGTGGCAAAATGTCTTCCAAGGCATTACGGAGCCGTCAGCACCAGCGTGAGGGGATCTTCTCCGAATCTGCCTCTGGACGGGTCCGGACTTCGTCAGAGGCTTCGACGTCTCGGGAGTCTGACCCCGAGCATTGTCGGGGCTCCTCTGAAAGGGAGTCCCCCTCGAGGGAGCACCGAAGGAAGAAGAAACCCACGAGAGCGGCATCGGTGGACGCTCTTGACTCCTTGAGGGCCAGGTCGCATAGCCCCGATTGCCGTCCCGGGTCTTTGGAGTCGGAGAGGCTTGCAAAGCATCCTCGTGTAAAGTCGGAGGCCCCGAGTCACGTGAGTACTGTAGTCCTCGTGGACGCTCCTCCGGAGGAGCCGATGTCAGGCCCCGAGTCGGAGGCTGCTGGGTCTCCTGAGCTTGGACTCAGGTTGACAGCCTTGGAGAGCAGATTGTCTGCCTTCATGGAGCAGCAGCGGGTGCTGATCGCCGGTCTCACCAGCGCATATGCCCCGACCACCGGGACATCAATGTCCAAGTCAACCCCGGAGGCCGAGCCGATCCTCGAGACCATGCGAACTCGAGTCGATCCTCGGCCGAGGTCACCCTCGGCCTCCCGTTCGGGACCGAGGTTGTCGACGCTGGTTCCCTTGACGTCGGGGAGGATGGCGTTGGTGCTCGCCCACTCGGAGCCACTCGATTCCTCCTCGGAGGAATCGGCATGGGAAACGGAGGAGGAGGAGTCCCCTGACACCTTCCGGACTCTGTGTCCCTTCGGTCTGAGCCTCGGACAAGGCCCCCTCCGGAGGATACCAGGTTCTCGGATTTCGTAAGGGACATGGCCAAGGCACTGTCATTCCCTGTGGACCCTGAGGAGGAGCCTCGAACCGAGGAGCTCGAGGCTCTGCAGTATGACTCTCCTCCCAAGGAGGCTTTTACTGTCCCGGTTCCTCCGATGCTGGAGCATTTGCTCTTCCGCATGTGGGAGGCGCCGGCCTCGATGCCGGTTCTAAGCAAGCGGGTCGATCCCATCTATCGAGTCCGCAAGAGCCCCGGGTTCCAAAAGGCACAGCTACCGCATCATTCCATGGTTGTGGATTCGGCCATGCATCGTCTGAAGAGTCAGAAGATGCACTCTTCGGTGCCTCCCGGCAGGGAAGCCCAGAACCTGGATGCCCTCGGTAGAAAGTGCTTTCAGGGCTCTATGTTTGCTTGCCGTGTCCAGACCTACCAGCTGTACATGGGCATGTACCTTCAGGACCTGGCAAAGGAGATTGCCGGGTTCTCTGCTGTTCTGTCTGAGGAACCTTTGCAGAGGTTCAAGGCCTTGTCTTCTGGTATTCGAGAGTGCTCGAAGTTTATATCTCGAGCAGCCTACGATGGATTTGAGGCTTCGGCCCGGGTAGCAGGGGCTGGCATCGGTGCATGCCGCCAGGCCTGGCTACAATCCTCAGACCTTGAGCCGTGGGTACAGGACAAATTGGTCAATGTCCTTTGCCGAGGTGAACACCTCATTGGCAAGCCCATGGCCGAAAAGGCTGCAGAACTCGAGACTGAGACTCTTACCCAGACTAGGCTGTCCAGGAAAACCTCTGCCCCTTCTCAGAAGAAGAATGGCTCGGGGAAAAAGACCTTTTACCCGAGGAAGACCGCTGCCTACAAACCTTACCCTCACTACCAGGCCTCTGTAGCTCCCCAACAGGGCCAGCAGGCCAAGGGGCAGGGTCATGGCTCCGTAGGCAGAAGGCCCCCAAGCCTACTACTCCAGCTCCTTCTCAGCAGGGAGGGGTTTTTTGACTATGCCAGCATAGCCTTTCCTCCTCTCCAGGGCACAGGAGGTCGGCTGACCCTGTACGCAGACAGGTGGCCAGCCATCACAGGGGATACTTGGGTGTTAAGCATCATCGAAAAGGGCTATCTGCTCCACTTCACCCAGATATCCCCCTCCTACTTTCCAGGGGAGCCTCCAAGACCCCCTCTGCACAGAAACCTACTCCTTCAGGAGTTGGAAGGTCTACTATGGGACCAGGCGATGGAACCGGTGACTCACCACCTAGAAGGGCAAGGCTTCTACTCGAGGTACTTCCTGGTACCAAAAAGAACAGGAGGCCTCAGACCCATCCTCGACCTGAGAAATCTGAACAAGTTTCTGGAGAGGGAAAAGTTCAAGACACTTACCCTTGGAATCTTACTGCCCTACCTCCAGCAGGGAGATTGGCTGTGCTGCTTAGACCTGAAGGATGCTTATACTCACATCCTCATCCATCCAAGTCACAGACAATTCCTCAGATTTGTGGTGGGAGGAAAGCACTTCCAGTACCGAGTGCTTCCTTTTGGCCTCACCTCTGCCCCCAGGGTTTTTACAAAATGCCTGGCGGTGGTTGCGGCCTACCTCAGGAACCAGGGGATCTTTGTGTTCCCTTACCTGGATGACTGGCTAATCAGAGGCCAGTCTCCACAAGAGGCCAAGCAGGCCACCTGCAGAACCATATCCCTTCTTCAGCACCTGGGGTTCGTTATAAACTTCCCAAAGTCCACTTTGGTCCCCTCATAGGACGTGGAGTTCATAGGGGCAAGGTTGGATACCATCCATGCAAAGGCCTATTTGCCTGTGGACAGGGCTGACAGGCTGATGAAGTTGGCCGGCCAGTTTCGGGCGAACTCTCTGGTCTCGGCCAGACACTTACTCCGGCTCTTAGGTCAGATGGCTTCCACAGTGCATGTCACCCCACATGCCCAGCTGCATATGAGGCCGGCTCAGTGGCACCTCAGGGCGCAGTGGCTGCAGGCCACAGGGTAATTGTCAGACAGAATAAGGGTGTCCAAACTCTTGATGGACTCCTTACGCTGGTGGAGGCATCTCCCAAATCTGGTCAGGGGTGTTCCTTTTCAGGCCTCCCCACACACTCGGGTACTGGCAACCGATGCTTCCCTGCAGGGCTGGGGGGCACACTGCCAGGGGGCCTTCACCCAAGGCCTGTGGTCTCCATGGGAGGCCGCCCAGAAGATCAACCTGTTGGAATTCAGGGCCATTCGACTGGCCTTACAGACTTTCTCTCAGATCCTGTCTCACCAGTCTGTCCTAGTTCAGATAGACAACCAGGTGGCTATTTTCTATGTCAACAAGCAGGGAGGCACAGGATACAGACTTCTGTGCCTGGAAGCACAAGCTCTCTGCTCCTGGGCTGTCACTCGGGGCATGACCCTCAGGGCAGTCTACCTCCCAGGCCAGAAAAATTACCTGGCGGACAGGCTAAGCAGACTTCTGCAGCCTCACGAGTGGCAGTTGGATCCTCTGGTAGTTCAACAGATCTTTCTGAAGTGGGGTCTTCCGACCATGGATCTTTTTGCCAGTCCGATGAACAAGCAACTACCCAGGTTCTGTTCTAGGCAACTGCATCCCTTGAGAACAGCACCAGATGCATTCCTGATCCCCTGGTGAGAGAGCCTGCTGTATGCCTTTCCTCCCACACCTCTGGTGGCCCGGACTCTCTTCAAAATCCAGCAGGACCGAGCCACGGTGATCCTGATAGCTCCCAGGTGGCCCAGGCAGCCGTGGTTCCCTCCTCTTCTGCAGTTGGCAGTGGATACTCCACTTCCTCTGGAGTTGCAACCCGACATTCTGGCCCAGGATCAGGGGTCCTTCTTGCATCCCAACCTCAAATCCCTCAATTTGATGGCCTGGCTGCTGAAAGGCTAGTCCTTGCTCCCTTGCTGCTATCAAGGGAGGTTGAAGAGGTGGTGTAGGCCTCCAGGAAGCATTCCACTAGGAAGGCCTATGCTCTGAAGTGGTGTAGGTTCTCTACTTGGTGTTCTCAACTGCAAGAGGACCCCTTCTCCTGCTCTGTCCAGGTGGTGCTACAATACATGCTCCTTTCCAACCTAGGACTTCAGTCCAACTCTGTCCGGGTTCACCTCAGTGCCCTCTCAGCTCATCACTCACCAGTGGATGGACAATCTCTCTCAGTCCATCCTCTGGTGTCTCGCTTTCTCAGAGGTCTACTTCTGCTTAAGCCTCCTATTCGTCCACCGGCCACTGAGTGGGATCTCAATGTGGTCTTGCAGCAACTGACTCGCCCACCTTTTGAGCCAATGGCAACCTGCCATTTACGTTTCCTCTCCTGGAAGGTGGTGTTCCTTGTGGCACTCACCTCGGCTAGGCCGGTGAGTGAGCTTCAGGCCTTGGTCTCGGATAGGCCGTATACCACGTTCTATAGGAACAGGGTAGTCTTGCAGACTCATCCTAAGTTCCTTCCAAAGGTAGTGTCCTCCTTCCACCTCAACCAGGAGGTGGTACTTCCAACGTTCTTTCCCAGGCCGCACGCCAGTAGGGCAGAGACTGTCTTGCATACCCTAGATTGTAGAAGGGCGCTGTCCTTTTACCTTGAACGTACGCAGGGGCATTGAAGGGCTTTTCAGCTCTTCATTTCCTTTGACCCTAATAAATTGGGGTTGCCTGTCACTAAGCGTACGTTGTCCATTTGGGTGGCAGACTGTATTGCCTGGGCGTACAGGGCAGCCGGACTCTCCCTGGAGGGTCGAGTCACGGCCCACCGGGTCAGGGCGAAAGCCGCATCAGTAACTCACTTTCGCTCTGTTCCGTTGGCAGACATCTGCCAGGCCGCTACTTGATCTTCAAGCCAGACCTTTGCGGACCACTACTGCCTCGAGAGGGAGTCCCGTAGGGACAGTGCTTTCGGGCAAGCGGTACTCCGTAATCTCTTTGAGGTTTAGGCAACTCCTACCCTCCGGCCCTGGTGTTGGGCTACCGTTCAGGTATGGTCTCAGAGAAGATTCTCTCAGTGTTGCTGAGGCTCTAGAGGGAGCTCTATTTTTCAGCCTGGGTTCCTGGTAGCCCAGAGCTAGGGAGTGACCCATATGTGAGGACTGACTTCCTGCTTGGTCCTGGAGAAAGAGTAGTTACTCACTTGCAACAGGTGTTCTCCAGGAGCAGCAGGAATCAGTGCTCACGACCCTCCCTCCTCCCCTTGGAGTTGCAGTTGTATATAGTTTGTTTTCTTGTTGTGCTGTCTTAGCTATGTCATTAGACTGAGCAAGATGGCACCTTTGGGCGGGAAGGGGACTGCGCCTGCATTCCCAAAGGCTTTCTTTGAAAGCTGGGGAAATGCTCCGCATGGGGGCTCCGTCGACGCCGACATCACCCATATGTGAGGACTGATTCCTGCTGCTCCTGGAGAACACCTGTTACACGTGAGTAACTACTCTATTGTTGCCGTCAAATTATGTCTGGCACAGACACCCACGACTGCTGCTTGCACTGCCTTGACCTGAACCACAACAGTACCTCCTGCAACCTGTGTCAGGCCATGACCCCTCGGACCAACAAGGAAAGGTCGGAGTTGCAGAAGAAGATGTTCTCTCATTCCGGCTCGGCACTGATTTCCCTGACACTGAGCCCAAAGCTGAGCACTTCCCATGAGGCCTGGGCATCTTCGGAGTCCCGCAGCGGCGGCTCCTCCAGAAAGACGCCGGACCCTGCTAGAAAAAGAAAAAATCCTCTAAGCTAGTCGAGGTTCCACCGGGGGAACCCGGTAAGATGCCGGGGAGGGACTCGGGCGACTCTGAGCAGCACCCCCTTAAGGTTTCTAGGAAGGAGTCCTCGGCCGACGGTGACTGTGTGCGGCTCCCTGAGACCATGGTCCTAGTTGAGGACGCCCTCGCTAGAGCACTGGTGCCGGACCCAAAACCCTCTGTGCCCGTACCGAAAGCTGCAGAGCCTTCTGACATCGAGGCCAGAATGGCGGTCCTGGAACAGAATATCTCTGCCATCTTGACTTTGTAGCAGGCGATGTCTGGTTCATCCGCATCATCTACCCTGACAACCGGGCCCCAGACTGCGGTGGCGTCCCTGGGCATTGATCCGGACCCCGAGTGCTATCTGCCTCAGTCTACTCCTCGGCACCGATCAAGGTTCCTGTCCCGATCTTCGGGTGTCCAGTCCCCCCCCCCGGCTAGTTTCTGGGCGTCTGACCCGAGACCAGTTGGGGTATACTGGTTCCCCAACGCAGGCCTCATGGCATGGGAGCTCTGAGCCTCTGACTCCTCGGCACCCTCTGAGTCAGAGTGGGAAACCAGACGTTGAGGCCTCTCCCGAGACCTCGCGACACAGAGACATCCCCTTGGAGCCATCTCCCACGAAACTCCGACGCCACTCCCCACCTGAGGACATGGCATTCCATGACTTCGTCTGGGACATTGCCCGAGCCCTCTCGGTCCCGACAGAGTCCAAGGAGGACTTGCGCACCGAAGAACTGGAGATATTCCACTATGAGCCTCTGCCAAAGGAGGCTCTGTTGGTGCCATCCTGAAATGGCTGCTCCTATGGATGTGGGAGACCCTGGCCTCTGTGCTGGTGGTCAGCCAATGCTTCAACGACATCTACCACGTCAAGAGGGGTCCAGGCTTCCAGAAGGCCAAACTTCCCCACAATTCCATGGTGGTGGAGTCTTCGATGCATAAGCCCAAGAGCCAGAAGACTTATTCTTCTGTACCTCCGGGTAGAGAGACCAGAGCCCTCGACGCCCTAGGGCTTAAATGTTTTCAGGGGTCCATGCTGGGCTGCCGGATACAAACCTATGAGCTCTACATATGGAGTGGAGTGGAGGAGTGGCCTAGTGGTTGGGGCAAGGCATTTCAGGCCGGAAGGTCGGGGGTTGAAATCCCACTAGAGGACAGCAACCTTGGGCCGGAAGGACTGGGGTTTCTAGTCCCACAGGTGCTCCTTGTGGTCTTGGGCAAGCCACTTAACCCTCCATAGCCCATGTTCCCTGTAAAATAGTTATCTCCAAGTTATAATGCCCTGTTCATTGTAATTTCAGTTTGTTCAGTGTAAACCGCACTGATGTAGAATAGCACGGTACATAAGAGAATGTAAATAAATAAATAAAATATGGATCAATCTTAAGAGCCTTATTCAGGAGCTCACTGGCTTTTCAGCAGGGCTTGTCGGGGAACCCCTGCAACTATTCCAGACCTTGGTGGCCACCATCTGAGACTGCTCTACGTTCCTGTCCCGGGCTGCCTATGATGGGTTTGAGGTAGCAGTCAGGCAGCAGCCGCAGGCATCGGTGGTTGGCTCTAGGCCTGACTACAGACCTCGGACGTCAAACAATGGGTCCAGGAAAAACTGCTGGATGTCCCCTGCACTGGGGAGAACCTGTTTGGGAAACCTATGGCCGCTAAGCCAGCCAAGATCGAAGCCAAGATGGTGCCAGGCAGAGGCTCTCAGACCTCTACCCTTCCCCGTAAGAAAACCTTGGGAAAAAGGCCCTTTCCATCAGAGTCACCATTACCAAGTCTTCCCAAGCCAGCAGCAGCAGGGATCCTAGCCCAAGGGCCAGGGACATGGACCCAGGAAGTCAAAGGCTCCCAAGCTGCAGACACCAGCTCTGGCTCAACCTGGTAGGAGCTTTTGACTTCCAGGGCGGGGTCTCGCTCCCCCTGGGAGACCCTTAACAGCCCACAGGGGGCCACCTGGCACTCTTCGCCCACTGGTGGCCCGAGGTCACCTCAGATCAGTGGGCACTCCGGGTGGTGAAGGAGGGTTACCACCTTCGCTTCCAGCTGCCGCCTCTGGGCATTTTCCAGGAGAACCAGTGTGACTTCTCCTTCACTAAGCCCTCTTGCTCTCAGAGCTAGCAGGTCTACTAAGGGATAAGACAGTAGAGCATCTCTGGGGCAATGGATTCTACTCAAGGTACTTTCTTGTCCACAAAAGAACTGGGGGTCTCAGGCCCATCCTGGACTTCTGAGACCTGAACAAGTTCCTGATGAGGGAGAAGTTCAAAATGCTCTCCCTTGGGACACTGCTGCACTTCCTCCATCAGGGAGATTGGCTTTACTCCTTAGACCTAAAGGATGTCTACACCCACATCCTGGTCCATCCAGCTCACTGGCAATACCTGAGATACATGGTAAGGGGAGGCCACTACCAATACAGGGTACTTCCCTTCTGCCTGGCCTCCTTGCCAAGAGTGTTCATAAAGTACCTAACAGTGGTATCTGCCCATCTGCGCCTACAAGGGGTGTTCTTCTTCCCCTACTTGGACGACTGGCTCATCAGAGGCAGCATAGCCGCAGGGGCCAATCAGGGCACAGAACATACCATCCTGCTCACAGATTGTACCATCCTGCTCACAGATCCTGCAGCACCTGGGGTTCGTCATCAACTACTCCAATCACATCTCTTTCTGGTCAAAACCTAGACTTCATCGGTGCTCAAATGGACATGGTGCAGGCCAGAGCTCTCCTCCCTCAGGACAGGGTAGAATGCCTCAAACAGCTGGCAAGGGAGGTCCAACACCGCAGAATGGTGCCGGCTCACTTTCTCCTCCGCCTGCTGGGACACATAGCCTCTACAATCTGTCACACCCCTAGCCCGCCTGCACATGCTGACAGCCCAGTGGTGCCTGCATTCTCAGTGGACCCAGGCCACGGCCGACTCCGGGACAGGGTCAGGATCTCCTGCCAGCTGGCGAGATCCCTCGATTGGTGGCAAAACCTGGGCTGTCTTCGGGCAGGAATGCCCTTCCAGGCGCTCCCACCACAGAGTACCCTGACCACAGATGCCTCTCTCCAGGGCTGGGGAGCTCACTGTGGAGTCCACTGCACTCAAGGTTGCTGGTCCAGGGAGGAGTCTCTACTACAGATCAACCTCCTGGAACTCTGGGCAGTATCCCTCGCCCTACGCGCATTCCACTCCCTCTTGCAGAACAGACTTGTGTTGGTCCAGATGGACAACCAGGACGCAATGTTCTATATAAACAAGCAGGGGGGCACGGGTTCGTACTCTCTCTGCCAGGATGCTGTAGCCCTCCTCTGCTTTGCAGTGTTCAATGGCTTGCTTCTGTGAGCAGTCTACTTCCCGGGCCAGGACAACTACCTGGTGGACAGACTCAGCAGAGTCCTGCATGCTCACAAGTGGTGTCTCAACCCTGCAGTGGTAGAGAAGCTCTTTCACCTTTGGGGCTGGCCTAAGATGGACCTCTTTGCCTCTCCGGACAACACGCAGCTGGCTCGCTTCTGCTTTAGCAGCCATACCCACAGAGGATAGCAGCAGACATGTTCCTGATCTCATGGTCCAAGGGACTGCTGTATGCATTCCCACAGACTCCCCTGGTTGCCAAGACTCTGTTCAAAATTCAGAATGAGAGGGCATCGGTGATACTGATCGCCCCCAGGTGGCCCAGGCAACCCTGGTTCCCACTACTGCTCTCGCTGGTGGTGACACTCCCAGTACCCCTGGAACGAGCTCTGGCCCTCCTGACCCCTTCTGCACCCCAATGTGGGATCATTGACTCTTAATGGCCTGGCTGCTGAGAGGATAGCCTTGGCTCCATTCAACCTACCAACAAGAGATTTGAGGAGATTCTGCTAGCCTCCAGAAGCCCTCCACGAGGAGGACTTACACCTTTAAGTGGTGCAGGTTCGCCCTGTGGTGCACAGATAGGAAGGTGAACCCATTCTTCTGCCACATCCAGCTGGTACTCCAGTACCTAGTGCATCTGTTGCTTGCAGGGCTGAAATCTAACTCAGTCCGGGTGCATCTGAGCGCCATAGCCACTCACCACCATCCAATAGGGGGAAAGCCCTTATCCAGCCGCCCCTGGCTTCCCGTTTCCTGTGGGGCCTTCTGCTTTCCAAGCCCCCTGTCTGCCCCCCGGTGGCAGAATGGGACCTCAACGTGGTGCTCTCCCAGTTGACTAGGCCACCGTTTGAGCCACTGGCTACTTGCCACCTTGGATACCTATCCTGGAAGGTGGCCTTCTTGGTGGCTCTGACTTCAGCTCGTAGAGTCAAGCTTCAAGTGCTGGTGGCGGACCCCCCGTACATCAGATTCTTCAAGAACAGGGTTATGCTCTGCACTCATCCTAAGTTCCTCCCGAAGGTGGTATACTCTTTTCACCTCAACCAGGAGGTCGTATTCCCCACCTTCTACACGTGGCCTCATGCCGACAGGAAGGAGCTCATACTCCACACACTGGACTATAAGCGGGCCCTGTCCTTCTATCTGCAGTGGAGCCAGGGCCACTGCAAAGCATCTCAGCTTTTTGTGTCCTATGACCCCAGCAGACTAGGGCTCCCTATAATCAAGCGTACCCTATCTTCTTGGGTGGTGGACTGCATTGCCCTCGCCTATGATCAGGGGGACCTCTCCCTGGAGCACCAGATCACAGCACATCATGTGAGGCCACATCAGGGGCCCACTTCAGTTCTGTGCTGGTGACAGAAATTTACAGAGCCACCACTTGGTCATCCATTCACATGTTCGCAGCACACTACTGCCTGAAAAGCGAATCCCTCAGGGACAGTGCCTTTGGTCAGACAGTGCTGTGTAATATTCTTGGAGTGTAGCCAACTCCTGCCCTCCGACCCTTCTGTGTTCAGGCTAGCGGAATGATAGTGTTGCTGGACGCTAGGGTCTTGCAGAGTCTCTCAGCAGGAACTCACTTTCTGCAACTCACAGCCACCCATCCAGTCGCCGTTGGTACTGTCGTGGTTCGGTCCTCAGCAGCCTGGAACTAGGGAGTCCCATATGTGAGGACTGACTTCCTGCTTGTTCCTGGAGAAAGCGTAGGTACCCACTTGTTCCCAGAGAACACCTGTTACAACAGGAATCAGTCCTCACAATCATCCCTCCTCCCCTTGGAGTTGCCATCCATCTGTTTTTGTTTGACTGCCATCTTAGCTATGTCATCTGACTGAGCGAAATGGCACCCTTGGGCGGGAAGGGGACCACGCATGTGTGGTAGCATTCCCAAAGGCTTTCTTTGAAAGTAGGGTAAATGCTCCGCGCGAGCTCAGTCTGTGTCGACTTCACCCATATGTGAGGACTGATTCCTGCTGTTCCTGGAGAACACCTGTTAAGGAAAGTGTAGTTACTCACCTTTATCATCCTTCCAGTCCAGTACGAGTGGATAATCGGCCTACACCAGCAGCTGGGAACTGAACATGTCAGATTTCTGATGTACAAGAGTTCCCTCCATAGCCTCCAGAGATCAGAATTCATTTCCCAGCAGCTGGGAGAGTTTCCCAATGGCTGAACTCCTCAGGAAGATTTTATTCAGGTTTAAAAAACAAGGACAATAAAAGGAAGAGAAAAGAGAGAAGAAAAAGGTGTTTGCAGTTTCCTAGCAGAAGCTGAGTAGCTCTCAGAAGCTTACAGGCTGGGCAATTTCCTCTTTTACTGGTGGGGGCTGGCAGCTGGCAGGCTCTGCCTCTTCAGCATCGGGACCCTTGAATGAGTCAGGTGCAGCCTAGGGGTCAAATACCTGGTGGGTCAGGTCCCTTCCCCCCCAGCCGGACAGTCCAGCATTCCTCTAAGGGGGCTCTGCTGAGTATTTTCTCTCTTCAATTCAGTCTTTGAATTTAAAGGCACAGTAGCATATAAATACCAAAGCTGATTTCAGTGTCTTATCAGCAAAACAGAAGGAGGCTTTTAAGGCTGTGGGAAGTTTGCAATTAGTAAGTACTTCTCTTTCTCTTAAGACAAGCATGATGAGTCCGCCACGAAGGCATGCTCTCCAGGACCTCCTTCCAGGGACTCCTCTCTCCACTGAGCCCAGAGATTATGCCGATGCTGCCCAGGACCACGCAGCTCCCCACGTGGCTTCTGCAACTGTGCCGGCACTCCTCACGGCTCCAGATGCACTCTCTCATGCCTCCATCCGCAGCCGCTCTGCTCATGGCCCCCCTCCTCCTGTGGTGAACTCCCCCTTTGGACAGCTCTGCCTTCTCTGGATCCCCCCTTGATGGCAGTTTCTTCTCAGCACGGATCTGCAAGAGCTCTCCTGCCAGTGGCCATCTTGCCATCTGACACTGCTCTGGACTCCTCCCAATGTGGCTCCATTGGTCGGTGCCGCAGCAACAAGCACAGCAAGAGGCATGGCTCCAAATGCAGGCACTCCCCCAGCGGGCCTCTCCGTTGGCGCAGAGGCACCGCTTCAGTCCACGCCGACGAAGCAGAGGCCCAGAAGGCAGCAGAAAATGGTGCAAGCGGCACAGTCCCAGTAGCAACAGCCCTCTCCACAAGACACTGCCAGAGAAGAGAACATCACAGGTGCTACCGTTCCTATCCCAGCAGCCCTTCTCCTGACCACCGCAGCAGCAGCAGTCACAGCAGCCCTAACGGACTTTTTGGGATCATGTACGTTTTTCCCTCTGGGTCAGAGCTGGACACAGACTCACAGCAGGACCCCCCCCCCTCAATGGGACCTGGGGCAGATTGGGACCATCCACCAAACTACCCATTGAGGGGCAGCTGGGACAGCAAGGGACTGCCGGCATAGACTTCAGGCAGCAAGGGATATCTGATATGCCCACACAATTCTGTAGAGGGTCCACAAAGGGAACAGCGCTAGCCACTCAAACGAGCAGAAACAAAGACAGGAAGCGGCAGATTCAACACCCAATGACTTTATTATAACCAAATAAGTGGCCTAAGCCCAACACAGGCCGTGTTTCGTATGTCACTTCATCAGGGGCTATCAGGACACACTAAAAAACAAATTATAAAATTACATTAATATAATCAAAACTAAAACAATAAATATGCAGAAAAGTGGGGTTAAATTAAAAAAATGTGACGTGAATATACAATACACATATAAAATAAAGGCAGAATTGGACTATATCAAATAGCTTAAGTCTCAAGGAAAACACATTAATAAAACTCAAAGAAACAATCAAAAATATCTCAATTAAAATCATAAAAATCCATATAAAATTACGTATAAATTTGAATTAATCCTAGTACATTAAATAAACCAACCGCTCTGTGGATAAAATGACATATGAATTTATATACATACACATATAAAAATATATAAATAATTAAATAAATAAATAATAAAAAGTATAAATGCTAATTGGAATGCAAAAAAAATGAAATTGCCAAAACATTTATAACACAGGTACACTACCAAAAAACTGCCTCCAGTTTTGCAACTGATTCCTATAGATTTTGGGGTGCTGAATCCAGGAAAAATAGCCAAAATGTTCCATCACGTCACGTTTTCTTGCAAAATTAGATTTCTTACCCATATAAGGAATGTTCACATAATTTCTTTTTAGCCGACTGCAGTTTATTTTCTTGGCCCAAAATAGAGGTTGTAATGGTTAACTAACTAGAAACACTCCCTCATGATATTTTAGAGTGTTTTGTATTCATTTTATACATTAACAGGACAATTGGGAGGCGGGGGGCTAAATCCAGTACTCGTGCTGGCGCATGTTCTTTCCTGTTCGCCTCGCCTCGTTCGCTCGCTCAAACACGGTGGTTGCGACATGAACGTTCCTGTCAAATTTCAGTTTCTTGCAAGTTCATTATTACCTTTTGTTTGCTCAGTCGTAATCCAGCTTTATTCCGAAGTGGTTCACTACAGTTGTAGTTTGCAGTGCTGTGTATTTGTGATGGCTCACAGAGCCAGAGGTTGCGTCAACTCTCCGGACAGTTTTTGTTTTATTTGTGGGGAATATACCGTGAAAAAGCAGCAGAGGAACATTTCTGCAGCCAATCTGAGCACTTTTCAAATCATTTAGAATCCCTTCAGCAAAGGCTCCAACGATCCTGTGAGCAGTGAGTGAGAATCAGCTGTGCCTACTTAGTTGGGAACTGTGTGTGAGAGAAAACTGCAGCCAATCTGAGCACTTTTCAAATCATTTAAAATCCCTTCAGCAAAGGCTCCAACGATCCTGTGAGCAGTGAGTGAGAATCAGCTGTGCCTACTTAGTTGGGAACTGTGTGTGAGAGAAAACTGCAGCCAATCTGAGCACTTTTCAAATCATTTAGAATCCCTTCAGCAAAGGCTCCAACGATCCTGTGAGCAGTGAGTGAGAATCAGCTGTGCCTACTTAGTTGGGAACTGTGTGTGAGAGAAAACTGCAGCCAATCTGAGCACTTTTCAAATCATTTAGAATCCCTTCAGCAAAGGCTCCAACGATCCTGTGAGCAGTGAGTGAGAATCAGCTGTGCCTACTTAGTTGGGAACTGTGTGTGAGAGAAAACTGCAGCCAATCTGAGCACTTTTCAAATCATTTAGAATCCCTTCAGCAAAGGCTCCAACGATCCTGTGAGCAGTGAGTGAGAATCAGCTGTGCCTACTTAGTTGGGAACTGTGTGTGAGAGAAAACTGCAGCCAATCTGAGCACTTTTCAAATCATTTAGAATCCCTTCAGCAAAGGCTCCAACGATCCTGTGAGCAGTGAGTGAGAATCAGCTGTGCCTACTTAGTTGGGAACTGTGTGTGAGAGAAAACTGCAGCCAATCTGAGCACTTTTCAAATCATTTAAAATCCCTTCAGCAAAGGCTCCAACGATCCTGTGAGCAGTGAGTGAGAATCAGCTGTGCCTACTTAGTTGGGAACTGTGTGTGAGAGAAAACTGCAGCCAATCTGAGCACTTTTCAAATCATTTAGAATCCCTTCAGCAAAGGCTCCAACGATCCTGTGAGCAGTGAGTGAGAATCAGCTGTGCCTACTTAGTTGGGAACTGTGTGTGAGAGAAAACTGCAGCCAATCTGAGCACTTTTCAAATCATTTAAAATCCCTTCAGCAATGGCGCGCCCGTGCCTTGCGCGCCCGCGCCTGAGGGCCTCGCAAGAGGGCCCTTTGGCGTGGCCCTTAGGCGGTGGACCGTGCGAGACCCACTATCTGCTGCTATATGCTCATTCTGTTCAGCGATATGCTGTTTGTAGTTAATGTAAGGTAATGTAATGTAAGTTATGTACTGTGTTCCCTGTTTGTACTCCTAGTGTTTTGTTGTGATGTAATGATAATGCAATGTATGTTTCCCTCACCTTTGTTTAACTTTGTGCTGTATTAACCGCTTTGATTGAAGGAAAAGGCGGGATACAAAACATGTTAAATAAATAAATAAATAAATATTTCGCCTATTTCGGTTTGAAGTTAGGCGATCAAGACAAACCGTGGGCTCCTCACAAAGTGTGCAAGACATGTGAGGAAGATCTACGCTTATGGATGAAAGGTAAAAAACAAGCATTTCGTTTCGGAATACCTATGATGTGGCGTGAACAAAGAGACCACAGCAGTGACTGCTATTTTTGCTCTTGGATTGTGAAGGGATACAACTTAAAAAATAAGAACGTAATAAGTTACCCCAACCTTCCCTCAGCAATTAGGCCTATGCCTCATAGCAACGAAGTACCTGTGCCTGAACCACCAAAATCTTTGGATCATATTTGTGTGGACGGTTCTGATCATGATGAGACTCATCAGATGGCTTTTCCCGATGAGTCCAGTACTTCCGAGTTTGAAACTGAACCAGATCCGAAACCTGAACTTTTCTCTCAAGCTGAATTGAATGATTTAGTCCGGGATTTAGGACTCCCAAAAGATGCTGCCCAACTGCTAGGTTCTCGGCTTAAACAGAAAAATCTATTGTCACCAGGAACAACTTTTTATTGGTACCGCAACCGTGAGACACAATTTTTGAAGTATTTCAGCAAAGAGGAAGATTTGGTATTTTGCAACGATATATACGGAGTGATGGAAAAGTTTAAACTCAAGTATGATCCTGCTGAATGGCGGCTGTTCATTGATTCGTCAAAAGACAGCATAAAAGGTGTTCTTCATAATGGCAACACATTCGCTTCAGTTCCTATTGCTCACTCTGTTATTCTCCAAGAAAAATACGAGAATTTGGCCCTGATTCTTCAGAAGATTCGTTATGATGAGCATAAGTGGATGATTTGTGGAGACTTTAAAATTCTATCCATGCTATTAGGGCAGCAATCCGGTTTCACCAAATATCCCTGCTTCCTTTGCTTGTGGGATAGCCGGGCCCGCGACCTACACTGGGGGAAAAAAGACTGGCCAATTCGGGAGTATTTGAGACCCGGTGAGAAAAATGTTCTTCATGAGAGCTTGGTACCTCGTGATAAAATTCTATTACCACCTCTCCACATTAAGTTGGGTCTCATTAAGCAATTCATCAAGTCCCTTCCAAAAGATGGTGAGTGCTTTCGGTACCTTTGCTCAAAGTTCCCCTGACTTTCTGAAGCAAAGCTAAAGGAAGGAGTGTTTGTTGGCCCTGATATAAGGAAACTCATTTCAGATGGAGCATTCGCTGAAACGATGTCTGAGAAGGAAAAAGAAGCCTGGGATTCCTTCAAGGATGTTGTTCTCAAATTCTTGGGGAACAGGTGGGATGAGAACTATAGGGATATTGTTGCCAGGATGCTCAATGCCTTCAAAGAACAAGGCTGTAACATGAGCCTGAAAGTCCATTTCTTGCACTCCCATGTGAACTACTTTCCCAAAAACTTGGGGGCGTACAGTGAAGAACAAGGTGAAAGGTTTCACCAGGACATCAAGGACGCAGAGAGAAGGTACCAAGGAAGATGGAACACCACTATGATGGCTGATTTCTGCTGGTTGCTGCTGCGGGAAACCCCAGATGAAAAATACGCCAAGCAGCGCACCAAGAGAAGCATTCGGGGGAAGAAGAAACGGGCCCACCAGGAGATTGATTGACCCAAGAATGACTTTAAAATCTAAACTGTGTTGACAAATATCATGTTTTTACTAAACTTTGAAATAAAAATTTGCTAGTTATTACCACAGTGTCACCTTCAAACTCATCCACAACTTAGCACCTTCCTTCCTCAACAACCTAGTAAGATTGCAACCTCCTACCCGAAACAGAAGAACCCACAATTCCAACATCCTTCACACTCCAACAGATATAAGATCTGCCAAAGCTAACACCAGCCACAGGGCTTTCTCATATGCGGCGCCAACACTGTGGAACCAACTCCCACCAGAACTACGAGCTAGCAATGACCTTCTAGACTTCAGAAAGAAACTCAAAACGCACATTTTCCAATCACATTTCAACCTGAACTAAACCCACAGATGGAGCAGCCCCTGACCACTGTGTCCAAGAAGATTATCCTGTATATGTATTTATGTATATATGTAAATGAACTCCCCCATAGCTAAGAAGTGTTAACTCTGTATGATGTGCTTTTCTGACAATCTGTATGTAAACAAAATTTGTACATGCCTTGATTTGGCAGTTTCACAATAGTAATCCTACCCGCTTCTGATCGCTGGAAGGAGCGGGCTACAAATGCTTGCTAAATAAATAAATAAAATCTCATTTATTAGAATTTTATTTTCACACCATCGGGTGTTTGTCTTCATGTATTGCAATGGTGCGGTTTGCGTTTTCTATTCTTACATACATACCTGTACAACATTTTTTGCACATTTCTTTGCTTTGCTTTGTGTCTAACCTCGCTCTTATATGCTCAATGTTTGTGCACATGTATGTGGCTGTTTTAAGTGCAGACAATTTTGCTACCATCACAGTGTGTTTTGTTGACATTACTCTATTCTTATGTGCTGCCTTGTTACAATTTTCTTTATTCTTATTTGAATAACTACTAAACAATTAGTATAAAGAATTCATCCAAGAAACTTTTATCTCGATCGCACTCAATCTGAAACGTTCACCTCAAACTGCTAACCCAATGTAGCAAAAAATCTGTACGTGATGGAGCAAATTGGTTACCAGATTTGGATTCAGCGCACCAAAAAACGTAAAAATCAATCGAAACATTAGAGGCAGTTTAAAAAAAAATTTTTTTAGTGTACCTGTGTAATTATAAAATACTTGTACAACCATATACAACAAAATTATAAAAAACAACTATATACAACCAAGAGATAGGAAGGGATGAGGAGACTGAAGGAGTAAGTACGATTAAAAACTAATTATGCAAATACTGGATAAATCGCATACTATAAAGGTAGACATTACCTGTGGGTGTGATGTGCATAGACTTCACCAGGCTCAAGAGAGACAATGGAAGTCGCTATTATCAGAAAAGCTTCTAAAAAAATAACAACAACATGAAACTTACACCAAAATTGATGATTGCTAGATTGTATAAGTTATTTTTGAATTTGTACTCTAATTTAAAAAAATGATGATGATGAATAAAATTTTTATTTTTATTTTAAAATATAGAGGGTTTTAGATACAGCCCCCATTAAAAGCTCATGAACATAAAAGCGACCCAGTAATAAAATATAAGATAATTGAATGAATAGATGATAAATTAGTTGGAAAAAATTAAGTTATGCTGTAAATATAAGAGACTTCATCAAAAATATAAATATAATACATATAAACGAAAGGAGAGGAAGGGGGGGAGGGGGAGGGGGAGGGGGGAGGGGGAAGGGGGGTGTGGGGGGGGGGGGGTGTGGGGGGGGGGGGTTTGGGCTGGGGAAGTAAAAGTAAATGAACTGACTTAGTCCGGGCTGACTAAATGAAACCCCAAGGTGTAAAAGAATGTAATATGTTTCTAAAAATCAATATAAAAGACTTATATTAATTAAACAAATAAGCGAAGGGAGGGAAACATTATTATCTTTCTTGCCTTTACAAGGTGTCCATCGGACTTTGTAAAGGCAAGAAAGATAATAATGTTTCTATGCGTTTATTTGCACTCTTTTTTGAGCACGTTCCGGCGTCCCTTTTCAATTTCAATGTGTTTTTTATGTGTTCCCTTAGCGTTTTATGGTGCTTGAAGGGTTTTTCTTACAGGTGGTTTCATTTGCCTGAATATTTAACATGTGGAATTCCCTCCCTTCGCTTATTTGTTTAATTAATATAAGTCTTTTATATTGATTTTTAGAAACATATTACATTCTTTTACACCTTGGGGTTTCTTTTAGTCAGCCCGGACTAAGTCAGTTCATTTACTTTTACTTCCCCAGCCCAAACCCCCCCCACCCCACCCCCCCTCCCCTCCCTCCTCCCCACCCCCCTCCCCTCCCCTTCCTCTCGTTTCGTTTATATGTATTATATTTATATTTTTGATGAAGTCTCTTATATTTACAGCATAACTTAATTTTTTCCGACTAATTTATCATCTATTCATTCAATTATCTTATATTTTATTACTGGGTCGCTTTTATGTTCATGAGCTTTTAATGGGGGCTGTATCTAAAACCCTCTATATTTTAAAATAAAAAATTTTTTTTATTCAAAATCATTTTTTTAAATTAGAGTAAAAATTCAAAAATAACTTATACAATCTAGCAATCATCTATTTTGGTGTAAGTTTCATGTTATTATTTTTTTAGAAGCTTTTCTGATAATAGCGACTTCCATTGTCTCTCTTGAGCCTGGTGAAGTCTATGCACATCACACCCACAGGTAATGTCTACCTTTATAGTATGCGATTTATCCAGTATTTGCATAATTAGTTTTTAATCGTACTTACTCCTTCAGTCTCCTCATCCCTTCCTATCTCTTGGTTGTATATAGTTGTTTTTTATAATTTTGTTGTATATGGTTGTACAAGTATTTTATAATTATAAATGTTTTGGCAATTTCATTTTTTTTGCATTCCAATTAGCATTTATACTTTTTATTATTTATTTATTTAATTATTTATATATTTTTATATGTGTATGTATATAAATTCATATGTCATTTTATCCACAGAGCGGTTGGTTTATTTAATGTACTAGGATTAATTCAAATTTATACGTAATTTTATATGGATTTTTATGATTTTAATTGAGATATTTTTGATTGTTTCTTTGAGTTTTAGTAATGTGTTTTCCTTGAGACTTAAGCTATTTGATATAGTCCAATTCTGCCTTTATTTTATATGTGTATTGTATATTCACGTCACATTTTTTAATTTAACCCCACTTTTCTGCATATTTATTGTTTTAGTTTTGATTATATTAATGTAATTTTATAATTTGTTTTTTAGTGTGTCCTGATAGCCCCTGATGAAGTGACATACGAAACACGGCCTGTGTTGGGCTTAGGCCACTTATTTGGTTATAATAAAGTCATTGGGTGTTGAATCTGCCGCTTCCTGTCTTTGTTTCCGCACAATTCTGTAGCCTGCTCTCCAGCTTCTTCCAGCAGTGGGTCCAGACCATCTCCCTATTGTCGTCACTGGCGTTTCTGGTGAACTACTAGAAGTCACACCTGCAGTCCTCCCAATGCCTAGAATTAATCGGAGCTATCATAAACACCACCACCTTCAAAGCCTTCCTCCCTCAGCACCGGAGGGACGCTGTCACCAGCCTGATACAGCGCATCTCTGCGAGCAGCTCCATTACTGCTCAAATGTTGCTCCGCCTCTTGGGCCACATGGCAGCATCCACCCAGATGATAACACAGGCGAAACTCCACATGCGCCACCTGCAATGGCACCTGTGGACACACTGGAGCCAGCATTCTCAGTCCCTGAGCGCGTTCTTTCCCCTGAATACAGCAGTAACAGCCTCTCTCTTCTGGTGAACATGCAAGAAGAACTTAGCATACAGTCAACCCCTGAGGCAACCTGTCCACCAGTTGACCATCACCACCGATACCTTGCCAGTGGGCTGGGAGGTGCACTGTCTCCACTTCTGCACCCAAGGGGCCTGAACAGTAAGGGAACAGGCATGCCATATCAACCTCCTGGAACTAGGAGCGATGCGGCATGTCTTGAGGGTTTTTCAGAACTTGATTTACGAGAAAGTAGTCGTCCTCCAGATGGACAACCAAGTGGCTATGTTCTACATCAGCAAACAGGGCGGATGGGCTCCCGGTTCCTCTGAAGGGAAGCCCTCCAGATCTTGGACCTTTGCCATATCCAAACACTGCCTCATCCAGGCCTCATACCTCCCGGGGCTCCAAAACAAACTGGCAGACACTCAGCCATCAACTCAACCCTCATGAGTGGACCCTCAAACATTGGGTAGCCTGCTCCCTCTTCCAGCGGTGGGGACATCCGCAGATTGACCTCTTTGCAACGGAGGAGAATGTGAAGTGCGACATCTTTTGCTCAAAATGCCCCTCCAACCGCAGTCTCGCAGAGGATGCATTCAACGTGTCCTGGGGGGATGGTGACTGGTGTACGCTTCCCCCCCCCTTCCCTCTTATATTGCTGACCCTGCAGCGCATCATCTCAAATAGGGCACAGGCCATCCTCGTGCCCCACTGGCCACACCAGGTGTGGTTCCCATACCTCAGTTGCTTGGCTCAGGGAGCGCCGGTACGCCTCCCCCTGGTGCTGGATATGATCTCCCAGGACGGAGGGAACACCCTCCACCCCAATATGTGGATCCTGTCCTTAACAACATGGAGGCTGAGCGGGTAGCACTGTCGCCCCTCCATCTGCCTCTCAAAGTCCATCAAGTGGTGCTTGCAGCACGGCGCCCCTCAACGAGAAAGTCCTATGGCCTCAAATGGCGGTGTTTTACCTCCTGGTGTTCTGCTCAGGAGCACCCACCCTACACCCAACTCACCAGCGACCGAGCTTCCCTCTGTACCCACCCAAAATTTGTGCCAAAGGTGGCGTCAGCCTTCCATATCAACCAAACCATAGAACTTCCTAGCTTCCACCCAGAGCCCCACTTCTCCCAGAGAAGCAAAGACTACACACCCTTGACTGTGTCAGGGCTGTACGTGTCTACCACCTCGATGACAAGGGACGCAGCTTTTCGTCTCTTATGACCAAAATAAGCATGGCAGACCTGTCACCAAGCGGGCACTCTCTATGGATCTCTTCCTGCATTATCTTCTGCTTGGACCAAGCTGGATCCAGGGCAGCACCCCCTGTCAATGCTCACCAACTCAGGGCGATGGCCACCTCTGTTGCAAACCTGCGGTCGGTTCCGGTGGTGGACATTTGCAAAGCCGCCACCTGGTCCTCCCCCCACATTTTCCAAAGGCATTACTGCCTCGACCTCACAGCAGTAGCAGACCTCTCTTTAGGGCAGGCAGTCCTATCCACAGTGGATGTCCACCCACAAAGTTTGTGACTTTCCCTCCATTGACTGCTCGAGAACCTTTACCTCAGCTCGACCTGAAAGTGGGCCACGATGTTCTCTGCGATTGCCCCTTGGTGTTGCACCTACTGTTGTACTCCCTGGTGTTGCACCTTGCCATTGTCATGGCTGTTGTTACTGTTGTATTCCGCACTACTGTCATCATTATTATTGCACATTGCACTGTTTCTCGCATATTATTGTTGTGGCACTATTTCACCCTACTTATCGAGAGATGCTATGTTCCGCATCTACCCTGTTCTGCACTTGCACTTTGATGTTAACTGTTTATGCACAAGAGATGCTCAATAATTTGCACAACGTCTGGGCTGTAATGCAATCTGCAGTAAACACACCGAGCTTCTTTACCTCTGCATCTGTTCTTCTGCCTCATGACGCTGACTGGGCCGCTTCCACCACAGCCCAACGCAGCTAGGGAAGCACCAGGTGTGGTTGACTCATCCTGCTTGTCCTAGGAGAAAACGAGGTTACTTACCTGTAACAGGAGTTCTCCGTGGACAGCAGGATAAGTCAGCCACATGTTCCTGTCCTCACCACCCCTGCAAGGGGCCAGTCTCCTGCCCTGTCAACACCCCTAGCAGTTAGGCTCAGCTAGTGACATAGTGGCTGGCTAGGGGCAGACCTAGGGGTGGGGCCAAGGGGGCACATGTATTTCGTCTTCAGCACTGTCTGATGATGTCACCGGGTGTGGCTGACTTATTCTGCTATCCACGGAGAACTCCCATTACAGGTAAGTAACCTTGTTTTGTCTCCTCTTGGGTTGTTGGGTTTGTTTTTGTTTTCAACCTTTGCTTTTCTCTTGCATGTTCCCTGCTGCTGTGCTGTGCGTGAGAGCCCTGGTTTCTTTGCAGAAGGCTTTTACAGAGATTGTGTTAAAAGCAGGGAAAGTTTCCCAAGGTGGTTTTTTTTTGTTTTTTTGTGTTTTTAACACGGAGGACATGAATTCTTCAGAGTTAGCAGTAAAGGATTCCTCTCAGTCTGGGGCTGCTGTGGTTTTGGCGGGAACAGCAGCCATTTTCCTCTCCAGTGGCCATTTCACTTCAGCAAGCTAGAAAACGCGCAAAAAAACAAAACAAAAGCAGAAGCATTTAGTTTCAGCACCAGAGAAAGCTCAAACTACTGTTTCTGGGCAGGCAGAACAGAGTCCCCGCTTACCCCCCCAAAGTTCATTTTTATTAAAGCGAACACTTGGGGCACAAGTTTCCAAAGCTTCTGGGTCAGAGAATTTGCCCAATATCTAAAGGGTACCTCCCTTGCTGTGGAGGTTCTTCCAGCTAAAAAGAAAAGGATTGAGGATGATTCTTGGTTAAACCAGGATTCACCTCAGTCTCTCCATTCAGAGGATCCTCTGGAGGGGGCAGTGCACCTTTGGAAGGACCTCTGGAGGGAGACAGCGTCTACTGAACTAGAAGAAGGGGAAATCCCTCAAGGGGAGGATCTTGATGTGGTTAGAGCTTTTCACAAGGAAGAGCTGCCTACGCTTAACATTATACCGGCCTCTGCAGTAGCAGAGGAGCCCCTGGAGGTCCTACTTCTGCAGGGATTTAAGTTCTTCAGGTCCCAATCTGTGGGGCTTATATGATCTGTGCTTCCATTCACTGGATCCAAGGTTTGATGGTTTGACGATAGTAGATACCTTTTATGACCTGGTACGAGCTTCAGCCGAGACCATGGCTTTGATTATTGTGGCCAGGCACTTTCTGTGGTTAAACTGGTTGGCTGATTTGTCCTCTATGACTAGGCTCAGCAAGCTTCCATTTAAGGGCAAGATGTTCTTCGGAGAAACTCTAAGCAAGTTGGTTAAAGATCTGGGGGGGTCTAAGGGTGCTTGGTTGCCAGAAGACCATCCTAAAGGGTCAAAGCAGGGGACCGTCCCAAGGGGTCAGCCTAGGGATTTTAGAAAGTTTTTTGATATACTTTTTTGCCCCTTTTCAGTGAGGTTGCTATCCGACTAATTCTCTTGCCCCTGACCTTCGCTGTCTCTTTAAAACTCTCAACTTTCTCCTCAAGGTATCTACGCCTCCGACCCCTCCCTCCCTTTCTGCCCAGACCCTGGCTGACTACTTCCATGACAAAATCCACAAGATCACACTCTAGTACCCCATGAGGTCAGCTACTTCCCCTCTACATTTCCAAACTTCCCCCCCCCCCTACTTCTGCTACACTTTTTTCCTTTTCTATGATTTCTGAGGAGGAAACCACTCACCACCTTTCTTCATCCAAACTCACTACCTGCTCCTCTAATCCTTTTCCCACCCATCTCCTTAGCTCCATCTCCTCCACTGTATTCCCTTCCAACTCTCATATTCTCAACCTATTGCTCTCCACTGCAACCTTCCCTGCAGCCTTCAAGCATGCTGTGATCACTCCTCTCCTCAAAAAAACCCCCTCACTAGACCCTACCTGTCCTTCTCGCTATTCACCCATCTCCCTCCTCCCTTTCATTTCTAAGCTTCTTGAATGTGCGGTTCACCACCGTTGCCTCAACTTTCTTTCCTCTCAAGCCTTTCTGGATTCTCTACAATTCGGCTTTCATCCTTTACATTCTACCGAAACAGCTCTTGCCAAAGTCTCCAGTGACCTTTTCCTGGCAAAATCCAAGGTCCTTTACTCAGTCCTTATCCTTGACCTTTCTGCTGCTTTTGATACTGTTAACCACAACCTTCTCCTTTATACCTTATCCTCGCTTGGTTTTAAGGGGTCTGTGCTATCCTGGTTCTCTTCTTATCTCTCCCTTCGCTCTTTCAGTGTTTGTTCTGCTAACCTGCTCTTAGTTGGTGTACTTCAAGGATCTGTCTTGGGTGCACTCCTTTTCTCTCTCTTATACACATTCCCTTGGTGCACTAATCTCTTCCCAACGCTTTCAGTACCATCTTTACACTGATGACTCTCAGATCTCCCTCTCTACACCTGAAATCTCTCCGGCAATCCAGGCCAAGATCTCTGCCTGCCTTTCTGACATTGCTACTTTGATGTCTCACCACTGCTTGAAACTGAACATCGCCAAAACTGAGCTGCTTATTTTTCCCCCTAAACCCTTCTCTCTGTCTCTTCAGCTCGCAACCTTGGAGTCGTCTTTGATTCCTCTCCCTCTCTCTCCTTCCCCACACACATCCAACTGATAGCTAAAATCTGCTGTTTTCTTTCTCTACTACAACATCAACAAAATTCACCCATTCCTTTCTGAGCACACTATTAAGACACTTATCCACTCCTTAGTCACCTCTCATCTAGACTATTGTAACCTTCTCCTTGCTGGTCTCCCTCCAAATCATCTCTCCACCCTTCAATCTGTTCAACACTCTGCTGCACGGCTAATTTTCCGCCAGCCTCGTCATGCTCATATTACCCCTCTTCTCGAGTAAGTTCATTAGCTTCCTATCCGTTTCTGCATCCAGTTCCAACTTCTCCTGCTGACCTTTAAGTGCATTCACTCTGCAGCTCCTCACTACCTTTCCTCTCTTATCTCTCCCTACACCCCTCCTTGGGAACTCCGCTCTTCTGGTAAATCGCTTCTATATGTGCCCTTCTCTTCTGTTGCTAACTCCAGACTTCGCTGCTTTCACCTTGATGCTCCTTATGCCTGCAACGAACTATCCGAGTCTGTATGTCAGGTGCCTTCTCTGACCCTTTTCAAATCCAGGCTGAAAACTCATCTCTTCACTGCTGCTTTCGGATCCTGATTCACCTGATCTCCCTCGTGTTTCCTTACCTTTTCGCTTAAATGTATCCTATGTCTACAGCTACTGTGTTGTCTGTCTTGACTAGATTGTAAGCTCTGATGAGCAGGGACCATCTTTTACATGTATCTGTGCAGCGCTGTGTATGTCTTGTAGCGCTATACAAGTGTTCAGCAGTATTAGTAGTACTTCGAGAGGCCAGCCTTTTCGAGGCTACAGAGGTTCCAATAGGGAGTACTTCTCTGCCTCTGCGGTTCCTCCCAAAAAGTCCCAATGAAACGAAGCAAGCCCAGGCACGGGTAGTTCCAGTAGGGGGTCGTCTTCAACAATTTTGCTCCACCTGGGTGTCTATTATCACTGATCTATGGGTGCTGGAAGTTATCAGAGAGGGGTATGCTTTGGAATTGGCTCGTCCTCTCTTGGAGGCCTTTGTGCACTCTCCTTGCTCACTTGAAATAGTGGGCGGTGCAGGATACATTACAGCGGTTGCTGGACCTCCAGGCTGTAGTGCCTGTTTCAAACAACCAATGCAGATCTGGTTAATACTTCATTTGTGGAATCCAAGAAAGAGAGTACCTTCCGTTCCATCTTAGATCTCAAGCATTTAAACCGGGCCCTTCTGGTACCACATTTCCACAGAAACCTTGTGTTCAGTGATAGTGGCAGTCAGGAAGGGAGAATTCCTCTCGGTGCTGGCTCACACGGAAGTGTATGTTCACATCCCAATTCAACCAGACCATCAGCAGTATCTGCAGTTTGCAATGCCGATGGGACATTATCAGTTCTGAACACTGTCATTTGGCCTGGCTATAGTGCTGCAGACCTTCACCAAGATCATGGTGGTTGTAGCAGCTGCTCTAATACAAGAGGATGTCGGTTCATCTGTATCTCAATGGTTGTTGATCAGAGCAAAATCCAAGAGCGAAAGTGCCTCCGCTACCTAGTGGGTGATGGAATTCCTCTGGCGCCTCGGCTGGGTGGTCACTATGGCAAGGAACAAGCTTGATCTGGTGCAGGATCTAGTCTGTATGGGAGTCTGCTTCGACACCAAGGTGGGACTTTGTTTTCCTTCTGGAAGAGCGGGTGCAGAATATTCAAGCTCAGTCTTTCCTTGACACGATGGCACCTTCAACATGGTGGTATCTTCAGCTCCTGAGCTCCATGGCATGGGCTCACATGCTTCCTCCTCAGCAGGCTTTGCTCTGTTGTTGGTCCCCAGAGCAATATCTGCTTTCAAAGAAACTAGTCTGTCCGCTGGTTGCCAAATAGTCTTCTCTGGTGGCTGCGGCAGGAATGCCGCTGGAACTGCTGAATTAGATTTTGGTGACAACAGATGCCACTCTAACGGGGTGAGGAGTACATTGTGAGTCACAGGTGACACAGGGACTCTGGTTCCGGGAGTAGAGCTCTTGGTCCATCAGTCACCTGGAAATGAGGGCAGTCTTTCTAGCTCTTCAAGGCTTCCTCCCTTTTATTAATCTGAGAGCGGTAAGGGTCTGCTCCAACAGTATAATCACAGTAGCATACATTAATCATCAGGGGAGCACAGGCAGTGTGACGTTGGGGGAAGAGATTCGTCCTCTTGCTATAGGCAGAAGAGAACCACGAGGCTCTTTCGGCAGCTCACATGGCTGGCAAGATGAATGTTCAAGCAGAATTTCTCAGTCAGCACTTCCTAGACCTGGGAGTATAGGAACTAAACACAACAGTGTTTCATGAGATCGTCTGCTCGTGAGGTGTGCCATCCATGGATCTAATGGCTTCAGTCTCCAATGCCAGGGCAAACAGATTTTTCAGCAGATGTCGGGAGTTGATGTCAGAGAGCTTTGATGCTCTGGCGCAGAGGTGGCCGACGGAAGGATTTCTGTATGTTTTTCCTCCATCCCAGAAAGATGGTTCTCATCGCTCTGGACTGGCCCTAAAAGTCGTGGTATGCCGACCTCTGCAGGCTTTTGATAACCAGTCTCTGGTGCCTCTCGAACAGAATCAGTCTCCTCTTGCAAGGGCCGATTCTGATGTCTCAAGTGAATCAATTCTTGCTTACGGCCTGGCTCTTGAAAGGACATGGCTGAAGCAGAAGGACTATTCAGTGGTGGTAGATACTCTCTTGAAAGCCCATAAGCGTTCAATGTCCTTGGCTTATGTTAGTGTGGAGTGTGCTTTAAGAACTGGTGTGGGGACAGTGGGCTGCAGGCTTTTTCGTCCCTGCTTGCTGATATTCTGGCCTTCTTGCAGGCCGGGTTGGACAAAGGGTCAACCTTAAATTCCCTGAGAATTCAGGTGGCAGCTCCACTGTGTTGCCATGTATACATACAGGGATTCTCGCTGGTGGCTCACCCCGACGTGGTTCGGTTTCTCAGGGCAGTAAAGCAAGTGTGGCCACCCTGGCAGGCAATATTTCTTCAGTGGGATGTCAACCTGGTGCTATCGACTCTTACTCATTTGCCTTTTGAGCCTTTCTCAAGAGCTTCCATGAAGGATCTTACCTGGAAGCTTGCTTTTTTTTTTTTTTTCCGGTGGCAATCTGTTTGGCATGTTGAATTTCAGAGCTTCAGCCTGTATCTTGTAGGGAGCCCTTTGTAGTCTTCTCTAATGAAAAAGGGGTGTTGAGACCGGTTCCATCTTTTTTATCAAAGGTAGTGTTGTGTTTTCATCTCAATCACGCTGTGACCCCTTCCATTTTTTTATGGTTTGCAGGATATGGAGGAAGATTGGTAGTTGCACCATCTGGACTTGTGTAGGATCAAGCGTCTGTATATTAAGAGAACAAAGTCCTTCTGTAAATCCGATCATCTTTATTTGGTGTGGGGGGAGTGGGGGGGGGGGGGTTGCGCGAGGATGAAGCAGCTTCCAAGGGTTCCATTGACTGGTGGGACAAGGAGGCAATCGCCTCTGCCAATGTGCTAAAGAGTAGGCCGATCCTGGCTGCTCTGAAGGCACATTCAACAAGATCTCAATTGGCCGCCTGGACGGAGTTTAGGCTATTTCCACTGGTTGGCATTTGCTGGGCAGCTACTTGGTTGTCCTTGCATACCTTTACACGTTGCCATCGTCTGGATGTGCAAGCCTCGAATGGTGCGTGTTTTGGGGCTTCAGTATTCCAGGCCGGACTTGCAGGTCCCTCTCAAGATTAATTACTGCTCTGGTACATCTCACTCATACTGGACTGGAGGGACAATCAGAAAGGCAAAATTAACCCTTACCTTTAATTGTCTTTCCTTGAGTCCATCCAGGACACCCCCATCCGCCCCATGTGTAATGGCATTCTGTATTATGATTCCTAGGAGAACAGGATTAGTCCAGCTGTTTTTCCCAGGGGGGCTTCCTTAAGGAGAACATCACTATACACCAGAGAGTCCTCTTAGATGTTTTCATTTCTTTATGGCAGGTATGACACTGGCGTATTGCCGCCTTTTCACCTTGTAATTAATTCTCGTTTTCTTTTCTGCAATACTAGTTTTTGGCGGGGCTTAGTTTTTGCCCTCTGGTATGTATACAGGGAATATTGCCCATGTTTGTAACCTTACTATGCTGTCTTAGCTTTGTCAATAGGATACTGACCTTTGGAGCCTATGGAGGAAGCTCTTGTACTGTGACATCAGAAATCTTAAATGCTCTGTTCCCAGCTGCTGATTACCCACTCGGACTGGACTGGACTGGATGGATTCAAGGAAAGGCAATCGGCAGGTAAGGTCTAATTATGCTTTGTTAAAGCCTAACTTCTTTCCTGTTTTATTTTCTTTTTTAAAATTTCTTGGAATTTATGGTCTTGGATCTTGCGATTTGCGGATTGTAAGACTATAACCATAACAGTAACAACAACCGTTTAACTTTATTGGTATGACTTTCTGTGTAAATTGGATGTGATTGAATATGCCAATGAATATACGGTTAAACTACTATGGTTGATGTGTGGGGAAAGTACAAATATAAATGAAATTACTCACTCATCAACTGGAAGCTAGGAAGTATGCCATTTGCCAAACCTTTTGTGTAAAGATTTATATGTGAGAAGCAATAAATGGAAAAGGGATAATTAATTTTGTTTGTTTTTCAAAAAGGATATATGCACAACAAAAGCCCTAGTATTTGCAGTGATTCCATTAACAAACAGTCATAAATTAAACTGCATAAAAGTGATCTCATACATGCAAGTACCTCTTAGTAAATTGTTCACCTTAAACAAAATATTGTGAGATGAATGTTTTTAAATTTTAAAATATAATCTCTGTCACGAGTATACAAAACTAAAAAAAAGTCACAGTAAGTTAAATTTCAAATCACTAAGGCAACCGAAAATACCCAACGGAAATTAAACAATGCAATATCCGCCAACCAAAAAAACTGACTAAATAATTTGCAAATCATATTGCCATATCATAGGAACCAAAAAAGGAAATTGGCAGGAATAATAACTAATCAAAAACTCACCATTCAATGATTACACCACAGCTCAGTGTTCAGATCTGTCTAGAAATGGCACGCCTTCCTGTGCCAATCTTAAAAGGCCAATCACACTAACCTAATGGTTTCCCCCACAATTAAACCACAAAAAGAGAGGAGGAACCGAACATTTCACCAAATTTTTTGTTGGAACGCACGCCTGGAAGGAAGGAATGAGAAACCTCCCCTTCTCGTGGCGTGTTGCTCCGTTTTTATCTTAAAATAAAATTAGGGGTTTACCCCTAGTAACGGATCGAGGGACCCACACCCTCAATACCAACCGGCCATTAATAAGTTGGAAAAGAGTACTTAGCTTGAGGGCTAGCAGTAAATAAGGAACTCCCGATGGAATAAACCGACAAGCCTTGTCAGTTATGTAGGCGTCCTTCCTCACAGCCAGCCATGCCGAACGAGGTAAAACACAGTTACCATAGTCAGCGTTGGAGAAATCCGGGAGTCACCCCAAGCTAGGTCCCTATATGCAGCTTTAATAAGAGCGGAATTGGTAACCCAATGTTGTAGCGTTTCGAGCCGCCGTAGTTCCCGGCTCTTCTTCAAACTCTATCGCTCTGAGGCATTTCCATCATGAAAATTATTAAATTCCATTGGCCCGTTTTAGCGATTCATTCGGTTTTTAGGAAGCCATTGAGGATTGGGCTCCAACGGGGTCGCAACATTGCTGACTGGATAGTACACCACGGAAATCAATCCCAGGTATTAGTGGGGGATTCCCCTATCGGGCATTTTGGCTGCCAACAGTGTGATTTTTGTGCTTTAACGCTGGACGGGACCTCTTGGGAGCATCCGTTGTCTCATCGATGTTACCACAACAAATTCGCTACAACTTGGTTGACATCTTTTGTTGTCTACATCATAATTTGTCCATGTTCTCTGGTTTATGTGGGGAAGACGTCCCGAAATATGAAGAAGCGGCTTCAGGAACATCGCTCGCGAATTACCAGAGGGGTTCTTACGGCCCCACTTGTACCTCACTGTCAGGAGAAAAATCATTGTTTCCAAGATTTAAGATGGCGAGTGATTGACCACATTCCCCCTCAAGTTAGGGGAGGTAATCGCCATTCTCGATTGAGTCTTCGTGAGCAATATTGGATCTATTCACTGAACACTGTTATTCCCCAGGGCTTAAACTCTAACATTGAATGGTGGTCAATTATTTGAGTCATTGTCTGACTATGTCCCAAGCTCATTGGTTACTAATCGGTCAGGTGATTACTGCCCGAGGTTAAAAGGCAGGATTGGATGGAAGTGCCTCAGAGCGATAGAGTTTGAAGAAGAGCCGGGAACTACGGTGGCTCGAAACGCTACAATGTTGGGTTACCAATTCCGCTCTTATTAAAGCTGCATATAGGGACCTAGCTTGGGGTGACTTCTGGATTTCTCCAACGCCGACTATGGTAACTGTGTTTTACCTCGTTCGGCATGGCTGGCTGTGAGGAAGGACGCCTACATAACTGACGAGGCTTGTCGATTTATTCCATCGGGAGTTCCTTATTTACTGCTAACCCTCAAGCTAAGTACTCTTTTCCAACTTATTAATGGCCGGTTGGTATTGAGGGTGTGGGTCCCTCGATCCGTTACTAGGGGTAAACCCCTAATTTTACTTTAAGATAAAAACGGAGCAACACGCCACGAGAAGGGGAGGTTTCTCTTCCTTCCTTTCAGGCGTGCGTTCCAACAAAAAATTTGGTGAAATGTTCGGTTCCTCCTCTCTTTTTGTGAATCTTAAAAGGCCAGCTCCTCCTACTATCAGTGTTGACAACTAATCTTTCTCTAGCCTTCTAAAATACTACTATTGTAAAATGATATAAATTAAGAGTCAATCTGTACAATGTGTTATACAAAATACCTCTTTGTACTAATACTGTATAGGGGAGCAACATTCATTAAAATAAAATTGGGGTGGGGGGGGGGGGGGAAACTGTGCATACATAAAAAACAGGGACTATACATAAAAACAAATTAACAAAAAAGGGGTATATGCATAGCACTGGTCTCTTTGTTTCCACTCCCCCCCCCCCATTTTTATATTTAATGAATTAATGTTGTTCCCTTGTTTAATATAAGTAGGTACTTTTTGTTTAAGACTTTATACAGATTGACTCCTTTTAATTTTTTTTACAATTTAAAATAGTAGGCTTTGTTTAGAAATCCAGAGTAAGATTTGTTATTGATAGTCGGGGGAACTGGCCCTTTAAGGTTTGTGCCATTTCTAGACAGATCTGAATGCTGAGCTGTGTTACCATTGAATGGTGATTTCTTGATTTGTTTTATTAATCCTGCTTATTTCCTTGGATATGGCAATTTGTTTTGCAAAGTATTTAGTTAGTAGTAATCAACATGTTTACAGGTTGGCCTGTAGTGAGGTGTTTGGTTTCTGTATGGCGGTTTTGGTTGCCTCAGCATCTTCAGATTTAATCTTTTGTGACTTTTTAGTTTTCTCTATCTATGACGGTGCTTTATGTTAATTTAAACATGCATCTTGCAATATTTTCCTTAGGGCAGAGATCAATAAATCCCAGTCGCCAGGACACCATGGTGACTAGAAATTTGCACCTGCCACCTGGCATTTTCTTGTCCCCCCTTGCCCTTTATGAGATCATGGGCAGAATGGCAAAGGCTGCCTTCTGTCTGCCAGGGGGAGATTGGATTCTTGTGGGCAGAACAGGAGGGAAAGGACTGCTATTGCCGCTTGGATGGACCACCCACGACAGCTCTGCATCCTACCCGCACAAGGCACCCACCACAGCCCTGCATACCCATCCACACAAGGCACCCACCCACCACATCCCAAAACCACTGTTGCACCACACACATATGACACTTGCTGTCTATATATTTCTGTCTAAAGATGACTCATTCATTCAACCCCTGCTACCATAACAAGAAACATCATTTTATCATCTCTCTTCAAAACTACTCAGACATGTAGGAGTTTGCAAATGAAGGAAAGGCAGTGGAGAATGGAGGGGGAGAGGGGGTCACCACCACTGGCTCCTAAATCTAAACAAAAATTGTCAAGGCCTGGTTTAAGGGGTACAGTTTCCTAAGGTTGCTTCATTTTTGAGTTTACTTATATGCTATTTAATTTATAATTCTTTCTTTATTGTTAAACAGAATCATTGCATGACTTTTTTTTTTTGGTGGTGGTTTCTATGTGGTTGAATTCTCTGTCAGTGGCACTTTGGAGAGAGACGAATGTACTATCGTTTAGGAAGATTCTAAAAACTTTTCTCTTTCCATAATGTTAGCAGATTCTCTCTGGTGGGCTGCTTTGTTGATCGGACTGAAGGCAGCACTCTTATGGGTTGGGAGTTTTGATTTGATTTTAGTTTTTCTTTTATTGGGGGGTTTATGGAATTGATGTATTGCACTGGTGTTGATTTTATGTTTTTGTACACCGTCAAGAATACTTTAGCAATTGGCGGTATATAAGCTTTTTAAAACAAACAAATAAGTAAAACAAATTACAGATACAGTCAAACCTCGGTTTTCGTATGCCCCAGTTTTCGTTAGCTTCGGTTTTCGATGATTTTTTTCATTGCTATGTTGTCTCGGTTCTCATACGTCCGCTCGGTTTTCGTACAATTTGAAATGGTCCGGTGACGTCATCGGGCTCCATGGCGGGGCTGTAGAAGAGCTCCATTACAAAGCCTGCCAAAAGAGGAATTTGTGCTTCCCTAGCAGCGATCGGGCAGCGGAGCAATGAAGGGGCCGCAGAAACCAACGGAGGATTCATAAATTGAAGATTGTGGCAGCGGAGAGGGGAACCGCGTGATAGTGCAGAACCGCGTGCAGATGAGAAGGCAACGGAGTGCTGGGGAGAGCATCGGAGAACAAACGTGCACCAGGAGCCACGTAAGAGACCCGGCGGGGAGCGGGACTGCGAGCAGACAGCCTTGTGAACAGGCAAAGTGAGTCGGGGGACTGCTGCGGCCATCTCGGGGAGTAGCGAGAGCAAGAACGTGGCAAGAAGGAGCAGTGAAACCCGAGTGGCATCCAGCATACCAGGAAGTAGCAGGAAACCACCCTCGGCACAGAATAAGGTACTGTAGGTTAAGCAAAAAAAAAAAAAAAGAAGAAAGAAATATAAAAACATCTCGTATCAGTTAGCCAGCTCAAAGCCCTGTGGGATCCAGCTGAGCCTAAGGCCTTAAAGCAGCCACTACCCAAGGAATACTGTACAACCTAACATACAAAGCAATAAGTCGGTGCGAAATGCTGGCTGGGTAAAGGGGACTGCCGGAGATAAAGAGTAGAGAGCCCAAACTACGGCAGCGAGTGAGTGCGGGTAGCGCAAGCCCCGGGAAATTTCTCAGTGGCAGAGAGAAGAGAGCGCCGGAGGAGGCACGTGGCCGCCCTGCAAAAAGGCCGGTGAGGATATCAGGTGCGGAGGCAAGAGAGACGCTCCTAGCAGTGTGAAGGGGTACAGGTGAAGCACCTGCACCAGATTGCGTCAAGGTCGGGCGCTGTGAGGACCCCCCGGGCCGTCCAGGAAGAGGAGTGGGCTGGCCAGAAAAAGCAGGCTGGGGATCGTTGCCAGTGCAGTCGGAAACCTTGAGGGATCTGTATGTGTGCCGTCCAATGAGGTGAGAGAAGTGCCTGGAGCTGTTCTGATGCTTCGGGGAAGAGAGTCGACGATCAGAATCTCTGTGTGTGCTGTCCGGTGAGGTGAGAGAAGTGCCTGGAGCTGTTCTGATGCTTCCGATGCTTCTGACGCTCAATTAGGACCCCCTGCTGGGACTCAGCCTGCCTTTGTTTCTCGTTGAGTGAGCATCACCCCACGCATTCATTGAGTGCGACTGCTAAATAAGTCACCATGGGGCCAAAGAAAGTTCCGAGTGCCAGCCCTTTGACAAAGAAGGCAAGAAACACGATAGAATTCAAGAAAGAACTCGTAGCAAAGTATGAAAGTGGCGTACGCGTGGCCGATCTCGCCAGGATATACAGGAAGTCCGCCTCAACAATCAGTTCCATCCTGGTGAAGAAAAATGAAATCAAGGAAGCTGATGTTGCAAAAGGGGTAAATGCGCTAACGAAACAGAGATCGCAAACAATCGAAGATGTTGAGAAGTTGTTGTTGGTGTGGATCAATGAAAAACAGTTAGCGGGAGATAGTGTTTCGGAGGCGATAATTTGTGAAAAGGCAAGGCTGTTGCATGCGGATCTCGCAAAGAAAATGCCTGGAACAAGTGCTGATGTTACTGAATTTAAGGCCAGCAGAGGCTGGTTTGACAAATTTAAGAAGCGAACTGGCATACACAGTGTGATAAGGCATGGCGAGGCTGCAAGTTCGGACAAACTTGGGGCCGCAGAATTCGTTGATGAATTCAAGGGGTACGTAGAGGCTGAAGGATTCCTCCCCCAACAAGTCTTCAATTGTGATGAAACAGGCCTCTTTTGGAAGAAAATGCCAAAGAGGACCTACATCATGCAGGAGGAAAAGGCACTGCCAGGACACAAGCCTATGAAGGATAGGCTAACTCTTTTGTTGTGTGGTAATGCTAGTGGGGATTTCTAAGTGAAACCTTTACTGGTGTATCACTCTGAAAATCCCCGAGTGTTCAAGAAAAAACAATGTCATCAAGAGTAAATTGTGTGTGATGTGGAAGGCTAACAATAAGGCATGGGTCATGAGGCAAATTTTCATTGAGTGGGTCAATGAAGTGTTTGGCCCGAGTGTGAAGAAATATCTCCTGGAAAATCAATTGCCACTCAAGTGCCTCCTGATAATGGACAATGCTCCTGCTCATCCTCCAGGCTTGGAAGACCAATTGTTGGAGGAGTTTAGTTTCATCACAGTGAAGTTCTTGCCCCCTAATACCACTCCTCTCATCCAGCCCATGGACCAGCAGGTCATTTCAAACTTCAAAAAACTCTACACTAAAGCACTGTTTCAAAGGTGCTTTGAAGTGACCTCGGACACTGAATTGACCCTAAGAGAGTTCTGGAGGGATCACTTCAATATCCTCAATTGCATAAGCCTTATAGATAAGGCTTGGCAGGGGGTAACTTCCAGGACGTTGAACTCTGCTTGGAGAAAACTGTGGCCAGAATGTGTCCTCGAGACGAATTTTGAAGGGTTTGAGGCTCACCCTGACGACCCTACGCCTATTGTGCAGTCTATTGTCTCTTTGGCAAATTCCATGGGGTTGGATGTGAGTGGCCAGGATGTGGAAGAGTTGGTGGAGGACCACAAGGAAGAGCTAACCACTGAAGAGCTGCAAGACCTTCAACTGGAACAGCAACAGACGGTAGCTGAGGAAATTGCTTCAGAGGAGGAGGAAGACGAGAGAGGAGAGAAGGTGCCTTCTTCAGTGATTAAGGACATGTGTGCAAAGTGGAGTGAATTGCAAAATTTTGTGGAGAAATATCACCCTAACAAAGCTGTTGCAAGCCGTGTCTGCAACATGTTCAATGACAATGCCTTGTTCCATTTTAGGCAAATCTTAAAGAGACGCCAGAAACAGACCTCTCTGGACAGATTTTTTGTGCGACAGGGGTCCAGTGACTCTCAAGCTGGTCCTAGTGCCAGTAAAAGACAAAGAAGGGAAGTAACCCCGGATAGGGCCTTGATACCTGAGGTCCTTATGGAGGGGGATTCCCCTTCCAAACAATAACCTCTCCTCCTCGCCGTCTTCCATATGCCAACAAGAGTCTTCAATAAAGGTAAGTGTGATGTTAAATGTGCATTTATCCATTTCATTAGTCATTCATATTTATTTCTCATTGTTTTCTGTATGTAAAATATAGTTATTCTCTATAAAATGTATTTTTTTGTGAATATTTTTGGGTGTCTGGAACGGATTAATTGGATTTACATTATTTCTTATGGGAAATATTGCTTCAGTTTTCATACGTTTCGGTTTTAGTCAGACTTTTTCGAACGGATTAATCATGAAAACCGAGGTTTGACTGTACTGAGCTTTTGTTTTGCATATATTCTTTTTTTGAAAACTGAGAGGGGATTAATTTTGTTACTATCTGTTGTTCCCCCTATATGCGTTAGGTAGTATTGCCATTTGTCAATCCTTTTGAATAGTATCTAGTCTGGATGAGTGACTAGTGTTCATTTTGTATTTCCAATTTTCTCCACACATCAACCATTGTGCATTTTACACAGTCACAAGTTGTGTTATGCAGTTTTTTAAAATTGGTTGTTCATAGTCACAATTTTATAGTTTGCACTGCATATATTTGATATATACAGGGCTGGCTGGCTGGCCCACCCACCCACTAAGCAAACTAGGCAGCAGATCCCGGATGACCTCCCCCCCCCCCCCCCAAATATTTTGAATCTGCCGCCACTTCAGCAATATGTCCGGCTTTAAAGTGCCACGTGCACGTACTCTCACTGCATGCCGCTCCCTGACCCATCCGACACAACTTCCTGTCAGAAGACAGTTACGTTAGAAGGGCAGGGGTCAGGAGCGGCAGACCGTGAGGGCATATGCATGCAGCAGTTTAAAGCCTGCAGCTTTGCTGAAGTGGATGCTGATTTAAACTATTTTGGGGAGGGGGGGGGATCAAGGGTTACAGGTCACCATGATCTCCAGGAACAAGCAGGAATAAGTCCTCACTTATGGGTACGTCGGTACCAACGGAGCCTGCGCGGGAAAGCTCCCCAGCTTCCCAGAAGGAAGCTTTTGGGGCCTCCCACTGCACATGCGCACTGCCTTCCCGCCTTCCTGACCAGCTCTGCTCAGTTTCTCTTTTTCCGCGGAGCCAGCAGGTCGTGTTCCTGTCACCGCTGAAGAAATTATTGTTTTAGTTTGTTTCTTTAGACCGCGTACCTGCCTTCCCCATACCGAAACCGGTACCGCCGGTCTCTCTTTTCTTTTCTTTTAAAAAAAAACAAACAAACCTTTATCTTTGCACAACTTGGTGACTTCGGTTAGGCCTCAGGCCTACACAAATTCTCCGCATGGAGAAACCAGCCCCTGGTTTTAAGAAGTGTACCAAGTGTAGTGCTGTTATTTCTGTCACAGACACCCATGAATGGTGTCTTAAATGTTTGGGACCTGACCACTCCATTCCGGACTGCCCATCCTGCTCCCAGATGTCTAAACGTGGGTTGCAGAACTGGGCCAACAAATTCCATGTGCTGTTTGCTTCAGGTAATCCAGCATCACAGTCATCCAGGTCTTCCTCTCCGGATGGATCTCAGGTAACCAAACCTTCTTCGGGCAGGTCCTCAAAGAGCAAATCTCCTTCAAAGCATCGAGAGGCTCTCACTTTTGAATCTGAGGATCCTGCCCCAGCCAAACAACCCCGGCGGGAAGCTCTGGCTTCCAAAGCACCATCTATGGGGTTACAGGTTGACATCGATGGCACGGCCTCGACTGATCACCTGTTAGACTGCTCTGGGGTACCGGCCCATACCGGTACCGACATCCAGGCAGCAGTGGCGTCTATGAGCAATACTGTTCAGACCATGCAGCAGGCCATGCTGGCTTTTATTAATGCTGCGACGCCCTCGGTACCGCGTTCAGCGGTACTGGGTCCGGTTCCGGTATCGTCTCCCATACCGGAACCGAGACCATCGACTTCCAAACGCAGATCGGTTCCGCATGCCGGATCCGGGTTTTCACCCGATACCGATCCCATACCCGGTACGCCCGATGTCAATACCGATCGGTATGCGTATCGTGCGTTGGAAGCAAATAGAGAATACTCTGATTCTTCTGAGGATTTTGACTCCTCTGAGGACTCTGATGAGCTGTCTCTAGTTCTTCATGAAGACCCCTCTTCCCCAAAGAGGAGAATGTCTCCACCAGAGGATTTGTCCTTTCAAGACTTCATTATAGAACTAGCTAAAGGACTTTCTATTACCACATCCTCTGAAAAAGAACCTAGGTCAAAGAAATTGGATATTTTAGGATACCCTAAGGTTCCTAAAGAGGCAGTCACCCTGCCTATCCATGAAATCCTTCAAGAACACTTGATGGACTTATGGGAGGCTCCTCTAACGTTGTCTCCTTACTCTCGTAGGTTGGACACCATGTACCGGGTCCCTCCTTCTCCTGGGTTTCAAAAGACTCAGCTGCCTCACCATTCCATTGTGGTGAAGTCTGCGCTGAAAAAGATTAAGAGCACCAAAAGGCACTCTTCTACCCCTCCAGGGCGAGAATGTAAGACCCTAGACTCTTTTGGCAGAAACATTTTCCAGGCTAGTATGCTTATAGCCAGGATTAATTCTTACAGTCTGTATATGGGTATGTTTCTCAGGGAACTTGCCCTAAAGATACGGCATTTTGCCTCCTTTATCCCTGAGGATAGAATGGAGGAGTTCCTTTCTCTGGTGAAACAGCTTTTAGATGTTTCTAAGTTCTCCAACAGAGCAGCTTTTGATTCCTTTGAGGGTGCCGGTAGAGCTTCGGGCATTGCTATTGCAGCCTGACGACTTGCTTGGCTCCAGGCCTCTGACCTAGAACCCTGGGTCCTGGATGGCTTACGGAATCTGCCCTGTACAGGTGAGAACTTATTTGGTAAGGACTGGCAAATTAAAGCCACTCAAATGGACGCAGAAAATGCTACATTAGATAGACTTTCTAAGTCTACCTCTACTCCTGCCAAGAAAAAGTCTTTCAAGAGGCCTTACTACAAGAAGGCCAGATTTTCCACAAATACTGGCCAACAATCTTCTCAGCCTCGCTTTGCTGCTAAACGTCAGCAACCTAAACAGGCAAGGTCAAAGCCTGCAGTGTCTGCCACTCCTCAGCAGGCTCAACCCCCTCAGGGGTTTTGACTTGCCCCTAGAGAACTTAACCTTTCTGGCTCTTGAACAACCAGAGCCCCTCACCATTCCCGGAAGGTTAGCTCACTTTGCTCCCAGATGGGAGCAAATTACATCAGAGCAATGGACCCTCTCTATCATCAGAGAGGGCTACAAACTTCATTTTTCCAACCTTCCTCCATATACCATGGTGAGGCATTTCAATTCTCCCCCATCTCTCCTGGACCTGTTGGATCAGGAAGTCTCTTCTCTCCTTGCCCAAGGGGCAATAGAAGAGGTTCCTCTTCTTCAACAAGGGACAGGATTCTACTCCCCTTATTTTCTCATAACAAAGAAGACAGGGGGATTCAGACCTATCCTAGATCTGAGAGAATTGAACAAATTTCTGTACAAGGAGAAATTCAAAATGCTTTCTCTAGGCATTCTCCTTCCATACCTTCAGAGTCAGGATTGGCTTTGTTCTCTAGATCTCAAGGATGCGTATACACACATACTCATCCACCCATCCCACAGAAAATATCTAAGATTTCTGTTTCAGGGAAAACATTTCCAGTACAGAGTACTTCCCTTCGGTCTAGCCTCTGCTCCAAGAGTGTTCACCAAATGCATGGCAGTGGTGGCTGCATTTCTAAGAGGTCTGGGAATTTTTGTATTCCCATATCTGGACGACTGGCTCATCCGAGCTCCATCTCAGTCAGAGGCCCAGATTTCCCTGGACCGCACAAGGCACCTTCTGCAGTATCTGGGACTGGTGGTAAACCTTCCCAAGTCTCAACTTACCCCTACTCAGTCTCTAGAATTCATAGGGGCCCAGTTGGACACCACCACTGCAAGGGCCTACCTACCTCAAGTCCGGGGCCAACGTCTGCTGTGCTTGGCCTCCCAAGCTCAGTCCAGCAGTCACTTGACAGCCAGGGAAATGCTACGACTTCTGGGCCACATGGCCTCCACGGTACACGTGGTGCCCTACGCTCGTCTTCATATGAGAGCAGCTCAATGGACCTTGGCCACCCAGTGGACTCAAGCATCAGGAGTGCTCTCCGACCAAATACTCACCTCAAAGCGTCTGTTTTGGTCCCTCCAATGGTGGATATCCACCAAGAATCTGTTGTTGGGGACCCCCTTCCAATCTTTGTTGCCCCAAGCAACCCTCACAACAGATGCCTCCCAAACAGGGTGGGGAGCCCATCTTCAACACCTCTCCACTCAGGGTACTTGGTCTCCACAAGAGACCACCCTTCACATCAACCTCCTGGAACTGCGAGCAATCTTCTTTGCCCTCAAAGTCTTCCATACCCTCCTAGTCAACCTGACCGTCCTAGTCCAGACAGACAATCAGGTGGCCATGTTCTACATAAACAAACAAGGAGGGACAGGCTCTCTGTCGCTTTGCAACGAAGCTCTCAGATTATGGGCCTTCGCCAGAGAGCATCAAATTCATCTTCTGGCAGTGTATCTTCCAGGGGTTCAAAACTCTTGGGCAGACAGACTCAGTCGAGTTCTGCTTCCACACGAATGGTCCCTACATATGGACCAGATAAACAGAATCTTTCAGGAATGGGGAACCCCGGACATAGACCTCTTTGCAAGTCCGTGGAATGCCAAACTTCCCCGGTTCTGTTCCAGGACTCCGTGTCAGGGAGCTCAGGCCAACGACGCCTTTCTCCTACATTGGGGTCAGGAATTCCTATATGCCTTTCCACCCATTCCTTTGATTCCCAAGACTCTGTTCAAACTACAGAGGGATCATGGATCGATGATCCTCATAGCTCCACGCTGGCCACGCCAAGTGTGGTTCCCTCTACTTCTGCATCTCTCCCAGGGACCCTCCCTGGACCTGGGAGCTGCGCCAGACCTTCTCTCTCAGGAGGAAGGGACTTTGTGGCACCCAAACCCCAAGTCCCTACACCTCAGAGCTTGGTTACTGAAGGCCTAAGCCTTCTTGACTTCAATCTTTCTCAACCAGTGAAAGATATCCTTCATGCCTCTAGGAAACCCTCCACGAGGCGTTCCTATGCTTTCAAATGGAAACGCTTTTCCTTTTGGTGTGCTCAATAGGGTCTTGACCCTTTAGCACTTCCTTTGAATTCTCTACTAGACTATCTCCTGCATCTTTCTAATGCAGGCCTTAAGACGAATTCAGTAAGAGTCCATTTGAGTGCTATTGCAGCATCCTTAAAACCTATAAATGGACAACCTGTCTCCTCTCATCCGCTTGTTGCAAGGTTCATGAGAGGCCTGACTCTAACTAAGCCTCCCATCCGACCTCCTCCGGTAGCATGGGACTTGAACCTAGTTCTGGGTCAGCTTATGAAGCCACATTTTGAACCGTTGGTTTCTACCTCCTTGAAATTTCTTTCCTGGAAGGTCCTTTTCCTTATTGCAGTCACTTCGGCTCGCCGTATCAGTGCACTACAGGCCTTAGTGGCTCATCCACCTTATACCAGGTTTCATCATGATAAGGTGGTCCTTAGGACGAATCCCCACTTTATGCCCAAAGTGGTCTCGCCTTTTCATCTTAATCAAGAGGTATATCTACCTGTTTTTTTTCCAGCTCCTCATGCATCCAGTGCAGAGAGGAACCTTCATACTTTAGATTGTAAAAGAGCTCTTGCCTTTTACCTCAACAGGACTCAGCCACATCGAATGTCTTCCCAGCTTTTCGTGGCTTTTGATCCTTCTCATTTGGGACTTCCAGTCTCCAAACGTACACTTTCCAATTGGATTTCTCAGTGTATTTCCTTTGCTTACCAGAGTAAAAATATTTCTCTGGAAGGCCATGTCACAGCTCACAATGTGAGAGCCATGGCCACTTCTATGGCTCATCTTCACTCTGCATCCATAGATCAGATCTGTCGAGCCGCCACATGGGCCTCGGTTCATACCTTCACAGCCCATTACTGTTTGGACAAGGACTCCCGCCGGGATGCCTTGTTTGGTCAGGCTGTCCTCAAACACCTGTTCCATACTTGAACAACTCCTGCCCACCTTCCCAGGATGGATGCCTGAGATCCATACGAAGATGGCGAACCCTTGGAAGGGGATCTCCCAGGCATCTTAGCTAGGGAGTCCCCATAAGTGAGGACTTATTCCTGCTTGTTCCTGGAGATAGCACAGTTACTTACCTGTAACAGGTGATCTCTGGGAACAGCAGGAATTAGTCCTCACAACCCACCCACCTCCCCTAGGAGTTGTATCTTCTATCTATCTTCCTTTCCTCTCTCTATTGTCTCAGCTATAAACTCGAACTGAGGAGAGCTGGTCAGGAAGGCGGGAAGGCAGCGCGCATGTGCAGTGGGAGGCCCCAAAAGCTTCCTTCTGGGAAGCTGGGGAGCTTTCCCGCGCAGGCTCCGTCGGTACCGACGTACCCATAAGTGAGGACTAATTCCTGCTGTTCCCAGAGATCACCTGTTACAGGTAAGTAACTGTGCTTTGTCCGCTGGGACCTGCCGCTTACATGCACCTTGAAGGCCTGCTGTGGCACTTCTGCTCCAGTGAGGGATCGCCATGCTACCCCTTCTCCCAGGTGAGATGATGGGTGGGGGTGGCAGCACAGTAGGTCGGCTTAGGATGGCAAATGCCCTTGAGCTGGCCCTGGATATACACACAGACTTTTTAGACTCGTATAAATTGTTTTCCCATGATGTTTTATAAATGTTATATACAGTACATATATATAGGGTGGCCCAAAAAAAAGTGAGAATATCTTGTAGCATTAAAAATTCAAAAAGATGTAAACGATTGACAAAAAAAAAAAAAAAAAGATGGCAACTGGAAATTGTCGAAATAAAGACGTTATATAGCTAAAAAAGGTAAATAAGTAAACTATTTAAGCTTTAAATTTGAGATGTTCTCACTTTTTTTGGACCACCCTGTATATATGGTTTTGATTACATACATGTTTACACACGAATTGTCTATATATAAAGTTTAAAATGTTATATGTAATTTTTATATCTCCAGGAACAAGCAGGAATGAGTCCTCACATATGGGTACGTCGGTACCGACGGAGCCTGCGCGGGAACGCTCCCCAGCTTCCCAGAAGGAAAGCTTTTGGGGCATCCCACAGCGCATGCGCGCTGCCTTCCCGCCTTTTCTAACCAACTCTCCTCAGTTTTTCTTTTCTGCGGAGCCAGCAGGTCGTGTTCCTGTCACCGCTGAAGAAGTTCTTTATTTTAATTTATTTCTTTGGTCGCGTGTCTGCCTTCCCCGACGCCGGACCGGTACCGCCGGTCTTTTCTTTTCTTTTCTTTCTAAAAAAAAAAATATATATATTTTTTCCTCACTTGGTGTATTTTTCTTCTTAGGCCTCCAGGCCCACAAGAAATTTTTCCCTCATGGACAACCAGCCTCCGGGTTCAAAAAATGCACTAAGTGTAGCGGTACAATGTCTGGTACAGGTACCCATGAATGGTGTCTTAAATGTTTGGGTCCTGAACACTCCATTCCGGATTGCCAGTCCTGCTCTCTAATGTCTAACCGAGGGTTACAGAACCGAGCAGCCAAGCTCCATGTGCTGTTTCCCACGGATGCACCGGCGGTGGCATCGACATCTTCCAGGTCTTCCTCCCGATGGGTCTCAGGTAACCAAACATAATCCTAGCAGGTCCTTGAAGGGTAAATCTCCCTCTAAGCATCGAGATGCCTCCGGGCTTGCCCTCGAGGATCCTGCCCCAGCCAAACAACCCCGGCGGGAAGCTCCGGCTTCCAAAGCTCCTCCTATGGGGTTACAGGTTGACATCGATGGCACGGCCTCGACCGATCACCTGTTAGACTGCTCTGGGGTACCGGCACAATCTCCCGGTACCGACATCCAGGCAGTCGTGGTGTCCATGGATCACACTGTTCAATCCATGCAGCAGGCTATAATGGCTTTTATTAAAGCTGCGACGCCGACGGTACCGCAACGAGTTCCGTTGTCGGTACCGGTACCGGTACCAGCACCGATACCGGTACCGACTGCATCGACATCGGCCAGGATACCAACTCAGGTTCCTTGTCCAGGGCTATTTCTCGGTACCGATCCGGTACTGGGGACACCCGATGTCGGTACCGATCGATACGCGTATCGATCGTTGGAAGGGGACAGACGATACTTCGATTCCTTTGATTCTGATTCATCAGATGAGTCTCCTGAAGTATCCATTACCCTTCCTGAGGAGCCTGCTTCTCCAAAAAGGAGAATGTCTCCTCCAGAGGATTTGTCCTTTCAAGACTTCATAATAGAAGTGGCTAAAGGACTCTCTATTTCAGTAACCTCTGAAGCAGAGCCTAGAGCAGGGGTCTCAAACATGCGGCCCGCGGGAGAACTTTGTGCGGCCCGCGATGCAGAGGAAAAAAAAACAACCCCCAAACAAACCCCTGGCTTCTGCTGCTGCCGCCGCCGTGGCAGCGGCAGAATCAACTGTCCCGCAGCCCCTTCCCGTCTGCCCGGCAAAGCATCTTTATCAACTTGTCAGCTCCATCAGCGGCAGCTTTCAGGGCCGCGAAGAGAGTAGTATTTCCCTCTCGCGGCTCTGTTAAGACTGCTGGGGCTGATGGGAATTCCCATCAGCCCCGGCAGGCTTAACTGAGCCGCGAGAGGGAAATCACTCTTCTCTTCGCAGCTTGAAAAGCCCGCTGCTGATGGAGCTGACAGCTGAGGGCTCTGCTGGGCAGACGGGAAGGGGCCGCGGGACAGTTGATTCTGCCGCTGCCACGGCAGCGGCAGCAGCAAAAGCCCAGGGTTTGTTTTGTTTTTAATTTTTAAATTTACTTGGGCTGAGGGGGGGGGAGGGGGTTAGGACGGCTGATGGGGGGAGGGGGTTAGGACTAGTAATGGGGGGGGGGGTTAGGACTAGTAATGGGGGGGGGTTAGGACTAGTAATGGGGGGGTTAGGACTGAAAATGGGGTGATGGGGGTATAGGACTGAAAATGGGGTGATGGGGGGGTTAGGACTGGTAATGGGCACATGGGGGTTAGGACTGGAGGTGGTCTGATTGGGGGGCTAAGACTGAAAATGGGGTTATGGGGGGCTAAGAATGAAGATGGGGTGATGGAAGGGTTAGGACTGGTAATGGGCTATGGGGGGGCTAGAACTGGTAATGGACTGGGGGGGTGCTAGAAATGGGCCGAGTAGAAGGGGGAGCTTGAACTGCAAATAGCTGATGGGGACAGAGTTTTGGAATGGAAATGGGCTGAGTGGAAGGGGGCTTGGAATGGAAATGGGCTGATGGGGAGGCGGGCTTGGAAAGGAAATGGGCTGTGAGGGGAGGGAGCTAGGACTGGAAATGGGCTGATGATGCGGGGACTAGAAGGGAGCGGATGCTGGGGGGGGCAGGAGCTAGAAGGGAGTTGATGTTGGGGGACGATTAGAATGGGATGGGGCTGGGAGAGTGAAATGGAGAGGGGAAAAATATTTTGTGTGGGAGGGAAGAAAAATCTACAATTGGCCGGGTATTGGGAGAGTAAGTGGGGATTGAGGATGGAGGGGTAAAATTTGAGTGGATGAAATAGGAATGAGGAAAGAGTAAAAGGAGAAAGATTAGTATGTTAAAGCAGATGTAGAGAGAGAATGGAAAAAAAACTAGGAGAGAAGAAAGGACAAATGGACAGCAGACAATGGAGCGTTAGCAGAAGACACAAAGAAACCAGAAGAAAGTGGCTGGAACAATTGCAACTGAAAAAAAAATGCACAAAGGTAGAAAAATATCTCTTTATTTTGAATTTATTAACTGAAATATGTCAGCTCTTGGAAATGTGCATCTTTAACGTCTGCACTTTATTTAATACAAGAGGAAATTAATTTATAGTTTTATTTCTACAGTGTTGTACATTCTAAGTTTGCCTTTTGGGGTTCCCAGTTTAATTATTGTCTTCCTGTTTCTAAATTGTGATTCCTTGTTTGGTGATGGTGTATGTTCTGCATGTGTAACTGAGCTGAGGTATTCTGTTTATGTAATTCCTATTTGACATTGCCACTTGTTCTCTTTCCCCAGTAGGTCATGTAATGTTATTCTCTGAAATGTTTTGATTTAATATTTGCAGTGTTGCCTTTTGATAGTTAGGGTATGGTGCTTTGTGAGTTCTGGTAGTGCTGTTAGGATATGGCAGGTTTGCTATGGGTTCTAAATGGGCAGTGTTTCTAGTAGTTCCTAATGTGCCTGGCGGTTGGCACTGGTTTATAGTAATGTAGAAATCTTTTAGTCTTTCTTTATCCATACACTCATTAAGAGGCATGTTTACTAAAAGTTAGTGTATGGTAACATTATGCAAATATTTATGCAAATGATGCCCCTTATGCAAATGAGGCCCGCGTCTTGTGCGGCCCCCGGGTTACTCTACAAGTCCTCATTTGGCCCTCAAAGCAATTTGAGTTTGAGACCCCTGGCCTAGAGCAAAAAAATTAGATATTTTAGGATACTCTAAGGCTCCCAGAGAGGCAGTCACCTTGCCAATTCATGAAATTCTTCATGAACATATGATTGACTTATGGGAGGACTCCTCTCACCCTTTCTCCTCATTCTCGCAGATTGGACACTATGTACCGTGTCCCTCCTTGTCCTGGATTTCAGAAAACTCAGCTTCCTCACCACTCCATTGTGGTGCAGTCAGCTATGAAAAGGATAAAGAGTACCAAAAGACACACACTTCTGCTCCTCCAGGAAGAGAATGCAGGACCTTGGATGCTTTTGGTAGGAAAATCTTCCAAGCCAGCATGCTTATTGCCAGAATCAACTCATATAGCCTTTATATGGGTATGTTTCTAAAGGAAGTTGCACAAAAGCTGCACAACTTTCTCCCTTTTATTCCAGAGGATAGAAGGGATGAGTTCCTCCTTTGGCTTAAGCATACTCAAGACATTTCAAAGTTTTCCAACAGGGCAGCCTTTGACTCCTTTGAAGGTGCCAGCAGAGCCTCAGGCTTTGCCATAGCTGCTCGCAGAATTGCTTGGCTCCAGGCTTCTGATCTAGAACCCTGGGTTCAGGATGGCTTAGGAAATCTGCCCTGTACAGGTGAAAATCTCTTTGGCAAAGAGTGGCAAATAAAAGCCACTCAAATGGATGCAGAGAATTCTGCTCTGGATAGACTTTCCAAGTCAACCTCCATTCCAGCCAAGAAAAAACCTTTCAAAAAGCCTTTTTACAAAAGGAGCAGATTTCCTTCCACTTCTGGCCAACAATCTTCTACAGGTTGCTTTGCTACTAAGCGTCAGCAACCTAAACAGGCCAGGCCTAAACCTGCAGGGGCTGCTACAACCCAGCAGTCCCAACCCCCTCAGGGTTTTTGACTTGATACTAGAGAACTTAACCTTTCTGGCTCTACAACAGCCAGAACCTCTCACCATTCCAGGAAGGTTAGCTCATTTTGCTCCCAGATGGGAGCAAATCACATCAGAGCAGTGGACCCTCTCCATCATAAGAGAGGGCTACCTTCTTCCCTACACCATGGTGAGACACTTCAATTCTCCCACATCTCTCCTCGACCTTCTGGATCAGGAGGTGACTACCCTTCTGGCCCAGAGGGCCATAGAAGAAGTTCCTCTTCTTCAACAGGGGTCAGGGTTTTACTCCCCCTATTTTCTCATTCCAAAGAAAACAGGGGGATACAGACCCATTCTAGATCTCAGAGAATTGAACAAATTCCTATGCAAGGAGAAGTTCAAGATGCTTTCTCTAGGCACTCTCCTTCCATACCTGCAGAGTCAGGATTGGCTTTGTTCTCTAGATCTCAAGGATGCGTACACTCATGTCCTCATCCATCCATCCATCTCACAGAAAATTCCTACGTTTTCTGTTCCAGGGAAAACATTACCAATACAGAGTCCTTCCTTTCGGTCTGGCCTCTGCTCCAAGAGTGTTCACCAAATGCTTGGCAATAGTTGCTGCATTTCTACGCACTCTGGGAATATTTGTCTTCCCATATCTGGACGACTGGCTCATCCGAGCTCCAACCCAGTCGGAGGCTCAGATCTCCCTGAACCGCACCAGGCGCATTCTGCAATACCTGGGACTTGTGGTAAACCTCCCAAAGTCCCAGCTCACCCCTACTCAGTCCCTGGAATTCATAGGGGCCTGGTTGGACACCACTTCTGCAAGGGCCTACCTTCCTCAGGCCCGTTGTCAACGTCTAGTACAGTTAGCCTCCCAGATTCAGTCAAAGAGCCACTTAACTGCCAGGGAGATGCTACAGCTGCTAGGCCATATGGCTTCCACAATACATGTGGTACCCTATGCTCGCCTACACATGAGAGCAACTCACTGGACTTTGTCCACCCAGTGGACTCAAGCTTCAGGAGCTCTCTCAGACCAAATAGCAATCTCCAAACGTCTCTTTTGGTCTCTCCAATGGTGGATGTCAAAATCTGTTGCTGGGGTCCCCCTTCCAACCTTTTTTGCCCCAAGCAACCCTCACAACAGATGCCTCCCAAACAGGTTTGGGGAGCTCATCTACAAGACCTCTCCACCCAAGGCACTTGGTCCCCACAGGAGACCTCTCTTCATATCAACCACTTGGAACTTCGAGCAGTGTTCCTAGCTCTCAAGGTCTTTCATACCCTCCTCAGCTACAAGACAGTCCTCATTCATACGGACAATCAAGTAGCCATGTTTTACATAAACAAGCAAGGAGGAACTGGCTCTCTGTCGCTTTGCAACGAAGCTCTAAGATTATGGGCCTTCGCCAGAGAGCATCAAATCCATCTCCTGGCAGTATACCTCCCAGGAATCCAAAACTCTTGGGCAGACAGACTCAGTCGAGTTCTGCTTCCACACGAATGGTCCCTGCACATGGATCAGGTACTCAGAATCTTCCAAGAATGGGGAACCCCGGACATAGACCTCTTTGCAAGTCCGTGGAATGCCAAACTTCCCCGGTTCTGTTCCAGAATTCCGTGTCAGGGAGTTCAGGCCAAGGATGCCTTCCTCCTTCATTGGGGTCAGGGCTTCCTGTATGCCTTTCCACCCATTCCTTTAATTCCCAAGACTCTGTTCAAACTCCAGAGGGATCAAGGATCTATGATCCTCATAGCTCCACGCTGGCCACGCCAAGTGTGGTACCCTCTATTTCTGCATCTCTCCCAAGCCCCCTCCCTGGACTTGGGAGCTGCGCCAGACCTTCTGTCCCAGAAAGAAGGGACTTTGTGGCATCAAAACCCCATGTCCCTTCACCTCAGAGCTTGGTTACTGAAGGCCTAGACCTTCAAGACTTCAATCTTTCTCAGCAAGTGAAGGATATCCTCCATGCTTCCAGAAAACCTTCCACTAGGCGTTCCTATGCTTTTAAGTGGAAAAGATTTTCCATTTGGTGTGCTCAAAAGGGTCTTGACCCTCTGGCACTTCCTCTGAATTCTCTATTGGAATATCTCCTGCATCTCTCCAATGCAGGTCTTAAAACAAATTCTGTAAGGGTCCATTTGAGTGCTATTGCAGCATCTCTTAAGCCTCTCAATGGACAACCTATTTCCTCTCATCCTCTTATTGCAAGATTCTTGAGAGGCCTAACTTTAACTAAACCTCCCATTCGACCTCCTCCGGTGGCATGGGACTTAAACTTGGTTCTTGGTCAGCTTATAAAGCCACCTTTTGAACCCTTAGCCACTACCTCCTTGAAATTTCTTTCCTGGAAGGTTATTTTCCTTATTGCAATCACTTCGGCTCGCCGCATCAGTGAACTGCAGGCCTTAGTGGCTAATCCACCTTATACAAGGTTCCATCATGATAAGGTAGTCCTTAGGACAAATCCTCACTTTATGCCTAAAGTGGTCTCACCTTTTCATCTTAATCAAGAGGTATATTTACCTGTCTTTTTTCCAGCTCCTCATGCATGCAGTGCAGAGAGGAACCTTCATACTCTAGATTGTAAAAGAGCTCTTGCTTTTTACTTACACAGGACACAGCAACATAGAAAGTCTTCCCAGCTTTTTGTTGCTTTTGATCCTTCTCATTTAGGACTTCCAGTCTCTAAAAGAACACTGTCCAATTGGATTGCTCAGTGTATTTCTTTTGCTTACCAGAGTAAGAACCTTTCTCTGGAGGGCCATGTCACAGCTCACAATGTGAGGGCCATGGCCACCTCTATGGCTCATCTTCATTCTGTGTCCATCGACCAGATCTGTGGAGCAGCCACCTGGGCCTCGGTTCATACCTTCACAGCCCATTACTGTTTGGACAAGGACTCCTGCCGGGATGCCTTGTTTGGTCAGGCTGTCCTCAGACACCTGTTCCATTCTTGAACAACTCCTGCCCTCCTTCCCTGAATGGATGCCTGAGATCCATAGGAAGATGAGGAACCCTTCAGGGTCTCATACCCTTGGGGATCTCCCAGGCATCTTAGCTAGGGAGTCCCCATATGTGAGGACTCATTCCTGCTTGTTCCTGGAGATAGCACAGTTACTTACCTGTAACAGGTGATCTCTGGGAACAGCAGGAATTAGTCCTCACAACCCTCCCACCTCCCCTAGGAGTTGTATCTCTCTCTGTCTTTCCTTTCCTCTCTCTCTATTGTCTCAGCTTTAAAAGTTGAACTGAGGAGAGTTGGTCAGGACAGGCGGGAAGGCAGCGCGCCTGCGCTGTGGGATGCCCCAAAAGCTTTCCTTCTGGGAAGCTGGGGAGCGTTCCCGCGCAGGCTCCGTCGGTACCGACGTACCCATATGTGAGGACTAATTCCTGCTGTTCCCAGAGATCACCTGTTACAGGTAAGTAACTGTGCTTTTTTAATGGTTTGAATTACTGTATTTCCTGGATTATAAGTAGCATTTTTTTTACATCAGGAATTGATGACACGACCTATAAAACGGAGCAACCTATTTAATAAATTTATGCTGACCACATCCCTCGTACCTCATATAAATACTCGCACCTGCGCAGTGGACAGTCTTTCTTCCTGGGCCCTCTGCTCTATGCCAACGCTTGCAAGCAGACCCTCTGATCAGCATAGCGTACCGGATGAATTTCATTTGCAACACTGTCATTTTTAACCCCACAGAAAATGGTGACACCAAAGGCGTGGAGCTCATACACTGCAGAATTCAAATTGAAAGTTATACATTATGCAGAAGAATATAGTAACGGAGCCTCAAATTAAATTTTGGGATAGCTGAGAAATTAGAGACTGGAGGAAGACTAATCTTGATGAAACTCAGCAAGAAGGCAAATTCTGGCTGCAAAGCTTGGTGGCCTGAATTAGAAGCACATCTGCTTCGGTTCGTCATAGAGCGGAGGGTTCAGGGTCATGGACTATCCACTGTGCAATTGCGATTCAAAGCGATTCATATCAGGGTAATGAATATCGAGGGATTCAAGGCTGGTCGTTCATGGTGCTACTGATTTATGGTAAGAAATAAATTAAGCATTAGACAAAGAAAAACTGTGTCAGCAGCTCCCCGCTGATTTCTTGGATAAAATACGGAATTTCAGGGAATTTATAGACAAAGAAATCAACACATACATAGTGACACTGGACTTCCTAATCAACAAGGACAAGGTTCCCTTAACCCTCGACATCCCAGGCAGAACAGTCAGTCGAAAGGGGTTAGAACAATAAACATTAGAACCACTGGACACGAAAAGACACACTTTACAGTGGTGCTGGCCTGCTGTGCAAGTGGAAAGAAGCTGCCACCTATTATTATATTCAAAAGGAAGACAATGCCACATGAAAGGCCAGCACCACTATAAAGTGTGTCTTTTCATGTCCAGTGGTTCTAATGTTTGTTCTAACCCCTTTTGACTGACTGTTCTCCCTAATGGGATGTCGAAGGTTAAGGGAACCAACCTTCCAACCAACCAACCAACCTACCTACCTACCAACCAACCTACCAACGTTGTGAATGAAAAGATGGATGAGAGCATGAAGTTGAAATGGCTGCAGTGCCGCTTTAGTAAGTGGCCGGACAGATTTTTCAAGAGACAGAAAGCACTATTTGTCATGGATAGCATGAGAGCCCATTTCACTGAAGACAAAACAAAGAAAATAAAGTCTCTGAACACTGTCCTGGTTATTATACTCAGTGGTATGACAAAAATGCTTCAATGGCTTGAGATTTCCGTCAGCAGAAGATTCAAAGCTGTGTTACATCGCCTATAGGAAAACTGGATGTGCCACGGAGGTCACAGTTTCATGGTTACCGGCCATATGTGCCGCGCCACTTTTGCAGAAGTTTCCAGATGGGTTGCGACAGCATAGTTGGGGGGGGGGGGGACACGGGTGGGAGTGATAAAATAAAATCAGTTTTTGTGAAGGTTGAGATACTAAAGAGCCCCAATAATCATGAAAAAGACAAAGATGAAGATGACAAGAATGAACATGAGCTTGCACTTGAAACTGCAGAACTATTTCACAGTGACACTGAAGATGAGGACTTCAACGGCTTTCCCGAAAATGATACAGAACAAATTTGATGTGGAATGAGCTGCTTTGTTATGCACTTTATTCAAGAGTGTTATTGTAAAGTGATAGTGAAACAGAATAAATCTGTTTTTAAAAACAGCAGTGTGTTCTTGTGCTTTATTTTGAGTACCAGCAAATTATATAGTGGGGTGACTTTATACTATGATTTTACCAATAAAATCTCCTATTTTGGCCACTGACTTATATACAGGAGTGACTTATCATTTATTTATTTATTTGTGAGATTTTTATACCTCCATATTGGGTAATCATAGCGTTTTACATTTAGAACAGGTACATCGAACATAATAATAGAACTAGTGCTGAAACAGGCAGTCAATACAATTTACAGGATTCTGAAACAAGGTAACTTATTTTAACAATGGAATAGGTGCTAGATCAGGCAATCTATAAAAATTACAGGATTTGGAAACAATATAGCTTATTTACAATTCGAATGACTGAGGATGTCTGTCGCCATTTGAGTATGTTTAGGGGAGTGGAGGAAATATGTTGACTATGATGAAGTGTTGGTGAGCTTAGTTAAAAAAGGGATAGTGACTATAGAGTGGGTTGTGAAGGATTGAGGGGTGGATATGGAGAATTTTACGTTGGGTCTGACTCAGAAGTTATTTCATTTTGACCAAAGTGTTAGATAAAGAGGAAAGTTTTGAGATGGGTACGGAACATGGAATGGTCTGGGAAATACGGTATGTATGATTTTTAACTCATCCATTTACACACATATTCATGTCATAAAATCATAAGGATGTGTAAACTGCCCAATTACTAATGTGTTTCAAAAAAATGTTTTTAATTCACTGATATAAACTTATACAAAATATTACATTTAATATATAATCTTCAAAATTCATAAACTTACAAATTCCTATATAATTCACAAATATACATTTAATTTACACATTTCAGACGTTCTCACACTTTCCAAATCATATAGAAATTTCAATATATATTTATATACATTAATAGAACTCCTATATAATTTTCAAATATTTAGTTAAACTGCATTCTTTGATACCTCGATTTCTACTCATAACCATCTTAAAGAATGGAGTTTTAACATACTTGATCTATTTTCTTTCAGTCCTGTTAGACCAGTCCAGATGAGTAGGTTATGACCCCTGCCAGCAGTGGAGGCAGACTTGAGCAACTGTCAGTGATGGTCTATTCTCTAGTACAGCACTGAGAGAAGCCAGTGTGACACTTCTCAAACAGTAAGCAAAACTGAAAAATTCAGATACTGTTACTAAATACAAACTACTTTGTCGCTAAGAGCATGATCAAGTCCTTGGCTCTCTTACTATGAAAAAGTGGAGCTAGACCGCAAGGCTGACCAGATCTCCCACAGCAGCCGGAACCCCCAAACCTGCATAAAGAATCTCCCAGGCAGTAAAATCGCTAATGTGACCAAAATGCTTTTCAACCTGAAAAAGGAGTCTTCCAGTATTAGACTGGTCTAGCAGGATTCAAGGAAAGGAGATTATCTGGTATGTTAAAATCTATCCTTCCTTATCATCCTACTAGACCAGCTCAGATGAGTGGGATATACCCAGGCAGACAAGACTCCAGAGTTGGAGGAAGACATCCAACAGGAAAGACTACTCTACTAGAGGAGCCATCTGGATAACCTCCACAAGCGCTTTGGGGGTCTCACAATGGTGGTCACTAAGTACAGGGGGCTTATAACTGTCCTTTGTGAACTCCATCTAAGAGTGTTACACTCTATGGAGGAAACTGAGACTGCTTCCTAAGTGCACTTACCAGGCAGGATGCACCCTTCCCCCAAAGGTCTCCAGGGGTAAAGGGCCAGAACTTCTCTCAAACTGTCAAGGACGGAGAAGGTCCGGTTAACAGGAGGCATGAGAAACTGCAATGAACTCTAGCAACACCCTCTGTCCATCCATCAGACTCAGCAAGGAATCCATTTGAAGACCATTCTCTATGAAGGAAAGCAGGACCATATCCAGTCAGAATGAGCAAAGGAGGGGGCAGCCTCCTTGATGAAAAAGATGGCAAATTCTTCACTGCAGAAAAAGGAGCTGTCCAAAGAACCAGAAATGCGTATTCCTTATCGTCCCTCTAGTCCAGTCCCTCACCGCTGGGTAGTGCACCTCCTCATGCAGCATGGAGACTGAGCATGTCAGAATTCTGACCACTCTGGCACTCATACCAGTGACACCTCCCACCAGCTTCCAGTGTGCTCAGTCTCCATGCAGCGAGAGGTTGTGAGCCCTGGTGCTGGGCTCACCAGAGGGACATATAAGTAGCATTGGTTAGATTTGTTAGTGAATTTGGGGTTTTGTTTTCTCTCTCTATACCTTTCTTTGATTTGGATCTTTTAATTAAAGCTTGTTAAAAAAAAAAAAAAAAAAAAAGCAGAACTGATTAGGGCTAGTGGAAGGGGCAGTTGGAGGATTCATGCTCTTTCTTCACTGTGATCTAAATTTCTTTTACTCTCCTTCTGGTCTGTATGAAGGGGAGTTCTTACTGTCTTATCTTCACTGCCTGCCAGTCAGCTCTGGATCGGGGGAGGGGCCGTTGGCATGATTTCAGCCTGCTCACAGCCTTCCTAGGTGTTGTGAGGGAAGGTTCTGTCAGCGGTGCAGTTTTCAACTCTTCAAAAGTCTCTGAATCGCTGAGGGGCTCTTTTTTGATGCAGGTGAGTCTCCGATTGCATGGTCTGGCCTGTTTCCTCGTGTGCAGCCTGCCTGCTCAGTTTTTAGCGTGTCTGTGTCACCGATGCCGTTTTTTCTCGTGGTTTTTTCTTCAACTCTGTTTTCAGTTTTAGGACATCCCTTGTCAATAGTTTGGGGCAGGGGGATGTTGTAGGGTAATTATCTCCAGGAACAAGCAGGAATGAGTCTTCACATATGGGTACGTCGGTACCGACGGAGCCTGCACGGGAATGCTCCCCAGCATCCAATCAGAAAGCTTTTGGGAGCATCCCTTGCGCCTGCACGCTGACTTTCCGCCTTTCCCACTTTCTCTCCTCAGTTTTCGTTTTTCCGCGGAGCCGACAGGACGTCCTCCTGTCACCGCAGAAACTTTTTTCTTTAAAATTCTTATTTTCCTTGTTTTCTTGTGGTCGCGGCTGTCTTTCCCGCCGATACCGGTACCGCCGGTGCTTTATTCTTTTCTCCTCGGTTTTTCTTTAACTTTTTGTGCCTACCAGGCCTCTCCAACATGGAGCCTTCTTCCCCTAAGAAGTGCCTTCACTGTGGAAACATAGTTTTCTTTTTAGACTCCAATGCTTGGTGTCTAACCTGTTTGGGTCCTGACCCTTTTTTCCCTGATCCATCAGGCTGTATTATTGGGAGAAGACCTTCCCTTTTTCGAGTTTCCCTCGATGCCGTTTTTCCTCCTGAGGTGAGGACACCGGTTTATTCTTCTCTCCAGGATCAGGTAACCCACAAACAGTCTGTTAAGACTAGCCAATTCTTGAAGGGTAAGTCTCATGCCCAGCATGATGACGGCTCCGGCCTTGCCCTCAAGACCCTATTGGCAATAAAACCTCGGTGTTAGTCTTCGGGCTCCAAAGCATTTACGGGGTTTCAGGTTGTTCCTGGGGCTCACCCCTCACAGAACATACCTGAGCCATGCTCGGGGGTGGTATCCGCTTCGAGCGGTACCGATCCCCCGGCATCGGCACCGGTGTCGAGTGTTCCACTCTTCACCAGGGATCGTCATCTGGTGTCCTCGGTACCTTCGGGGCCGATCGATACGACCCAGATTGGCTTTCCTGTATCTCCACCATGCTCGGGGTTGGTACCGGCTTCGAGCGGTACCGATACCCCGGCATCAGCATCGGTGTCGAGTGTTCCACTCTTCACCGGGGATCGTCATCTGGTATCCTCGGTACCTTCGGGGCCGATCGAGATGACCCAGATTGACTTTCCTGTATCTTCGCCATGTTCGGGGTTCGTATCGGCTTCGAGCGGTACCGATACCCTGACATCGGCGCCGGTATCGAGTGTTCCTCTCTTTACCAGGCATCGTCTTCGGACGTCCTCGGTACCTTCGGAACCGATCGATACGACTCCGATAGACTTTCCTGTATCGGCATCGCCGATACCACCACCACCGTCGGTACCATCTAGACATGCATCGATAGACTCGCTCCCTTCGATGCCGAGTCTAGAATCAATATCCAGTCTAGATGACTTGGTACCGACGCGTTTCGGAACCGATCCATGTCATTTCCGACTACGCAGTACCGAGGATGTTCACCAAGGTTCTCTGGCTACCTCGGTACCGTTTCAGCAGCCCCCGATTACTGCTTCGATGACATTATCGTCTCCAATACCGGTATCGGTATCGATGTCAATTCCTGCAGTTCCATCGGTACCATCGATCCTTTCTATGCCTAGCTTGGAATCGATACCGGGCACTGACGATGCAGTACTAACTGCCTCGAATCAGTACTGTCAGTATCACTGTCCATCTAGCAGGATTCTTTTTCTGCACCAGTCCAGTATGTCTTCTGGTGCTCAAGCTGCTCCTTCAACCTCAGCCTACCCAGGAATAGTTCCTATTGGAGATCCTTCTTTTCAGAAATTTCTCCTTGACATGGCAACCTTTCTTGCCATTCCTATTCCTGGCTCTACTCTTTGCCAAGATCCTGCAGAAAAGGAAAATATAATGCTTCCTTTACATCATTCTTTGCAGGATCTTCTTCTGTGGATGTGGGAATCACCTTTAAAGGTTCCTTTGCCTTCTACAGCCATTAATGTTCTGTATCAGGTGCCTCCCTCTCCAGGGTTTCAAAAAAACCAACTTCCACATCATTCCATTGTAGTGGAATCAGCAATGAGGAAGGTAAGAAGCAAGAAGAAGCATTCTTCTTATCCGCCAGGTCGTGCATCTAAAGCACTTGATGCCTTTGGACGTCAAACCTTCCAAACTTCTATGCTGGCTTCAAGAATTATTTCATATATTTTTTATATGAGTCTGACACTTCAGGAGGTCACAGAGAAATTATCTCTTTTGTCCCCTTTTTTGTCAGAACCTAAGGCCACTGACTATTCCTTGCTTCTTAATCATAGCAGGAATATCTCTTGGTTTCTTTCTCGTGCTTCTCTAGACTCTTTTGAGTCTGTTAGCAGATCCTCTGCTATTGCCATTGGAGCACGTCGTACAGCCTGGCTACAAGCTTCAGACTTGAGCAGATGGGCACAACATACACTGGGTAATTCTCCTTGTACTGGAGAAAATCTCTTCAATAAGGAGGCTTTACGTCAGGTTGCTCATTGCTCCACTGACTTCCCTGGTTCTGGAAACCATCCTAAGCCGCCTTTTTCCCCAGGACGTAGGAAATATCCTACCAAACCTTCTTTCCCTAAGAAAAGAAGGTTTCATCCTTCTCCTGCCCATCCTCCAGATGTACCCAAGCAAGGGACATCTCGCCCTAGTCTGCAGTCTCCAGACTCTAGCCAGTCTAATCATAACCAGCAACCATAGGTTCTTGTATGTTGCAGTTAACTTCTTCTTAGCAGAAGTTTATTCTTCAAACTCTACACTGTTTTTTTCTTTTTCAGTATACTAAGCTGTTAGGATACTTTTGTCCATGGGTTACAGAATTCTCCCCTTCTTACTACTACGAAGGGAGGTTACAACTATCCCATGATAGTTTCTGTCCCCACATGGACATCTTTTGCTTCAGCTGACTTACCATATGGTAAGTCACTTTCCAACCCCCTCTTCCAGGGGTTCCCCTGCTTGAGTTGGTACCATACTGAAACACTTCTCTTTCTTTCCAGTGTAGACTTTTTGTTATCCTTCAATGCATGCTCTGAACAACTCATCAGACAGGGACGGGAATATCTCCGCTCCCTTTGCCTGTTTTCTTTCTGTTTTTATACAGGAGAATCCCCTCTGCTGTTTTGTTCAGTTGCTGTGTATGCAGGAGTTCCAGTGATTACTTTAATGCTCATTGCAAGCTACTTCAACTATCTTGCATAATACTACTCACTGCAGGTTATCTTCTTCTAGCCATATCCTTTCCTAGGATGTGGAAATACACCTGACTTCTGTCAGCTTTATCTTATAATTCTCCTGCACAATGCTCTCTGCAATCTTCAGAGAAGCTTTCTACTATGGGCCCTTGCTACAGAGCATTGAACTTTGTCTCTGAGGGTTTTTTCCATATAGTAGAAAAAGCCTATATAATCATTCCATGGCGTGAATGTCCAAGGAGTTCCCAATCTTGCAGGAATCTACCCCTTTTTTCCTTACAGCTTGGCATTATGCTTTTCTGCTCCACTTGGACAACGCATACTCTTTTAGTGTACATGATACCCCTGTGTCCCTTGGCTGGGTCATCCTGGTGTCTTAGTCTATGTGTTTTTTTTTTGTCCTTTGGACATGTCAGAGTCCTAAAGTACTCCTGATGTGCTCTTGCCAGACTGCTGTTACCCTTTGTTTTTTCACGCAACCATACTGGTTATTCCACTGAACTACATTCCTGCACCGCAGAAATAGATTCTCTATATATCTTCAGGTGGTTTTTACCCCCTCATTATTAGATGAATCTTTTCCCATCACATTCCCCATGTGAATGTTTTTGTGGGGCTCAGTTGCAGGCATGTATCCTCAGACTTATATTCATGTATGTATATGTCCTATACATACATATTTCTATAGTCTGTGGGCATAAGTCATGCCCATCTATATCTATCTATATCACACATATCTAGATATATATGCACATATATATAGATATGTATGTCTCTCCATATATATATATATATATAGATATATAGATATAGATATATATATATATATAGATATATATAGATATATAGATATATAGATATATAGATATATATATAGATATAGATATATACCCATTGGGAGATGTCCATAGGACGCTAAGTATTACCTGCTATCTCCCTAACTGTCTGTGCTATAAAGCTTTTCCCTTCTTAAGGGGTCCAGACAGTCCACTTGCCTATTCTCATACGGCTCAGTAAGTGGGAGCGGTTATACACAATATTATTGCTGTGATGTCAACAGCTTCTATTTTTGTTATAAATCTCCCTGTCTATGAAGTATCAAACTTCAATGTCTTCCTATCTCTTATCAGCTAGGAAAGACAGTGTGCATCTTCAGTATTCTGAATACACTTCTGTTCTCCTTGGGAATAGGGGCTTTTTTCCATACCCCCTCTTCCCTTCAGGACTGGGCTAATTCTCCAGATCGGTCAGTCGTCTTCTTTTAGTTCTCAATGTTAATAACTCTGTACCTAAAAGAGTTTCAGCTTTTTCCCATAAAGCTTTCCATTGAAGACCTGCCGTTCTTCTCTTACCCCAGTTGACACCTGGGTCACCTGCCCATTCCTGGTTTGGAACTTCATCCTCACTGCTGTGAAGTTACCTTGAGGATTCCGCTACTGCATCTACAGTACTCTCCATCACAGTTCTACTTCCTACAATCCAGTAGGTAAGCTCTATATTGTACTGGTTCATTAAATATTTTAATGATACTTGACATACATTCTAAAGACTCTTTTTCTCTGTAGTCTTTAGATTCGCTGTTCCTCTACAGCTCTTCTCTATTCAACTCCTACCCCCCATCCCTCAGGGGATGCCGGGGATCCAGGTTTGGGAAATGCCGTCCTGTTCCAGGGATACGCATTTTATGGGATCTCCCCTGGCACCCACAGCTAGGGAGTCCCCATATGTGAAGACTCATTCCTGCTTGTTCCTGGAGATAGCACAGTTACTTAGCTGTAACAGGTGATCTCTGGGAACAGCAGGAATTAGTCTTCACAACCCACCCACCTCCCCTAGGAGTTGTATCTATCTATCTCCTTTCCTCTTTCTCTCCTTCTGTCTCAGCTATGAAACTCAACTGAGGAGAGGCAGTGGGAAAGGCGGGAAGTCAGCGCGCAGGTGCGAGGGATGCTCCCAAAAGCTTTCTGATTGGATGCTGGGGAGCATTCCCGTGCAGGCTCCGTCGGTACCGACGTACCCATATGTGAAGATTAATTCCTGCTGTTCCCAGCGATCACCTGTAACTGTAAGTAACTGTGCTTTTTCCATGTTTGGGACCCTGTTTATCCTATTTATAAGCACAGCTGAGTTTAAAAAAAAAAAGGGAAAGGAGTAGCGGTGACTATTTTTCACCTCTTTTTCTGGCATTTGTTTTTGGGTGATTTCTGTACCTTTTTGGAGGTAGCAGTGTCTGGTGTGTGGAATCTATCGGGGGACAGTCTCGGACGCTGAAACGTATCACGGTTGTGCGACGGAAGCTCTCAGTATGCAACAAGAGTTGCAGGACAAGCTCAAGGAGCTGCCCCTCTCTGCGGAGGGTGCTTCCCTACTGGAGCCCCTGGCCTCACCGCAGGCGTCAAGTTTAGTACAGCCGAGTCCTATGGTTCAGCCGGGGATTAGTGCGTCACCTATGGGGGACTTTCCCCTGGACGTTTTGCTGCTTTTACATCAGGCTTACTGCCTGCGGCAACAGGGAACGCTTCTGGGTCCGTCAGGCTTGGGAGCGAAGGGGGTCCGTTCCACTATGGGAAAATCTGTAGGCGCTGAAGCCAGGCCAGTTAAGAGGGCTTGGGCGCTGGGCGACCATGCTCTGGAATCGGATTGGTTATAGAGCGACGAATTTGAGATGGAGTTAGAGGCACTGGTAGAGGAACTTGAGGAAGGTGAGATTCAAGAGCCTGAGGACCAGGCCAGAATTATCCGAGTGTTTCGGAGAAAAGAGCTGGCATTGCTTATAACAGAGTCTCTTCAGGTCCTTAACTTCTCGGTGGTCACGCCGACAGAGGAAGAAAGTGTTGAGGATCCTCTGATTCAGGCAGTACGGAAATCCCAAGTGGTCTTTCTGGTTCACAAAGTGGTTAGACAGATGATTCAGGATGAGTGGGATTTGCCAGAGGCAGGCCTTAGGGGCATAAGATCTATGTCTCGTTTATATCCTTTACCAGACCAGGAGCGAGAGCTGTTTCATTCTCCTCGAGTGGATGCAGCAGTTTCAGCGGCAACGAAGACGACTACCATTCCGGTGGAAGGTAGTGTGGCCTTGAAGAATGGTCAGGACAGGAGAGTAGATTCTTTGATAAAACAGGCTTTTGAAGCCAATGCGCTCTCGCTATAGGCCTCTATTTGCGGAGTGTGGGTAGTGAGAGCTTGTCTTCACTGGTCGCAGAGGTTACAGTAGACTGGAGAGCTTTTGCAGGGATCAGGTGGCGGACATGACCAGGTTGGAGTCCGGAGCTGCTTATTTAGCGGATGTGCATTATGATCTGATCAGGAGTTTGGCCAATAATATGTCTTCTTTGATAGCGGCACGTCAGTATGTTTGGCTGCGGAATTGGGCAGCGGACAGCTCCACCAAGTCCAGGCTTAGCAAGCTCCCATTTAAAAGAAAACTCTTGTTCGGGGAGGATCTGGACAAACTGGTCAAGGATTTGGGGGAGTCAAAAGAAGGTTGTTTACCGGAAGACAAGCCGAGGACGGGGCGGTCTGGAGCAGTCCTGCGTGGCCAGTCTCGGGATTTTAGATGGTTTCGGACTTCGCGTCTGGGGACTTTTCAAAAGGGAAGGTATCCCTTTCAAGGTCAAGCGTTTAGAGGTTTCCACGGAGCGGGTAGAGGATTCGCCAATCCTTCTCCCGCCGGTTTTAAGAAGCCACAATGAAACGAGGGGGGCTCAGGCAGGGATTCTATCTGTGGGAAGTCGTCTTCGGAATTTTCTCTCTGCCTGGGTCCAGATAACATCCGATCAATGGGTGTGTATGGAGGTCATTTGAGAGGGCTATGCTCTCGAGCTGGTGCGGCTGGTCCGCGACTCCTTTGTTCTCTCCCCTTGTCGGGGGCGGAACAAGGAGTTGGAGGTGCAAACGACCTTGCTGCGCTTGAGGCAGCTAGGGACTGTAGTTCCGGTGCCGCTAGAGCAAACCGATACTCTATTTATTTTGTGGTGCCAAAGAAAGATGGTGCTTTTCGCCCGATCCTCGACCTCAAGGGCATAAACCGCTGTCTTCGAGTCACATTTCCGCATGAAAACGTTGCGGTCAGTCATAGTAGCTGTGCGTCAGGGAGAGTTCTTGATGTTGCTAGACCTTACGGAAGCTTATCTTCATATTCCGATCAGACCGGATCATCAAACGTTTTTGCGGTTTGCAGTGCTGTGGGGTCATTTTCAGTTCCAAGCCTTGCCATTCGGGTTGTTAACGGCTCCGCGAACATTCACTAAGGTAATGGTGGTGGCATTCCTTCGCAGAGAGGGTATTCTCGTTCACCCTTACCTCAATGACTGATTGATTCGAGTGAAGTCCAGGGCTGAGAGTGTAAAGACCATGGCCAGAGTAGTACAGTTCCTTCAGAGTATAGGTTGGGTGGTCAATACCGCAAAGAGTTGGTTGGTACCTTCTCAGAACCAGGAATATCTAGGGGTTCGCTTAGACACGCTCATCAGAGCGGTGTTTCTTCCGGAGGCACGGGTTCAAAGGCTTCAGATCCTGGTGTGCGCCTTCCTGAGGCAGCAGTTGCCGTCAGCATGGCAATACCTTTGAGTGCTGGGAACGATGGTGGCGACATTGGAGGTTGTGTCTTGGGCCAGGGCGCACATGCGCTCCTTGCAGAGGATCTCTGCTCCGTCGCTGGTCTCATCAAAGAGATTCACTAGACAAGCATCTGCCTTGTCCGCTCAGGGTCCGGGCATTTCTTCAGTGGTGGCTACGACCGTAAAAGTTGACTGTGGGCATGCCTCTCGAGCAGCCGCAGTGGGTTCCTGTGTTGACAGACACGTCTTGCGGGATGGGGAGCTCATTGCGAAGGATGTTTCACGCAAGGAGAATGGAGCATGCAGCAAGTGCAATGGTCAATCAATCGCCTGGAGTTGTGGGCTGTGGCTCTGGCACTGCGGGCGTTCAAATCTCGGTTTCAGGGTCACGTGGTTCGAGCGTTATCAGATAATGCCAAGGGGGTACAGGCAGCGCTGCGCTGGAGGAGGAGGCAGAAGCTCTGTTCCAATGGGTGGAGTTACACCTTCACGCTCTCTCGGCGGCGCACATAGCCAGAACAGACAATGTCATGGCAGATTACCTAAGCCGGGTTCGGGTGGATCCTGGAGAGTGGGAGCTGCACCCGGAAGTGCTTGCACAGTTGGTGGCCAGATGGGGGATGCTCATAATGGATCTCATGGCAACTTTTCAGACGACCAAGGTCAGTCGCTTCTTCAGCAGAAGAAGAGAGAGGATGTCGGAGGGCCTCAATGCCTTGCTTCAACAGTGGCCATCGCAGGGGCTCCTATATGCGTTTACGCTGTGGGCTCTCATAGGCCGGGTGATTCAGCACATTGAAGCACATCAGGGTACGTGATTCTGATTGCTCTGGATTGACTGCGTCGCCCATGGTATGCAGACCTAGTGAGACTTCTCTATGGACAGCTGTGGCAATTGCCGATTTGGGAGGATCTCTTGGTACAGGGGCCTCTTCTTATGCCTCAGGTGGGTCGGTTCTCGCTTACGGCTTGGCCATTGAAAGGGCTAGGTTAAGGAAAAAGGGTTATTTTTTGGCAGTAATTTCTACTTTGCTCTTGGCCAGAAAAAGATCAACTTCCTTGGCTTATGTTCGTGTCTGGCGTATATTTGAAGAGTGGTGTGCAGTCAGACAGGTGCGGCCTTCTGCAGTTTCAATCCTAGTAGTTTTGAATTTTCTTCAGGATGGTTTTGATAAAGGGCTCGCGGCCAGTTCGTTGAGGGTACAGTTGGCAGCTATTTCTTGTTATCGTGGAAAGATTCAGGGTTCCATGTTGGGATCCCGTCCGGATGTGTTGCGTTTCTTGAAAGCGGTAGCTCGCTTGAGGCCTCCGCAGTGTGCTGATTCTTCCGTGGGATCTCAATTTAGTGTTGGGGGCTTTGACGAGGCATCCCTTTGAACCATTGAAGCAGGCCTCACTCAAGGATTTAACGTTTAAAAACGGTTTTCCTTGTGACGATATGTTCGGTGCGGCGCGTTTCTGAATTACAAGTGCTATCTTGTCGGGAGCCTCTTTTGACTTTTTTTCGGGATAAGGTAGTGTTGCGTCCAGTGCCTTCCTTTCTTCTGAAGGTGGTCTCACCCTTTCATATGAATCAGTCAGTGTCCTTGCCAGTGCTGAGGCCAGTAGATGGCGGTGTGGCTGATCGTAGTTTGTGTTTGTTGGACGTGAAGAGAGTTCTACGGCATTATTTGATGGTGTTGGAGTTGTTTCGTAAATTGGAACGTTTGTTCATTCTGTTTGGGGGTCCACGTAAGGGAGAAGCGGCGGCTAAGGCTTCTATTTCTAGGTGGGTCAGAGAGGTCATCGCGTCAGCTTTTATTTTGCAAGGTAGACCAGTGCCTATGGGCCTGAGGGTGCACTCCACAAGAGCACAAGCAGCATCGTGGGCGGAACATAGTTTGGTTCTGCCGATTGAAATCTGCAAGGCTGCCACGTGATCCTCACTGCATACTTTCAGTAGACACTACCGGCTAGATCAGGGGTGGGCACCTCCGGTCCTGGAGGGCCGCAGACCAGTCAGGTTTTCGGGATATCCCTAATGAACATGCATGAGATATATATGCATTAGAGATATCCTGCCAACCTGACTGGTTTGTGGCCCTCCAGGGCTGGATTTGGAGACCCCTGCCTTACACCTCTATCATTTAAGCTCGTGAGTGGGCAAGGTACAGATGTCCTAGACATCGAAAGGGGTATATAGAATGTGTCACATTCCTCCTCGATTCTCACCACCACCAAAAAGTTGTCTAATAGACAATTTTTTGGTGGTGGTGAGAAGTGAGGAGGACTGTGACAAATTCTATCTAACCTTTTTGATGTCTTGGACATCTGCACCTTGTCCACTCACAATCTTAAATGACAGAGGTGTAAGGCAGGGGTCTCCAGATCCAGCCCTGGAGGGCCACAAACCAGTCAAGTTGGCAGGATATCTCTAATGCATATATATCTCATGCATATTCATTAGAGATATCCCGAAAACCTGACTGGTCTGCAGCCCTCCAGGACCAGGTTTGCCCACCCCTGGGCTAGATGTTCATGTGGCAGGGGATGCCTGTTTCGGGTTGGCGGTGTTGCGTTCCGGTTTAGTGGGTCCCTCCCATTAATGTACTGCTCTGTTACATCCCACCGGTGAGGGACTGGACTGAAGGGACGTTAAGGAAAAGGAAATTAGACTTACCTGCTAATTGTTGTTCCTTGAGGAACTCCAGTCCAGTCCCGTTTCCCACCTGGGTTGTTGTTGAGGTACGCGTTCACAGTTTTAGTGGAAGTGCGGACAGAGAGAAGACAGATTGCGGTGAGTATTTACCTTCCACAAGTTATAAGGTTGGCTCTATCTGTTTGCTCTATTGCGCATCCTTTGGGTGGTTTCTTCCTTCTTTCTTTTTTCCCTTGACGAGAGATGGAGAAGTTATCCTCTTCTGTTCAGGGGATCAGTTAAGTTAAAACAGAACTTTAGTCTTATATTGGATTGCTAGCATTGCTACTTATGTGTTGCTCTTTGGAGTCTACTTTGTCAATAGGTCACTGGAAGCTGGTGGGAGGTGTTACCGGTATGAGTGCCAGAGGGGACAGAGTTCTGACATGCTCAGTCTCCATGCTGCTGGAGGAGGTGTACTACCCAGCGGTGAGGGACTGGACTGGAGTTCCTCAAGGAACAACAATTAGCAGGTAAGTCTAATTTCCTTTTTCCGGCCAAGAGTTTTCACACAGATACCCTTTGCTGGTTGCCAGGGACGCTGGCAATGGATCAGAGGACCAATCCTCCATAGAGGCCTTACATATGGACCCCAAGAATGGTCCTTCTAGGACACTCTATTTCAGGAGCTCCAAAGACTCAACAGGACCCTCAAATGGGCAGAACTGCTTCACTTCTGCTGAAGAAAGTCTTGACAAGATACAACCCCTCCAAGGAGTTTCTTGGAGGCAAGGCCCGCAAGAACAGGACTGCCATCTTCCTCCCCACCCCCCCACCCAAGAGTTCTGGGCCAAACCACAGTTGAGGCTAAACTGCTAAAAAGCTCTGTCATCTGCTAAGGGATCAGAGGCTCACCATATCTCAAGCAGAGAGGTACTAAGCAGTTTAACCAGACCAGCATGCACCTGCTAGAGCCAGGCCCTGAGTAAAAAGGTACCAGAGAATGTCTTTTCAGGAGCCCCCCACCATGCTGCTTCTGTAGGCCCATACGTAATGAGGAAGAAAAAACCACATCATTTGGCCCAAGAGTCTGTGAAACGCAGTGTACGAGTTCAGTCTGGGACACTAGAATCGAATGGGGCTGAAAATGGCTCACTCAGGGTCAGAGGAAAGTCCACATGGCATCCCTCTCCCTAGTCCTTTCCAAAGGAAGGGCCTTCCAGCCTGCCATCCAGAATTTCCCTGTCTGAAGCCGCTCCTCAACTGGCATCTGCCTGAGAAACCGACAAATGGAGTACTGGAAGTCCACGTCTTTGCACTAAAATATTCTGTGTGGGAGGGCTGAATTCTCACATCCCCCAGACTCATAAAGTTAAGACACAGACCATATGCTACTGGCCCATATGCTAACAAAGCTTATGATGTGCTGCAGCTAGGGCAATTAGATACTTCTCCATCCAAAAGTACACCCCTACGGCTGCAAGAATTGCTGTAGTCCCACAAACTCTACTTCAGTAGAAGGCATGCGTGACTATCATGACCAAGTTCGAGAACACTCAGTCAGCTGCTTCCCTTAAAGGAGGTGCGAGTCCTTCCAGGGTCAGTGTGACCACTGTGGCCTCCACACGGAAGATCCATTCTGGGTCCCTGTTAGAGGACAGTCCTTTTGCCAACTGGACCAGGTCTCGCATCTCCAGCCCTTCTGGCTGGAAGCTAGTCAGGCAAGCCTCTCCTCAAGCTCTTCCCGCAGCCTACCAGTCAGGAGGTGGAACTGCATCCATTGCTTCACCTGCTCCTTGATAATCTAGGGAAAAGGGAAAGCCTGGCCAAATGGCAGGGAACACTAGAGATCATATTAGGCTGTGCATCTCAGTCAAGAGTCTGTGCACCTAATGCAAGGATCTATCCATAAAATCGAGGCTACATGCCCGAGGGCCAGAAATCAGAACTATTGAGCTGGCTGAGGACTAGATGCTCTGAGTCAGCAGCATCTTGAACAAACCTTCCGTTAACTCCACCCAGGAGAGTAATAACCAGCCTTCAGGACCAATGTTCCCTCTAATTTTCTGTAGGCTGTGCGCGCATAAAATATCAGCTGTGCGGCTTTTGACGGAAGGTTAAATTTTTTGTGCGCTACATAACGACACTTGGAGTTATATACTTTAAAATTTGACTACACATTAGAATACAGTATGTACACCACATTGATGTTAATCAAATTAAATGAAAATAGACGATTACTAAATGAAGCGGAAAATTTCTAGTAATTACAATCACAAATGTGGTATTATTTCAGTTAATTTTTATTGAAAGCCATTGTTATTCCATGTAAATAATTTATGTATGGAAGAAGAGTTTGGTGTCCTACATGGAGTGGTGGGTTCACCCCTAAACAAAGACATGGGGAGAGGTGGCCTGCACAGAGCAACAGGTGCACCTACTCTTGCCATCTTGCTGGGCAGACTAGATGGACCATGCTGGTCTTTATCTGCCGTCACTTACTATGTTCTCAAAATTTTTCTCTTCGATCTTTCAAATGTACCCAGTCTAAATAAATTTTATCAAGGTCTACTGATCCGCCATCTTGAAGATGACTCTTAACATGCATCAGCATTTCCAAATGTTCTAAATGTAAGCGATTCCTTATTTTGGCTTTTAAACTGTTCATCAAGCTGAAACCACGCTCATAATCTGCACTAGAAGCCAAAAATGTTCCACCAATATCCATCAGTTTCGCTAAATCTGCAAACTGAGCATTCTGAAACGCCAAAGTCACCATATCCGGAAAACTGTTTATCAGTTTGCTTTTGATTTTTTCTGCGACTAAAAACTTGAAGTCATTGTACTGCTGAACAACAATATGTTCCTCCATAAGAAATTGTTTGTACTTTAAACAGAGTGATCGGACATTTTCAATTCCAAATTCATAATCACACTGTGCTATTGCTGTCAAGTCAAAAGCAGACCATTCCTCAATTTCATTTTCAGGAAATCTTTCCCCTAAATGCAGACACAGCATATTAATGAAAGTAAGTGTGGAACCAGTATCCACTGAAACGTCTCCAGGTATCTTGTCGAAGATTTTTAACATTATCAGTCCATTTTACTGTGTCACCCAAGTATTGCATTCGGATTTTGTTCAGCTTACCCTGTGCAAGATGATATGCTTCCAGTGGTGTTAGCCCACGTTTCTGAAATGCCATTGTTAATGAAGCTAGTTCAGATAAAACATCATTCAAAATTTGCAGTATTATATGGAATTGATGGCTGTTTAGCTTTTTATAACAGTACTTTGCAATGGGATCATTATCCTTCTCTTCAAAGTATTTTAATAATGGATCATAATTTCGAATAATTGCTTGAAGAGCAAAATGTCTAGATAACCACCGCACTTCGTTCAGAGGTCTAAAAGCAATTGACTCGCATTCAGAAGCATCTGCTAATTCTTTAAATTGTGACCTTTTAGTAGAAGATCGACAAAAGGTTGTGTAAACAGTTCTCATGAAAGTTTCAACTTCTTTCATCAACTTTACTTCCTTCCATGATTCAGAGATCCCCAAATCTTCACGATGGGCAACACAATGCTGCTGCACTAAATGCAAAATATTTTGTTTGAGCTGTGCAGCAACACCATTTATTCTGCCTGACATGACAGAGGCACCATCCGTAGTAAACATGACCATTTTGTTAAGGTCAAGCTTGTATTTCCCATAGAATTCCCGGAGTGCACTGACTATTGATGCAGCATCGCATGCTTCCAACTGTAGCATCCCACCAAATGAAGTTTTATACAGACATGAATTTACTGGCCGATATTTGAAGTACAGTATTAAGTATTTGTTGACAGAAATGTCTGTGCTTTCATCAATAGTTAATGTATGATACTCTGCTGATGCAACATCTGCCATGAGCTCATCTTGGACATTCATGTTTATAATTTCAAGAAATTCAAACAAATAGTTTTTGCTTCTCCAGCTTTCAGGTATGGTTATGTACTTGGACATGTGTTCATTAATTTCTTGAACAGAGAGCTTGGAAATATTCATCCGAACAGCCAGCAAAACACTATCAATTAGAATTTTAATTTCTTCTGGTGTAGAACGCTTCCGTTCATTACTAATTTGCCTTTTCTCTTTTTCAGCGGTGCTTTCAAGCAACAAGTTAAATAATCCTCCTCTTAAATTTGGATTTTTAGCTCTAAGTTTCTTAACACTTTCAGTATGAGTCTTACTAGACAGATGTCGTTTCAAAAAGTCCAGTTTCCACACATCATCCCAAATTTTGCCATTCGAAAACTCTCCGATGGTTTTTGCATCTCGGCAGTATAAACAGACTACTCCGTCATCCTCTTTGTAAGTGAATATTTCACGCAGTTGAACGCACGTTTTATCCCGAGATTTCGGTGTCTCCGTTTCAATAATTTCTTCAAGCCATTCAGGCTTAAAAGCTCTGGCCGTTCTCTTACAATTTGCACCTCTCATTGCTATTGGTTTCGACATTTTAAAAGTGGTGTGGTGGTCACAGCAGGTGCTTTATTATTCAAAAGAAATGCCCCAATGCATTTCATCCAAAGCCTGATGGGCTTGGAAGTTGGAACTGCAAGCAATATAACAATATTGTTATAGTGGTAACAAAGAGAAAAAGAATACATAGTAAAAAAGAAGGCACAGTATTACTTACATGGATTAACAGTTTAACACAAATCCAGAAAAGTGACTTAATTTTAAAACTATGGATATAGCCAAGATTAACACACAAAAAACATCTATAAGGTATGTACATGTATAAAAACAACATACACCAAGATTTTATGTAAAGCAACTCAAAAAAACATATGGCGTAGTGACTTACCAAAAGGTCAAAACATTAAAATGACATTAAAATAGCTGAACACTAAAAATCGACGGCCGAGGGATAACAAGCATCAAAAACATGGGGGGGGGGGGGAAGGGGAAGAAAAAGAAAATAAAAAAGAAAAAGAAACTGACATTGTATTGTAAGAGCTCTATCTGTTTAAAAGAAAAGGGGGGGGGGGGGAACAAATGGGACTAAAAAGTACCACTAATAAAAAATGTGATGGATGGCATATGTAGTAAAAATAATAAATACTTTTGGCATTAAAAGATATCTCTGAAAATAAGTATAGAAGTAATGATAAGTACATTTGGCAAAAAGAAAGATGATAAAATCTACTGACCATATATTTAACCAAAGTCGCAGTCGATATCTCATACAACAGAGGCTGTATCATAGGAAGAATCACACGGAGGTGTGCTGAGAGGATTAGAAACAGATAAAAGAAGAGGAGAGAAAGAAAAAACCATTGACTGCATTTTAAAGAAGGAAGAGAAAGTGAAATCACACAAATAAATATACTAATAGTAAGATAGTGCTCTGCACACTATAATTCTGTACAAGCTATGAGGGGCGGGAGAAACCGTTGCAGCGATACATAAATGAAAGACGGAAAGAAACTAAATTATATCATCTATTAAAGCTACATTACTGTACAGCAAAAAAATGCTACAAGGTGAAAGTAAAACATAGGCGATCCGTCCAAAACAGAGAAGATGCGATCAGATAAAAACGTCATAAATTTAAAAACATAAATGACCAGCGAATAAGAACATAGAACATAAGATATGCCATGCTGGGTCAGACCAAGGTCCATCAAGCCCAGTATCCTGTTTCCAACAGTGGCCAATCTAGGTCATACGTACCTAGCATTTTCCCCAAAAGACACAGTTGCTTCGAGAGGGTTACCTCATGGCAAGAGTTCTGACAAAAATTGTTAAAAGTTTTTGCTTAGGGTTCTGGGACAAAGGGGTTTAGTTGTAAAGTTAAGGTACAGCAAAACCTTGAGACTCATACTAAGAATGCTGAGATGTTTGAATCCCTTAAGATCTCAGTGGACAATTTAACAACTCATACCGATCATTAGGAATTACATTCTGAAACCTTTATAAAAAGATAGCAATAACTTCAAAGCAAAGTTGGAACAGCTGGACAATCATAGCCATTTGGCTAATCTTCAATTAATTAAATTTCCCTAAATCCCCTTATATATCAGCTAAAGAGATGTACAAGCTACAGTATATTTATCCAAGGTTCGGGGTGTTCCATCAGTCTTGTCCGCCAAGATTTCTGGCTCTTAAATGGCTAATGATCTGAATATTTCTGGGTTGTTAGAAACTTCAGATTTAGAAGTGATTATTCCTGCTATGTGTTTGACTACCTTAGTTCTTATCTCAGACTGGGAGTGGCTACACAAGATGTATTTTTTTTTTAGGAAGAGGAATCTTTATTTCAAGGGCTGTCTGGTCAGGATTTTTCCAGACCTGGCTAAAGAAACCCTGTGTCGCAGAAGGGACTCTCTTATTCTGTGTCCCTGGGTTTTGCAGCTGGGAGGTGCTTTTTTTTCAAGTACCCTTGGCAAAGGCCTTGCGAAACACCAGGGAGAATTTTTTAATATCCTTTGCAATTTATTTCCTTTTAACATGTTCGTAAGTCACTGGGATCAGAGAAAGACAGTTCTGTCCTGCGCTAGTGGAGAACCAGTTGTGTTTAGTTTCAGCTTTCCTATAAGAGCATTATGTTTTATTTTATTTTCATCATGGATCCCTATATTGTTGGCTAGAGCTGGTGTTGCTAGACATTTTCTTTATGGATGTATTTCCTTCTTTACAGGATGTGTTCTGTTATTTTAGGCAATCCCTATTTCTTAGAAAAGGTGTGTTATTGCTTGTATTTTTTTAAATTGCATAAATATAAACAAAATAAGAGAAAATCACCACCCCAGAAAGTTATGTACACCCTGACAAACACTAGTAAATATTTTCACAGGAGTCACCAAAAAGAGAGAATGTAAAAAACTAAAATAAAACCTCCAATGAATTGTGAATAGGTAAATCCATTTCTGCATACCTTTTAACTAACTGCTTTTCATAAACATCTAATTTTTAAAGGCTATACCTAAACAGCAGCACAACCCTTTTTTCTAAGGTACTCGATCACTGATCTATAAGCAATTAAAATCCTTTACGCATAACAAAAAATCATGAAGGCAGAAAGTCTCCCAAGAACCAAAGTTTGCTTTTTTTTTTCCTGTTAGTTTCCAGCACCCCACATTTATACTTTCTATGCTGGTCTTCCAAGATGACAACTCTCCCCCCTCCCCAGCCCGCCAATTGTCCTCTGACTGCTTAATTTGTACATAAAGAATGCATATTGAGAAATTATGTATTCTGTCATTTGACGCACCTCATCTCTGGTTGAAAGAAGAGAGAAAAGTGGGGGCAAGTCAAGGACATTTTCCCTCTTTCACAGGGTTCCTATGCCTGTACTCGCCAGCCCTATGGGGAAACCACCTGCATCCAGCGCAGCGGCGATGGGGTACTGCTGCTGGTGGCAGGGTGACGGTGTGGGAGGCGGCTGCGGTGGGGCTGGGCGCAGTACAGACATGCAGGCAGCCCGCGAGCGGGAGAGATAGAGAAGGATGACGAAGGACCCCAAATCGAGGAGCTGCCGCTGCTTGCTCTTCCTTGCCCAGGCCCGCCGCCTCCTCTTCCTCCTGTACACTAGTTGTGTAGGCTCTCGTGATGCCTCACGGGGACTCAGTCAGATTACTACAGATATGCAAAAAGCATAGCTATGCACTCACCTTCTCCGCTGCCGATAGCCCGTCCCCAGGCAGCAGTCCCGGAGCACCGGTCTCCTCTTCTTCACTGGTGCGGTGTGTTGCTCTCGCATCCAAGGCAGCACATGGCACTGAAGGCTGGCTGAGGGAGGGATCAAAGGAGGTGCGTGGCTGGCAGGCAGGCACAAGAGCAGAAAGAGGCTGGCTTGCTGGCTGCCCCTCCCTTTTATTTCCCTCTAGCCTGTCATGATTCGTCAATCATCGGTCACATGTGAGAGGAGTGAGGGCAGGGGACTCAGTGCAGACAGAGGAGAGATTCGGAAGTGACAGAAATTACAGAATGGCAGTAGATCGGTGGTGCAGCCGCGGCCTTAAAAAACCCAAGGTTTGAAAACCCATGAAATCAGTAATTTTTGTGCGCTCCTTTAAAAGTTGTGTGTGCTCGCTCGGCGAGGTGTGTGCGTGCGCACACGCGCACAGCTTAGAGGGAACAGTGTTCAGGACCTCACCTCTTGGGAGATAATCAGGATGGTCTTAAGATGGTTGTCTCTCAAGTTCAGACTTTCCAGCCTGAGTTCCGCAGACTTGTATCGTTTGTGCCTGTTCCATGGTTACTAAACTGGGCCAGCTTGACTTTCAGGCATGAAAAACCAGGCCCTCTGCCTGCAGAAAGGCACTGCTATCACCACTATTACCTCGAGAAAGATACAGGGAGCTGCAAAGAGAGAAATGCTCTAGTGAGATCCAGGAGGTGGGAGCATCTCTCACTGGAAGGATACCCCTATGAGGAAAGGCTTAAAAGGTTAGGGCTCTTTAGCTTTGGAAAAGGCAGCTGAGGGGAGATATGATAGAAGTCTGTAAAATAATGAAGTAGAATGCATAAATGTAGATTGGTTGTTTACTCCTTCAAAAGTTAGAAAGACTAGGGGACATGCAATGAAGCTACAATATAGCACATTTTAAGACTAATCAGAGAAAATATTTTTTCACTCAATGCGTTATCAAACTCTGAAGTCCATTGCCAGAGGATGTAGTAAAAGCTGTTCCATATCATCCAGCTAGACCAGTTCAGACAAGTAGGTTGTGTTCCTCTACCAGCAGATTGGTGGAGACAGAGAACCAATGAAATGCCCAGGTTTCAATATCATCACTCCCATGCCTTTATCCTCCTGAGCCACTAGACGGCAACTCAGAATTCCTCTGTTTCCAGCAGATGGTGGTTGATTTTCTCAACTCTGAAGAAAATCTGAACAGTAGAGAGGAAATAGATTGATTTCATTCACTCGAGCATAATGCGAGAGGCTGTACCAAACTAAGGTCTTTTCAGTAGCCAAAGGAAGAGGAAAAACTGGTTCAGCTCCATGCCCTTATGATAAGGGCTTGTTGAGCAGTCAGTATATTGGAAGGATTTGGAAGAGATCAGGAGCCTCACACAACCTCAACACACTCTCCCTCCTCCTCTATCCTCCCCCATCCCTCCACTGTCACCCGAAGATCACAGAAGGCTCTCAGAGGAATTTGCATACGAGCCACAGTAAAGTAAAGAGTCAAGAAAAAGCAGGAGAAACAGTTTTAGGGGGTAGTGCTGAGCCTGGCATGAGTTTTCTGCTTGGGACTCCCAGGGAATGAGTACAAAGGCTTAACTTTATCATTGTCCTTGTTGAAGGTTCCAGATTCTGTCAGTCTGGGGCACAATTTGGGGTGGACACCGGCAACCATTGGCATGGTGTGGGGGTTTCCCATCCTTTTCAATGCACAGTAGTAACATTTTCTCTTGTGTGCCTTGCTGTCACATGGTCCTAGCACTCTGCCTTAGTGCCCTTTGCATGCAGTACTGTAAGTTCTCCATTAACATGCTTTTTTTTTGTATCTGCATGGCATCAACAAAGTGCAACATGACAACCTCAAACAGAGCGTTCAGTTTATATGCCCCCAAATGCTGGAACGCTCTACCCTCCGACATAAGGGCCATTACTGTCCTACCCAAGTTCAGGAAGGCACTCATATACCACCTCTTCCTTCAATACTACCCTACCAGCAATTGAACCAGAAGAAGTGACTCACTCATGAAACCACCCTTCCGTTCTTTATATTACTATGACTCTATTCTGTTCTATGTAAATATCTCATGTATATAGTTTAACCCGGTTCTCCAAGTTGGTACTCCTGTTCGATGTAAACCAAACAGCTTGTTGTTATGGTCTTTATGTTATAATGTAAACCGCGCTGATGCCGAATAGTGCGGTATATAAGAACTTGTAATAAATAAATAAAATTAATTAATTAATTAACGCATGCAACTGTTGTGCTTGCCTTAAATCTCTGTCTTCCAGGAAACGTTGTTTGGCCTATGACAAATGAAGTGTTTAATCTCTGGATTCTGGACTCTACTCTTCTTGCATGGCAGCTTCAGCGTCTTCCCTGGAATGTCTGTTTCCCCCCTCCTAGTGAGGGGATTCATCTGGTCTGGCCTTGCCTTCTTCAGAGCAGGAGGCGACGGATGGTGCTGTGGGTAAGGATGGTAGGCTGAACAGAGGTTCTGGCGACCATGCTTTTGGCCGTTCCCCTTGTGGTCTCTGGATTCCCTCAAGCTCAGTCTCATGAGGGTCAGGCTGAATGTAGAAGCCCTGATTGGTTGTTTGTTTCTAAGCATCCCTGGCGGAGGTCGCCTCCTGGAGATGTGGATCAGCCAGGGTCTGTCCGAGACTTGGACTGGGACCTTGGTTTGGACATCATGACAGTGGACTCTGATATGAAGGAAGAAGTGCTTTCACCTTCAGAAGATTATGCAGATCTGGCAGCATCTGCATGTTTTAGAAGGAGGAATTGGTGGTGTTGATTGCCAGAGTCTCATCCACTTTGAACTTTGTAGATGCTCCAAGTACAGAGCACGAGTCGAAGGTCCATCCACTCCTGTAGGGAGTGTGAAAGTCCATTACAGTCTTCCCATTATCAAGGACATGATATGGTCAGAGTGGGATGTTTTCAACTCCTTGCCTAAGGGGCTGAGGGCGTATAAGAGGGTGTACGCTTTCCCAGAGGAGGAGTGCATTGCATGGTTTGGCCTACCTAAGGTGGATGCGCAAGTCACGGTGGTTACGAGATGGACCACCATTCCTATGGAAGATGGATCGGCCTTGAAAGATGGGGATTCTTTGCTGAAGAACCAGTTTGCAGCGGCGGCTGTTATTCTGCATTTGGCAGTGGTTCAGGCTGACTTTTCAAGCCGACTTCTCCAGCCCTTCTCCAGTGGATTCAGTCTGTACTGCTAGATGATACTATATTTGGAATCTGCTATGGCCTTCCTTTCTGATGCCATGTATGACCTTATTTGCTTAACACCCAGGGATAGTGACCTGTCGATGGTGACACAAAATTGGATTTGGATTCACCAGTGCGCAGTGGACACATCTTCGAAAGCCTGGTTAATCCAACTAGCCTTGAAGGGAAGCTCCTTTTTGGGGCCAATTTGGAGAAGTTGCTGAAAGACTTTGACGAGACCAAACCTTATCAACTTCCAGAGGATAGGCCAAGAGGGCAGAGGCCCCTGTTTTCTTGGCTTCTGCCACCTGCCAAACCATGCAATGCATGCCTCCTCTGGTTGGACTTCCAGGGGTCTCAGGACTCCCATCGCTATCGTCCAGACCTCGATATGTAAACTCTACATAATGCCGGCGGCTGTATCCTCAACTCCCGACCTCAACCTCTTGCTTGCATCTGTTCATCTTCTAAAAAACTTACCCCTCCCCTTGTTATCAAAAACAAATTTCATTACTACTCCATGAAGACTCTGCTGAGGAGTCTTCAAATGTTACATGCCTCTTTTGTCGAGTGAAATGGTTCTTAGATATCCATGGATAAATCATATCCTACTGATAATTTTTTTCATCATGCTTCAATTTCTTCAACTTCATTTGGCGCAAATCAACCTTAAAAGATTAAATTCACTGTGTCATTTTTCATACTCTTTTTAGAAGAGTATTGCTTTTTAAGAGCTTCAACTGTTTCTGAGCTCTTATTATCCAACTGTTACTCAGCTTCCAAAGTAGTATAAACTATTTAACAACATAAAGTCTAAACTACATTTTTTTTTTCAAAATGGAATGCCATTAAAAAAAAAATCCTATATCACTGGTAAATATCTTTTTTTGATTATTTCAGAACTTGCAATCCTCTAGAAATAAGATGTTGAATATATTTAGCTAGAGTATCACTATGCAGTTGAGTTTGAATTAGTTTATTTAATGTAATCAATTAATTTTACAAATGTCCCTTATTGAAAGAGGAACACTGTAAAATTCGACCCATCCAGTCTTCTGAATAACATTTCCTCTGTGGATTTCTGGAATTCCCCCGCTGTATCTTGTGTGACTGTTGTATTGTGGGGGATCACACCTTTTCTCTCTGTTGTTCATTGTACAGGCTGTTAAAATAGTTGAAGCGGCTCATTATGAGGCCAAGACCAGTGTGATAAGAGCTGATTGTGCATAGGCATCTGTGATCCCAATAACAGGTCTTCATGACCACTGAAATCTGCTTGTCAAGTCAACTGAAAATCCATGTGGCAGTCTAGTATCCTGAGTAAGGACAGCAGTGGGATCACCTATCTGGCAATAGTAGGGACTAATGTTTCTAATACACTGCAATACAATAAAAGCAAAATTAGCTACTTGTTAATATAATTTTTTTAAATGTTTTGTTTGAAAGGTATAAGTACTAGCCTTGAATGAATAGTAACTTGTGGTGTTAGTTAACCACTAGTTTCTTATTGAAGTTTCTGTGCAGGTTGGTGCAGACTTTGTCTTATGCAAACATTGTCTTCCTAGATACCATGAATCAGAAGAAACTAAAGAAGCCCCGGAAGATGCAACGGGACGAACGGCAGCCTGAAGTAGATTTGGATAGTCCTGTCATAGATGAGTCTGCCTTGTCCAATAAGGAGTTGCTGGGTTTGCAGCAGGCAGAAGAACGCCTGAAACGGGACTACATTTATCGCCTCAAAAGGGTACTTGCTGCTGTCTGGTCTCCTTTGTGGTGTGCATGCATAATGTGAACTCCCAGATTTGTTTCGCTGATGAGACTATCGGCATGCCTAGAGATTTGTTGCTAATTGTTGTGCTTGTCGTGAAAAACTTAATGTTTCAAAGGGGCAGGGGCTCTGTGACTTCTCTAGTTGATTGTGTTTTGTTATTGGGCTCTGTCCTAATTATGTAATATCAGGATTGGTAATTTGTAGGCATATTTAATGACGATATTAAAGAGAAGCCTGGTCTGCTTTACCACTCAGAGCAGAAGAGTCCTCGTCTAACACACTTTCAGTGCTTAGGGCTCCTTTTACTAACTTGTAGCTCAAGCTATCTGCTGTATGGCCCATTTTATTCCTGTGGGCAGTGTGGCAGATAGCTCAAGCTAAGTTTTATTAAAAGGGGACCTTAATTTTGTATTCACAAGTTAACTTTTAAAAGTTTGACTGAATAAAATACAAATTGATTTACTTGTAGGCTCTTTATGACTTTTATATTTTTTGCCTGTGCAACTAACGGTATCTACAGTATTTTACTTTTGGCTTCTGATTTCCCCCCCTCCCCCCCCAAAAAAACCCCCTCATCTGATGTCTAGTGAGACTATTCAGGCCAATGCAGAAAACTAGTGTAGCCTTTAAGCACAGATAACACCACTTTTAAGCACCCTTGCTGCTATTATCAAATGCCAAAAAGAGACGGTTGCATGTGTAAACAGCAAAGGAAAAGCTAACACACAATTAACGCCAAGAGTATTTAAATGTAAATGTCAAAGATGATCCAGGCATTGGGGGAAAGCCCCTGATGCCATCAAAATACTGTCAGGGGCCAGTGTCCCTGACAGAAGCAAATCCCTGGTGGGTCTAGTGGCCCAAAACCCCCCACCAACCAAAAATAACCCTGGTTGCTCCATGGCCTAGCAGCCCTCACTCCCTCCCTGGTACCTTTTAGAAAATAGCGGGAGTACTGCCCACACACTCCCGTTCTTGCCCTGCCGTTTTGAAAAATGGCGGTGCCTGGCCCCGCGCAGTGCATCCTGAGATGGACTGGACAAGGTCAGGCTGCCATATAAGGTAGAATATGCCTTGTATGGCAGTGGGACCCCACCCAGTGCATCCCAGGATGCAGCATACAGGGCCAGGCACCACTATTTTTCAAGATGGTAGGGAGTGTGTGGGCAATGCTCTCACTCATTTTTAAAGATACCGGGATGGGAAGGGGGGGGGGGGGGTTTGGGGCCACTGAGCCACCAGGATTATTTTTAGTTGAGTGGGGAGTTCAGGGTCGCTGGCCCACCAGAGATTTGCTTTCTGTCCAGGGCACCAGCCCCTGAAAGTATTTTGATGGCACTGGGGGCTTTACGCAATGCCTGACTCTTCTGAAGGGACTTCGACATTTTCTCTCAGATAATCCAGGCATTGGAGAAAGCTAATAATGCCATCAAAATACTGTCAGGGCTCACATGCAAATTAGCTATACAGTGCCCTTGTTTTTCTGGGAGAGCATGCCAAACTAGTGCCGACTTCTTTGCACATGTGTTTGGCTTGCTGTCCCAATTTAATGCTCGGCTAATTTGCATTTGAGCCCTTTTTTGCATGCTGGCATTAAAGTCACATGATATCTATCTATGTATGTATGTATCTATGTTATCTGTTCTATGTAAACCGCTTTGATTTTTCTGAAAGGTGGTATATAAAACCGTTCAATATCTGTGCGCTGCAAATAGGCATAAAAGGTTGATAGAGCGCAACTTCAGTGCTGGCTTTCTGCATCGGTCTGTTTGTTAGTACAGCAACAGTCTAGTCTTTCTCTCCACCATACCCCCTAAGCCTCTTTCTGTAGCTAGTTGCATAGTTTTATAACTGAAAGGGCTTGTCATGCAGAGTATATTAATTTTCTTCTAAGTGTTTGTCATCTGCTTTCTATATACTGCAGCTTTGAAATAGTTTTCAGCTTTTATTCATTTATGTATTTCCAAATTGTAGCGACCTCGAAGCTACCCTACAGCTATGTACACTTGTAAGCTGTGTGATATTTTGGTTGAGTCCATGGCATCTGCTCAGAAGCATATTAAGGAGAGGAGGCACAAGAAGATCTTAAAGGTGAGAGAACTACAGTTGGTAAAACAAAGAAATAGTATAAAAGATTAAGAAGTTATGTTTGGTACTTCTAGCTTTGTTGTATTTTGGTGGTATCATGTGTCGTCATGTTATGCTAAGGAATAAGTACAAGTAGTCACTATATAACAATTTTGCTGCACACCGATAAAGTAATATTTGAGCATTATAAGCATTCAGAGGAGAATGAAATAGTATCAGTCTCTTCTAAGGGTTTACAATGCTGTTGTATTCCATTTTCTATACATTTTCACATTCTGTTAAAGGCAACCTTCACTGGTTTTCCCAGATACACAAGTAACTGCATCCTCCATTTTGGATTTTTAGATGTTAGTTAATGCATTTATGATATCTGTAGACTGGAATATGAAATTTCTCCATGAACAAGCAAGAAGTCGCCCTCACATATGTATGGGTGATGTCCGCTGATGGAGCCCAATGCAGGAACACTCCCCAGCGTCCATCTGGAAGTTTTTGGGAGCCTCCTTCGCTTTTATGCGCACCTGCCTTCTGCCCATCGCGGCGACATCTTATTCTCAGTTTGCTTTTTCCACAGAGCCCCACTGATGTTTCTTGCGCTACAGGGAAAAGCTGTTCTTTGGGCCCTTTCTTTTTTTGTTTTCATTGCCTTTTTTCCTGCTGTTGTCATCCATCTGTCGTCGGGGCAATGGTTTTGCCAGCACCAGCATCGTTCATTTGTTTTTTCTCCCTCTTTTTCGTCATCTTACCCGGGAGGTTTTCATCTATTTTTCCCACTACTCGCCAGCATTGAGCCCTTCGACCTTGCGGAAGCCATTTTTCCGACATTGTCTAAGCCGGCCAGTGGTTTTAAAAAGTGCACACGCTGTGCATGCAACATTTCTGTGCCTATCACAATTAGTGCCTCCAGTGCCTTGGCCCTGACCATAAGCCCTCCACCTGTAATCTGTGCCTACAGATGACCAGGAAGGTCCTCAGTGGCCGGGAGAAGCAGTGCAAGTCCCTCTTCGGGCCGTTGCCTTCCTCTGCATCAGCATCGACACCCTCGAGGGGCTCCGCCGAGGTCTTGGCATTGCACGGTGCCCATGCTCATTTGGAATTGAAGGGCCGCGGCAGCATGGAACGGAGGCTTTCTATCGACATGAGGTCGGAGCCTCAGAAGAACTTGTTTGGCTTGTTGACATTGAAGGTGTTGGCTGGAGACCATGCCAAGCAGGGCATTGTCACCGGAGCCCCTCTCAGCATGATGTAGAGGGCTGATGGCCGGGAGTAGCCTGCAAGATGCCCCGGGGGGATAACTAGAGTCCCAAAGCCCCAGAGGACCACCGACAATCTCCCAATGACCTTACGATTGTGGATTCCCTGAGATGGGTGCCGGAGTCTGTGGCCGAGGTCATTGTACCGGCCACAATGCCCTTGGAGACCGCAATGCTGACTGAGTGCCTGAGGGCCCTGGAGATACACATGACAGCTCTCTTGGTTGCATAGACCCCGGTAGCCCCGACGCTTGCGATGGGGTTGCCACTGACCATGCAGTTTAGTCTTGAGACCCATGCCCTCCCCACCAAGGTGGGAAAGTTGGGTCGGCGGTTGGAGTCCATCCCGGGCCTGACCGCAGTTTTATTCTCCAGTGTCTTGGGCTCTGATGCTCTTGCGCACTGGTGTCTGGAGGAGGAGCGCCATCAGTCCTGCTGATGCTTGGCGTCTCCGCCAGAGCAGAGTCAATGCTGGGAGGAGATAAGGAGGTACTTTGACTTCTTCTTGGAGTTGGACTCCGATGGCTGGGAGGCAGAGGGGGAGTCTCTGGTCACCAATAGGGAGTTCCCAGACATCCCCTTGGAGCTGACCCTGCCATGCAAATGTTGAAGTTGTCCCTGGAGAACATGTCCTTCCAGGACTTCATCCAGGATATGGCGAAAGCAATTCCCTTCTCTCTGGAGTGGATGTCAAGCTGAGGGTGGAGGAACTGGAGATTCTCCAGTACTCCTTGACTCCAAAGGAAGCTGTCGCAGTGCCAGTGCACTGCATACTATAGAGGCTCCTGCTCCACATGTGGCATACTATAGAGGCTCCTGCTCCCATGTCAGTGCCAGCTATTAGCTGCTGCCGACGACTCAATGTATCGGTAGCAGAAGGCCCCCGGGTACAAGAAGCCCCAGCTGCTGCACCACTCCCTAATGGTAGAGTCCGCCATGTGGAGAGTTAAGAGCTCCAAAACACACTCGTTGGTGCCCTCTACTAAGGAGCAGAGGACCCTCAATGGCTTTTGAAGATGCTGTTTCCAGGGTTACATGCTAGTCATCCAGGTCCTATCCTACCAGCTCTACATGGGGATGTTCTTAAAGGACATTATGGAGGACCTGAGCGAGCTCAGCACCCTCTTTCACGGCAGAGCACCTGGAGGCCTTCCATACTCTGGTGGGCCATGGGAAGAGCATATGGTGCGAGCATACATGGTGCGAGCATATGGTGCGAGCCACATGCGATTCTTTTGAGTCGGTTGGCAAGGTGGTAGCAGTGGGCATCCGGGCACACCAGCTGGCCTGGCTCCAGTCTTGTGACTTGGAGCAGTGGGTCCAGGACAAGCTGATGGACGTGCCATGCACAAGTGAAAATTTCTTCGGCAAACCAATACAGGAAAGGGCAACTGAGAGAGATGGAGCAGGTGACTATCTTTCACCCCTCATGCAAGACTGCAGACCCTGCCAAGAAGAAGCACCAAGGAAAGAAGCCTTTCTATAGGCAGAAGAGCTGGTATTATCAGAGTACACAAGGTGCAGTCCCTGTGCCAGCAGCGGTGTGCCAAGATGCAGAAGGCTCAGCCTGCACCACAGCCAGGGGAGGGTTTTTGATGCTTTCCTCTGGAGTATAGCCAGTCGTCCATTCGCTGAGGGGGTGCTGTCTCAAGTGGGCAGTCGGCTTGTCCACTTCGCACACAGCACCTCAGACACCTGGGAGCTACCGTTAGTACGGGGCGGGTACCTGATGTATTTTGCTCAGTTCTTGCCTCCATTTTTCCCAGGGGAGTACCCTTTAGAGCCGCATCATCATGGTCTCCAGGCGGAGGTCTCCACCCTTCTGGCCGAACTAGCCATCGAGCTGGTGCCCCAGATAGGACGGGGATTCTACTCCTGGTAGTTCCTCATTCCCTTTCAGTCGATGCTGCCCCACAGATCGCTCATCACCAACACATCCAAATTGGGCTGGGGTGAAAACTTGAGGTGCCTGCGTATGCAGTGCTTGTGGTCTGAGCAGGAGAGCCTGCACCAGATCAACTTTCTGGAACTGCAGGTGGTTGCGAATGCTCTCAAAGCCTTCCAGGCACACCTGGCCAACCATATGTCCTCATTCAGACAGACAACCAGGTAGTGGTGGTTTACATCAACAAGCAGGAAGACATGGGCTCGTACCTCCTGTGCTGGTAGGCAGTGCACCTCTGGAAATTCACAGTGACCCATGGCATGGATCTGCAGGTGATGTACCTGCCTGGAGGGCTCAGCACTCTGGAGGACCATCTCAACCAGGTCCTCCAGCCTCAAGAATGGATCCTCAACAGGAGGGTGGTGGAGTGCATCTTCCAGGAGTGGGGCACTTCGACAGTGGATCTCTTTGCTTCACTGTTAGAGGCCTCCAACTCAAACCGAAGAAATAGATAGCGAATTGACTATTGATATTACAAAGATAGCCATGAAGGGGGAAGTGATCATATTGGGTGACTTTAATCTACCCAATGTGGATTGGAGTATTCTTTCTGCAAATCTGGAAAGAAGTAAAAAAAAAATTGTGAATGGCTTCCAAGAAGCATTATTTAGACAAATGGTGATGGAATCGACCAGGAAAAGCTTGATGCTGGATTTAGTGCTCACCAATGGAGATAGCATGTCGAATATCCAGGTGGGTGCCCAATAGAGCAACAGCGATCATCACACGCTGTGGTTTGAGATAAAAGCCAAGGTGGAGTCCAATCACAGCAAGCTCAAAGTCCTAGACTTTAAAAACACTGACTTCAGTAAAATGGCCAAGTAGCTGAAGGAGGAGTTGGCAGGGTGGGAGAGGATTAGGGAAGTGGAATTGCAATGGGCTAAACTAAAGGAGGCAATAAGAGGGGCAACAGATACATATGTAAGGAAAGTAAATAAAAGCAAGAGGAAAAGGAAACCTATTTGGTTCTCCAAAGAAGTGGCTGCACAAATAATGGCAAAAAACACAGCTTTCACAAAATTCAGAAGTCACAAACAGAGGAACACAGAAAAGAATACAGGATCAAACTAAAAGAGACAAAAAGAGAAATAAAGATAGCAAAATCAAAGTCAGAAGAAAAGATGACTAAAGATGTGAAGTGTGGCAACAAAACCTTTTTCAGGTATATTCGGGAGAGGAGGAAAATCAGAGGTGGAATTGCAGGACTCAGAAGTGCTGGGAACGGATTTGTGGAAAGTGACATTGAAAAAGCAAAAATGCTAAACAAATACTTCTGCTCTGTTTTTACTAAAGAAAATCCTGGAGAAGGACCATCTGTGATTGAGAAATATACAAATGGGAATGGAGTAGATACTACACCATTCACAGAAAATGATGTGTTAGAACAGCTTGAAAAACTCAAAAGTGGACAAGGCCATGAGACCAGATGGGATACATCCCAGGATACTGAAAGAGCTCAGAGAGGTTCTTGCAGGGCCGTTAAAGGATGTTTTCAATAGATTCTTGGAGACAGGAGAAGTTCCAAAGTACTAGAGAAGGGCCGATGTGGTACCTCTTCACAAAAGTGGTAATAGGGAAGAAGTGACAAATTACACTCTGGTAAGCCTTAACTCGGTGGTGGGAAAAGTAATGAAGGCGCTCCTGAAAAAGCGAATAGTGGACTTTCTCAAAACCAACAGGTTGATTGATCTGAGGCAATATAATTTTACCAAAGGACGATCTTGCCAAACAGATCTGATTGAGTTCTTTGACTGGGTGACCAGCGAACTATATCAAGGGCATGCGATGGATGTGATCTATCTAGATTTCAGCAAAGCCTTTGATACTGTTCCTCATAGGAGGCTTATCAATAAACTCAACAGTTTGAGGATTGGTCCCAAGGTGCTGATGTGGACCAGAAATTGGTTGACTGACATATGATAATAACATAGTAAATGACTGCAGATAAAGACCAGTATAGTCCACCTAGTCTGCCCAGCAATATGGCAGGAGTAGTTGCACCCCTTCCCATGTCTTTTAGGGAGTAAGTGCACCCCTACCCATGTCTTTGCTTAGTGGTGCACCCACCAGGAGCAGGTGCACCCCTCCCCATGTCTTCACCCTTCCCCATATCTTTGTTTCTTTGTTTGTTTAGGGGTGAACCTACCGCTCTTCCCCCCCATCGCTCCATGTAGGACACCCCTATTTGTTGAGAAATTAGATGGTTCAGTTTATTTTGATTTAATCTTGTTCCTGTAAAGTGATCCACTGTGTCTGTCCCAGGCCACTTTAAATTCCGTCACTGTATTTGCCCCCACCACTTCCATTGGGAGGGCATTCCAAGCATCCACCACCCTTTCAGTAAAAAAGTATTTCCTGACATTGCCTTTCAATTTACCACCTTGCAGCTTCATGTTATGTCCTCTAGTTTTACAGCTTCCCCGTCTCTGGAAGAAGTTTGTTTGTTCATTATTTCTCTTTAAGTATTTAAAGGTCTGCATCATATCTCCCCTATCCCTCCTCTCCTCCAAAGTGTACATATTTAGGTCTTCAAGTCTCTCCTCATAAGGCTTCTGACGCAGGCTCCAAATCATTTTGTTCGCCTTCTTCTGAACAGCTTCCATTCTTTTTACATCCTTTGCAAGATAACGGTCTCCAAAACTGAACACAGTATTCCAAGTGAGGCCTCACCATAGACTTATACAGTGGCACTAGTACCACTTCCATTCTGCTGGTAATTCCTCTTCAAATGCAGCCCAACATCCTCCTGACTTTTGCCACCGCCTTCTCGCACTGTTTTACCACATTGAGATCTACAGAAATAATCACACCGAGGTCTTTCTCCTGCTCCGTGCACACCAACCTCTCGTCCCCTGTCGCGTACATTTCCCTTGGATTTCTGCTATCCAAGTGCATGACACTGCACTTCTTCGCATTAAATCTTAATTGCCAAGCATCAGACCATTCCTCCAGCTTTTGCAGATCCCTCCTCATGTTAAGCACTCCCTCGGGGGAGTCCACTCTGTTGAAAATGTTTGTCATCTGCAGAAAGACAGACTTTTCCATTCAGTCCTTCAGCAATATCACTCACAAATACATTGAACAGTGCCAGGCCTAGGACCGAACCCTGAGGAAACCCCGCTAATCACTTTCCTTTCATCTGAGTGAGCTCCTTTTATCATCACCTTCTGTCGTCTGTCAGTCAACCAATTTCTGATCCAGTTTACCACCTTGGGACCCATCCCCAAACTACTGAGTGTATTGATAAGCCTCCTATGAGGGATAGTATCAAAGGCTTTGCTGAAATCCAGGTAGATGACATCCATCGCGTGTCCTTGATCCAGTTCTCTGGTCACCCAGTCAAAGAACTCAGATCTGTCTGGCAAGATCGTCCCTCGGTAAAACCATGTTGCCTCGGATCCTGTAACCCGCTGGTTTTGAGAAAGTTCACTATTCGCTCTTTCAGGAGAGTCTCCATTACTTTTCCCGCCACCGAGGTAAGGCTCACGGGCCTGTAGTTTGACACTTCTTCCCTGTCACCACTTTTGTGTAGAGGTATGACGCCAGCCATTCTCCAGTCCCGAGGAACCTCTCCTGTTTCCAAGGATCTGTTGAAAACATCCTTTAACGGCCCTGCAAGAACCTCTCTGAGCTCTTTCAGTATCCTGGGATGTATCCCATCCGGTCCCATGGCCTTGTCCACTTTCAGTTTTGCAAGTTGTTCTAAAACCTCATCCTCTCCGAATGGTGTGGTATCTACCTCATTCCCATTTTTATATTTGGGAGTCACAGGTGGTCCTTCTCCAGGATTTTCTTTAGTAAAAACAGAGCAGAAGTATTTGTTTGATAAAGCGAAATTACTAATGTCATTTTCCACGAGTCCGTTTCCAGCACTTCTGATCTTCTTCCTTTCCCGAATATACCTGAAGAAAGTTTTGTCGCCGCACTTAACATCTTTTCCTCTGCCTTTGATTTTGCTATCCTTATTTCTCTTTTGGTCTCTGAGTTTGATCCTGTATTCATTTCTGTGTTCTTCTGTTTGCAAGCTTTTGAATTTTATGCGAAAGCTGTGTTTTTTGCCCTTATTTGAGCAGCGACTTCTTTGGAAAACCAAATAGGATTCCTTCTCCTCTTGTTTATTTACTTTTCTTACATATTTATCTGTTGCCCCTTTTAGTTTAAGCCCATTGCAATTCCACTTCCCTTATTCCCTTCCACCCTGTCAGCTCCTCCTTTAGGTACTCGGCCATTTTATTGAAGTCAGTGTTTTTGAAGTTTAGGACTTTGAGCTTGCTATGATTGGATTGCACCTTGGCTCTTATCTCAAACCACACCGTGTGATGATCACTGTTGCTCACAGGGGCACTCACCCAGACATTATACACGCTATCACTGTTGGTGAGCACCAAATCCAGCGTTGAGCTTTCCCTGGTTGGTTCCATCAACATTTGTCTAAGTAACACATCTTGGATAACATCCACAATTTTTTTGCTTCTTTCCAGATTTGCAGAAGGAGTAATCCAATCCACATCGGGTAGATTAAAGTCACCCAATATGATCGCTTCCCCCTTTGTTGCTATCTTGGCAATATCTATAATCAATTCATTATCTATCTCTTCAATTTGAGTCGGAGGTCTGTAGATTACAGCAGTATGGATGACAGTGCCATCTCCTCTATCTCCAGGAACAAGCAGGAATGAGTCTTCACATATGGGTATCGTCGGTATCGACGGAGCCTGCGCGGGAACGCTCCCCAGCGTCCAGTAAGAAAGCTTTTGGGAGCATCCCACAGTGCCTGCGCGCTGCCTTCCCGCCTTTCCCAACCGCCTCTCTCCAGTTCTTTTTTCCGCGGAGTCAGCAGGTCGTGTTCCTGTCACCACAGAAGAAGTTCTTTATTTTTTCTTTATTCTTTTGTGATGGGGTCACAGGTTGACATCGATGGCTCGGCCTCGACCGATCACCTGTTGCCGTGTTCTGGGGTACCGGTGGCTCCCACTGGTACCGACATCCAGACTTTGGTGGCGTCAATGGATCAGAAGATTCTGTCCATGCAGCGCACCCTGACGGCATTCATGCAGGCTGCGACGCCTCCGGTACCGCAGCAATCCCCGTTGCCGGTACCGGCATCATTCCTGGTGCTGGTACCGATTGCATCGACATCAGCTTTGGTGTCGACTGCAACGGTACCCTGTCCTATGATGCCTATCGGTACCAAACCGGTACCGCTTACTCCCGATGTCGATCCCACTCGGTACGCATATCGGGCTTTACAAGAGCATCCAGACAGGCGATACTTCGATTCCTCCGAAGACTCTGACGAGTCGAAGGCTTCTGTCGAGGTATCGGTATTTCTTCCTCAGGAGTCGTCTTCTCCAAAACGAAGAATGTCTCCTCCAGAAGACTTGTCTTTTCAAGACTTCATTAGGGAAGTGGCTAGGGGCCTCTCCATTACAGTGGCCCCTGAGTCAGAGCCTAGAGCCAAGCAATTAGATATATTGCAATATTCTAAGGCTCCTAAAGAGGCAGCTACTTTACCTGTTCATGAGATTTTGTATGATCTCATGTTGAGCATGTGGGAGACACCTCTTACTACCTCTCCTCATTCTCGCAGGCTAGACACCATGTATCGTGTCCCTCCTTGTCCTGGCTTTCATAAGACTCAGCTTTCTCACCACTCTATTGTGGTAGAGTCTGCCATGAGAAGGATAAAGAGTGCAAAAAGACACTCATCTAATCCTCCAGGACGTGAATGCAGGACCCTAGATGCTTTTGGCCATAGGGTTTTCCAAGCTAATATGCTTGCTGCCAGAATCAACTCCTACAGTCTCTATATGGGGATGTTTCTAAAAGAAGTCACAGATCATCTGCAGACTTTAGCTCCTTTTATTTCAGAAGATAAAAGGCAGGAATTTCTCACTTGGCTCAAACATGCCCAGGATGTTTCCAAATTTTCCAACCATGCAGCCTTTGACTCTTTTGAGTGTGTAAGCAGAGCCTCGGCTATTGCCATAGGTGCACGCAGAATTGCTTGGTTACAAGCCTCTGATTTGGAACTCTGGGTCCAAGATGAATTGGGAAATCTTCCTTGTACAGGTAAAAACCTTTTTGGCAAGGATTGGCAAGCAAAGGCCACTCAGATGGATGCTGAGAACTCTGTTTTGGATCGACTTTCAAAGTCTACCTCTGCTCCTGTTAAGAAAAGATTGTTCAAAAAGACATCTTTTTCTAAAAAGGGAAGATATTATCCTGTTTATGGTCAGCAGGCATCTTCTGCAGGTCGTTTTGCTGCAAAAGGTCAGCAACCACCTAAACGGGCCAAGTCAAAGGCTGCTAGGCCTTCCACGGCCCAGCAGCCTCAGCCTCCTCAGGGTCTTTGACTTGCAACTAGAGAACTTAGCATTTCTAGCTCTGGAAGAACCAGAGCCCTCACCATAACAGGAAGGTTGACTTACTTTGCTCCCAGATGGGAGCAAATCACAGCAGAGCAATGGACCCTCTCCATCATAAGGGAAGGTTACAAGCTTCATTTCTTAAGCCTTCCTCCTCACACCATGGTGAAACAGTTCAATTCTCCAACATCTCTCCTCAACCTTCTGGGTCAGGAGATTGCTACCCTTCTTGCCCAAGGGGCAATAGAAGAAGTACCTCTTCTTCAACAGGGCTCAGGGTTCTACTCCCCTTATTTTCTTATTCCAAAGAAAACAGGGGGCTACAGACCCATACTAGATCTCAGAGAATTGAACAAGTTTCTATTCAAAGAGAAATTCAAGATGATTTCTCTCAGTGCTCTGCTTCCATAGCTTCAGAGTCAGGACTGGCTTTGTTCTCTAGATCTCAAGGATGCGTACACCCATGTCCTCATCCATCCAACACACAGAAGGTTCCTTCGGTTCCTTTTTCAAGGAAAGCACTACCAATACAGGGTGCTTCCTTTCGGTCTGGCCTCTGCACCAAGGGTGTTCACGAAATGCATGGCAGTAGTAGCTGCATTTCTACGCACTCTAGGAATATTCGTATTCCCATATCTGGACGACTGGCTCATTCGAGCTCCATCCCAGTCAGAGGCCCAGACTTGTCTAACCTGCACAATGCGTGTCCTTCAGTATTTGGGACTGGTAATAAACATCCCAAAATCAAATCTCTCCCCTACTCAGTCTCTGGAGTTTATAGGAGCCTTGCTGGATACCACAACTGCAAGGGCCTATCTTCCTCAGGCCCGTTGCCTACGCTTGGTGCAGTTAGCCTCCCAGATACAGTTAAAGTCCCATTTAACTGCTCGAGAGATGTTACAACTCTTAGGCCACATGGCATCCACCGTGCATGTGGTTCCATATGCTCGCCTTCACATGAGGGCAGCTCAATGGACTGTCCACCCAATGGACTCAGGCATCAGGTTGCCTGTCAGACAAAATAGCAAACTCCAGTTGCCGTTTTTGGTCTCTCCAGTGGTGGAAGTCCTCTCCAAATCTGTTGCTGGGGTCCCCTTTTCAGCAGTCACTACCCCAAGCAACTCTTACAACAGATGCTTCTCCAATGGGTTGGGGAGCTCATCTGCAGGATCTCTCCACCCAGGGCATCTGGTCTCCACAGGAGACTTTGCTGCATATCAATCTCTTGGAACTCAGTGCAATATTCTTAGCTCTGAGTGTTCCATTCCCTGCTCAGCTACAGGACAGTCCTCATCCATACGGACAACCAAGTAGCAATGTTCTATGTAAACAAGCAGGGCGGGACTGGCTCTCTGTCGCTTTGCAACGAAGCTTTGCGACTGTGGGCCTTCGCCAGAGAGCATCACATTCATCTTCTGGCAGTATATCGTCCAGGCATTCAAAACTCTTGGGCAGACAGACTCAGTCGAGTTCTGCTTCCACACGAGTGGTCCCTCCACATGGACCAGGTAGCCAGGATTTTTCGAATTTGGGGAACCCTGGACATAGACCTCTTTGCAAGTCCTTGGAATGCCAAACTTCCCCGGTTCTGTTCCAGACTTCCGTGTCAGGGAGTTCAGGCCAAGGATGCCTTCCTCCTTCACTGGGGTCAGGACTTCCTTTATGCCTTTCCACCCATTCCCCTAATTCCCAAAACTCTTTTCAAGCTTCAGAGAGATCGAGGGACCATGATCCTCATAGCACCACATTGGCCACGCCAAGTGTGGTACCCTCTACTTCTGCATCTCTCTCAAGCTCCTTCCCTGGACTTGGGCTCTGCACCAGACCTTCTATCCCAGGAAGAAGGAACGTTGTGGCACCCAAACCCTCAGTCTCTCCATCTCAGGGCTTGGTTGCTGAGGGCCTAGACCTTCAAGATTTTCATCTCTCTCAGCAAGTCAGAGATGTTATTCATGCCTCTAGAAAGCCTTCTATTAGACGTTCCTATGCTTTCAAATGGAAAAGATTTACCATTTGGTGTTCAGGGAAGGGTCTTAACCCTCTTGCAATACCTTTGAATTCTTTACTAGAGTATCTCCTGCATCTATCACATGCAGGTCTGAAAACAAATTCAGTAAGAGTCCATTTGAGTGCTATTGCAGCGTCCCTCAAGCCTCTCAATGGACAGCCTATTTCCTCTCACCCTCTTATAGCAAGATTCATGAGAGGCCTTCTTATAACTAAACCTCCCATTAGACCACCTCCAGTGGCATGGGACTTAAACCTGGTTCTTGGCCAACTTATGAAGCCACCCTTTGAACCTTTAGCCATCACCTCCTTGAAATTTCTTTCTTGGAAAGTTATTTTTCTCATTGCAGTCACCTCAGCACACCGCATCAGTGAATTGCAAGCTTTGGTGGCTAATCTACCTTATACAAGGTTCCATCATGATAAGGTAGTCCTCAGGACCAATCCACACTTTATGCCCAAAGTGGTCTCGCCTTTTCATCTGAACCAAGAGGTATATTTACCTGTCTTTTTTCCAGGACCTCATGCATCAAGTGCAGAGAGGAATCTTCATACCTTGGATTGTAAGAGAGCTCTCGCCTTTTACTTACAAAGAGCACAGCAACATAAAGTCTTCTCAACTCTTTGTTGCTTTTGATCCTTCTCATTTAGGACTTCCAGTCTCTAAGAGAACACTGTCCAACTGGATTGCTCAGTGTATTTCTTTCGCCTACCAGAGTAGGAACATTTCTCTGGAGGGCCATGTCACAGCTCACAATGTGAGAGCCATGGCAGCCTCAATGGCTCATCTAAACTCTGTGTCCATCGACCAAATCTGTCGAGCGGCCACCTGGGCCTCGGTTCATACCTTCACAGCCCATTACTGTTTGGATAAGGACTCCCGCCGGGATGCCTCGTTTGGTCAGGCTGTTCTCAAACACCTGTTCCATTCCTAATCAACTCCTACCCACCTACCCTGGTTGGATGCCAGAGATCCATGGGGGGAGGTAGAGTCCTTTTCAAGGACACACAACCTGGGGTCTTCCCCTGGCATTTGCAGCTAGGGAGTCCCCATATGTGAAGACTCATTCCTGCTTGTTCCTGGAGATAGCACAGTTACTTACCTGTAACAGGTGATCTCTGGGAACAGCAGGAATAAGTCTTCACAACCCACCCACCTCCCCTAGGAGTTGTATCTCTCTATCTATCTTTCCTTTCCTCTCTCTCTCTCTTTGTCTCAGCTTTAAAACTCGAACTGGAGAGAGGCGGTTGGGAAAGGCGGGAAGGCAGCGCTCAGGCACTGTGGGATGCTCCCAAAAGCTTTCTTACTGGACGCTGGGGAGCGTTCCCGCGCAGGCTCCGTCGGTACCGACGATACCCATATGTGAAGACTTATTCCTGCTGTTCCCAGAGATCACCTGTTACAGGTAAGTAACTGTGCTTTCCCCATGCACCCTGCATTACAGTAGCTTTGATATTGCTTTTTACATACAAGGCTACTCCTCCCCCTTTCTCATTTTCTCTCTCTGTTCTGAATAGATTATAGCCAGGTATGGCTATATCCCAATCATGTGATTCATTAAGCCATGTTTCTGTAATGGCCTCAATGTCCAAGTCCTTTTCCACCATTAGGGCTTCCAGGTCCAGAGGTTTGTTGGCTAAGCTTCGAGCATTTGTGCTCATTGCTTTCCAGCATTTAACTGGCTTGTGTGTATTTTGCATTAATTTTATTCTACCCACTTCTTCCCAGTTGCTTTTGGTGTTTTGTTTAAAAGTGTGGTGGTTTCTGTTGTTCTGCTTTTGCAGGGGGTGACATCCAGAACTTGACCTTCCCCGTCCATCACCCCCTTCTAGTTTAAATGGAAATTGACATACTGCCTGAATTTTTCACTTAGGATTCTTTTCCCTGCGACAGAGAGGTGTAGTCCATTAGCACAGTATAGTTTCTTGTTGGTCCATGTGTTTTCCCAGTCGCCAATAAATCTGAATCCTTCTCGTTTGCACCAGGTCTGGAGCCATGTATTAAAGCTGTTAATGTGATTTAGCCTGTTTGCGCCCTTACCTACAACAGGTAGAACTTCTGAGAATGCTACAGTGTTAACAGTGGGTTTGAATTTTTCTCCCAGAGATTGGAAGTCCTTTTGGACTGTAGAGGCACTATTTCTAGCCAGGTCATTTGTACCCAAGTGGATGACAACATCAAGTTTGGAGTGTTTGCTTTCCGTGCCAAGTACATCAATAATTTGGTTTGTATTCCTGCCGGCTAAGGAGCCTGGGAGGCATTTGACTATCTTCTCTCCTTTGAACTGTGTTCCCAAGTTGGTGTCTCTGATGATGGAATCTCCAAGTAGTAGTAATTTTCTGTTTGGTGAGTTTTTCTTCATATTTGTTGCTTTAGCAGGAGATTGGGCATTGACTGACTCCTCTAAGGGCTGTTCAGTTTCTTTGGATAGGGCATCCTCATTAACCAAGGCAGAGAATGCATTATGCAGGGATATCTCTTGGTGTACAGGATGTCTCTGTGTCACAGATCGCAATCTACCCAAACCCACTGTGATCCATTTGTTCCTGGTGTGTTTGACTCTTTGTGGGAGCAGTGGTGGACTTTGTTCAGTCTATATTCTAGAAGAGGTGTGCTTCATTGCAGTCAGTTCTTCCCTCAGTAGAGAATTCTTTATGCATGGCAGCTAGGTCTTCTCTTAGTAGAGTCAATTCGTTATGCATGGTAGATGATCTTCGGCACATAGGACATGCTCTTAGGCTCCAAATGATTCTTCTTGGACTGAAGGTACCGCAGGTATTGCACTGAATACAAGACATGCTGGTTAAGAGAATGTGGGCGTATCCCAAGCTATTGGCCACTATATAGGCAGTGCAGCCCCAGGGGTGGGTGGGATGAGGGATAGTATGGGTGGGAACCCAAGTGTCCCTGCCCCAGTAGGCTTATACCTGAACTGTGGGCACACTCAGAGAACTGTTAAGGCTGCACAAGGAAATCAAGCAGTTTTGACTATCCCCAAATGTAATGTAGGACCAGCAATTAGCAATTTTCCCAATACCTAAAGTTTAACCAACCCTTAGTATTCTATATTTGCAATAAAAAAGCCAGCAGAGATAGAAAGGAGAAAGCTTATCTGTGTCTTGTGGAGCTCCGGCCTTTCAGACTGGCTGTGACCCGTAGGTGAAGCCAGGTGTCTGATGATCTAAAGTAGCCCTGGGAGATGCCTTTCCAGCAGACAATGAACCAGAATTACCCAAACTATCAGCCCCTATGCAAAGGCCTCTGTTGGTCCCTTGCAAAGTAAGTATTTCTATTTCAAGTAGCTGATTTTTCTTATAAGTGTCCCTGCCCCAGTAGGCTTATACCTGAACTGTGGGCACACTCAGAAAACTGTTAAGGCTACACAAGGAAATCAAGCAGTTTGACTATCCCCAAACATAATGTAGGACCAGCAATTACCAATTTTCCCAATACCTAAAGTCTAACCAACCCTTAGTATTCTTTATTTGCAATAAAAAAACAGCAGAGATAGAAAGGAGAAAGCTTATCTGTGTCTTGTGCAGCTCCGGCCTTTCAGACAGAAGGTGATGGTAAATGGAACAAACTTGGATGAAAGGAAGGTGATTAGCAGTGTGCCCCAGGGTTTGGTCCTGGGACTGGTACTGTTCAATGTATTTGTGAGTGGTATTGCTGAAGGACTGAATGGAAAAGTCTGTCTTTTGCAGATGACACGGAAATTTGAAACAGTGTGGACTCCCCTGAGAGAGTGTATAACATGAGGAAAGATCTACAAAAGCTGGAGGAATGGTCTAATGCTTGGCAGTTAAGATTTAATGTGAAGAAGGGAATTGAATGCGATAGGGGGTGAGAGGTTGGTGTGCACGGACCAGGAGAAGGACCTCTGAGTGATTGTTTCTGAGGATCTCAAAGTGGTGAAACAGTGTGACAAGGCAGTGGCAAAAACTGGAAGGATACAGAGAGGAATTACCAGCAGAAAGGAAGAGATACTAATGCCATTGTACAAGTCCGCTGGTGACGCCTCGCTTGGAATATTGTGTTAAGTTTTGGAGATCATATCTCGCAAAGGATATAAAAAGATTGAAAATAGTTCAGAGAAAGGCAACCAAAATGATTTGTAGCCTGCGTCAAAAGACGTATGAGAAGAGACTTGAAGACCTAAATACACTCTGGAGGAGAGGAGGGACAGGGGGGATATGTTAGAGTATTAATGAACAAACCAACCTCTTCCAAAGATGAGGAAGCTGTAAAACTAGAGGGCATAACATGAAGCTGCAAAGGGGTAAACTGAAAGGCAATGTCAGGAAATATTTTTTCACTGAAAGGGTGGTGGATGCTTGGAATGCCCTCCTGATGGAAGTGATGGGGCAAATACAGTGACAGAATTTAAAATGGCATGGGACAGACACAGTGGAATCCTTTAAAGCAACAGGATAAAATCAAAATAAACATAACTCTCATATCTCAACAAATAGGCGTGACCTACATGGAGCGGTGGTTACACCCCTAAACAAAGGCATGGGGAGGGGTGACCTGCACAGAGCGGCAGGTGCACCTACTCTTGCTGCTTTGCTGGGCAGACTACATGGACCATACTGGTCCTTATCTGCTGTTATATACTATGTTCTGCTCCCATATGCCTTCCAGGTACAGGCTGGCCTCAAACGCCTTCCTCCTGAACTGGAGCGAGGGCCTGCTTTACGCTTACCCCCTGATTCCGCTGGTAGCAAAGACACTTCTCAAGCTTCAGGCAGACAAGGGGACCATGATCCTCATCACCCTGTACTGGGCTAGGCAGCTGTGGTTCTCCCTAATGCTCCAGTTCTCCCGTCAGTCTGGAGCATCAGGGAGAACCACGACTGTGTTGCGACCCTGACCTTATCTCTCGGGACTTTACTGCATCCAAAGGTCAGGTCTCTGGCCCTCACAGCGCCGATGCTGAGTGGGTCGTTCTGTCAGAGCTTAACTTTCAGGGGAGGTGACAGGTGTCCTTCTGGCCTCCTGCAGGGATTCGACCCACCACTCTTATGCCTTCAAGAGGTGCAGGTTCTTGCTCTGGTGAGCGGACAAGGCTCTGGACCCCTTATGCTTGGTGGAGAGCTTGCTGGAATACAGTTTACAGTTTAATTTTATTTTATATACCACTTATAGCAATGGCAACTAAGTGATTGACAGAATAAAATAAAATAACACCACAAGGTTAAACATAGACCCAGAGAACTAACCAAAGACAAGCGAAAACAACAAAAGGTAAGGGAACAAGAGGAGGGCCTAGGTTACAATTGAAGACTAATGAAGAAATAAAGGGACACAGAGACATACCATTAATTTGTGCTACTCATAAAGTCGGAATAGAGAAGACAAGGAAGGGAAACCCGGGGTCAGGGGGACTTCACTGAGGGAAAAGCCAAGTTGAAGAGGTGGGATTTTAGCTATGACTTGAAGCAGGTAAAGGAAAGTTAGGAATGAAAAGCAGGGAGGAGAAAATCCCAGAGCGTGAGGGTGACAGCCCGGAAGGAGGATGAACAAGCTGCAACAGAGTGGACAGAATGGAGGCCAGGACATTGAGGAAATTCTCAGAGCTGGAACGAAGAATGAGTTGAGGGGTATATGGTGATAAGAGCCATGAGAGAAAAATAGAGTAATTGGAGTGAAGGGCATGGAAGGTCAGTAGAAGGAGTTTGCACTTGAAGTGGGAGGCATCTGGAAGCCACTAATCAATGATGAAGAGAGGGGTGACATGGTCAAAGTTGCGAGCACTTTGGATGAGTTTGAGGGCAGTATTCCGAATCAGCTGGAGACTGTGAATCTGGTACTGGGGGAGACTGGAGAGAAGGGAGTTTGCATGGTCGAGATGGGTAAAGATCAGGGTCTAGCGCAAGATGAAGAAGCAATGTTGCATGACAGAAGAGATGTGTTGGGAAAAGGAAAGCCGAGAATCACAGGAGATGCCAAGAATTTTAACTGTGTCCTGGAAGGGAAGGGGAGTGCCATGGACAGAGGGAGGGAGCAGAGGGAATGGGGGGCTGGGTCAGCAAAGAGAAGAGATACTGACTTAGAAGTGTTAAGATTAAGCCTATGACCAGAGAGCCAATCAGCAATAATATTGAGCTTTGAAGAGATCTACTGTAGTGGCCAAAAAATTAAGGCAGGTATCTTTTTCTACAATTTATTGTTAAGTAATGTAGTGTGGAGATGTCACACGTGCTTACTTATTTAATCAGCATGGCGATTAGTCACACCATGCATCTGGCATCCATTTTAGTTTACTTACACTCTGTAGTAGGTTTCTTGGATGAAGTTTTGAATTTTTACAACTAGGAAAAGATTGAAAGTTACATGTAAAATATACAATCAAGATGGGTAGAAAGTGCAATATTAATGACTTTGTAAAGGGGCAAGTTATCACACTCCATGCTGAAGGATATTCGCAATGTGCTATTGCAAAACATTTGCATATATCAAGGTGTGCAGTTCAGAATGTTCTGAAATCAGGTGGCTGTACGCGTCGTTTGAAATGTGGGTGCAGACGGATAACTACTGGACGAGATGATCGATTCCTCAAAAGCATTATTATATCTAGTCCACATACTTCATCTCAACGTGTGGCTCAGTTAGTTAATGATCGAGGAATAAAGATAAGTGCCAGATCTGTCCGACGATGGCCTGTGGATGAATTCAAACTCGTGGCCAGAAGACCTGCCAAGAAGCCTATGATGACCAGGAAACAAGTTGCTGCCCGCATACAGTTTTGTAGCAAGATGAAAGACGAATCTGCTGAATGGTGGGAGAAGGTAATGTTCACAGATGAAAGTACATTTCAACAAATACATGGGAGTGGTTACAACTATGTCCGTCGACCAGCAGGTGAGAGACTAAATCCGAAGTACACGATCAAGACTGTTAAACACCCATCATCAGTCATGGTATGAGGTGGTATCGCGGCGAATGGGCGATGTGGCCTGCACATTTTTGAGAAAGGTGAAAGAGTAAATGCTGCAAAATACATATCCGTGCTGAATAGTAAAGTTAAAATACACATGAATGTTTCTGCACAACTATATTTCAGCAGGATTCTGCACTGTGCCACACTGCAAAAACGGTAAAAAAAATGGTTCGTGGACAACAAGATCGAACTGCTACCAAGTTGGCCATCAAACTCTCCGGATCTCAATGTAATTGAAAACTGTTGGAATCTTATGAAGAAAAAGGTGGCAGCACACCGTCCAACTTCAGAAGCAGATTTAAAGGACATACTCAAGCATGTATGGATCAACGAAATCACTCCGTTATACTGTAAAATGCTAGTTAACAGTATGCCTACAAGAATCCAGGCTGTGCTGAAAAATCATGGACACCCTATCAAATACTGACACATATATTGTTTCCTGAATAAAACTTCGAAAATGACATATATATCTTTGGTTCTTAAAGCTTTTGACCATGAAAGTGACAATAACACGTACTTTTCTAATAAAATTCTGATATTTTGGACTCTGCCTTAATTTTTTGGCCACTACTGTAGGAAATAGCGGACCTAGAATGAGCAGGAAAACGGAAAAGAAGTTGAATGTTGTCAGTTCAGATGAATGTAACATCCAGAGTGAAATCAGAATGACCAGAGGGGCCACATAGATATTAAAAAGAATAGGGTTGAGAACAGAACCTTGGGGAAACATCACAGTGAAGAGTTTGAAGGAGCAAGAGCAAGGAAGACCAAGAGTCTCAGTAGGAGCTATCATGCAGGTATGAGTGGAACCAGGCCAAGGCAGAGCCTGCAACACCAATCGAGGAAAGCTGTGAAAGAAGAAAGGAGTGGTCAACCAGGTTGAAAGCCACAATGAGGTCAAGAGAGACTTGGTGGTGGGACTCCAAAGAAGTGCAGAGTAGTCAGTAATGGCCAGAAGGGAGTGCTGAGTTGACAGGTGGGGATGAAAGCCAGTTTGGGCAGAGTGGAGGGCACCAGAGCAGGTGAGGAAATCTTGCAACTGCTGAGTGACCAAATGCTCTAGGACCTTGGAGAGAAAAGGGTAGGAGTGAAATACCTCCTGCATCGCTCCAATTCAGGCCTCAAGTCTAAATCTGTTTGGGTGCACTTGAATGTGATCGGGGCATACCACCAGAGCTTGGAAGGGAAGTCCATCTCCTCTCAAGCACTGATGACCTGCTTCATGCAGGCTCTGCTCCTGTCAAAACCTCCAATTAAGCCCCCCCAGGTTGCATAGGATCTGAATGTGATGTTGGGACAGCTGTTGTCGCCGCCTTTCAAACTACTCGCTACCTATCTGCTGAAATTCCTGACCTGGAAGGTTGTCTGTCTTGTGACTCTCACCTCAGCAAGCCAGGTCAGTGAGATTCAGGCTGTGGTGGCTCACTTGCCGTGTACAAGGTTTCACCATAACTGGGTGGTGTTGTGCACCCACTCGCACTTCTTGCCCAGGGTGGTCTCAGCTTTCTACCTCAGTCAGTCAGTGGTACTGCCTACCACCTTTCCTATGCCTCGTGCCAATAGGGTAGAGGCCTAGCTGCACACATTGGACGTGCGCTGGCCTTCTACCTTGAGCGAAACAGTCTACACCATCATTCTACCCAGCTTTTCATCTCCTATGACCCCAACAAGCTGTCTCCAAATGCACGCTGTCCAATTGAGTAGTGGATTGTATATCCTTTGCCTATGCTCAGCCAGGACTGAACCTCGAGGGTCATGTCACGGCCCACAACGTCCAGACCATGGCTGCGTCTGTGGCCAATCTGTATTCTATCTCTACAGAGGAGATTTGCAGGGCTGCCTCGTAGTCCTTTGTCCACATCTTCACAGCCCACTACTGCTTGGATGGGGATTCCTGGCATGACGGTAACTTCAGCCAAGCCGTTCGCTGGCATTTGTTTGGAACTTAGGTTCAACTCCTTCCCACCGGCCCTTCTGTCCGTTCAGGCTACCGAAAGCGTCATCCTAATGTTGTGTGTTGTGAATGTTGAATCAATTGAGTCCCGAAGAGGGGGATGACACACTTTTTCTTCCAGGTTCTTGTTGCCCCAATTGAGTGTTTTTCATATTTGGTAGCCTGTAGTTTAGGAGTCCCATATGTGAGGACGTCTTCCTGCTTGTTCACAGAGAAAGTGTAGTTACTCACTTGTAGCAGGTGTTCTCTATGAACAGCAGGACTAAGTCCTCACAACCCTCCCACCTCTCCATGAAGTTATTTTTGGCTACTAGCTTTTGTAAATTATCGAGGATAAGATGGTGCTGCAGTGGGCGGGAAGGCAGGTGCACATGCATGATGGAGGCTCCCAAAAGCTTCTGATGGAAGCTGGGGAACATTCCACATTGGTCTCTGTTGGGGGACATCACTCGTATATATATGAGAACTTACTCCTGCTGTTCACGGAGAACACCTGCTACAGGTGTGTAACTATGCTTTCTCTTTGTCTGCTTAGCACTGACAACTGGAAACTCTGGGCTGGTGAGTGATCAGTTAATAGGCCACAGGGGCTGGCAGGAAGCTCTTCATTCAGATGTTGTTATTCCTCTGTCTTCTGCTCCCTATTAGTTATTGTCGTATAATACCAAGAAATACTAACCCATTTGGAGAAACTGCCTCGAGGAGACAAATGCACAAATAGAATGGGAAATACTAAATATTTTGCCAAGAAAAATCAAAACCGGATATTTAAATGGTTAAGGAGAGATGAACTTAAACCTGGCGATGAGAGATTTTGTTGCAGCCTAGGAAAGTGGATTATGGATGAGATGATTCACAGCATTCATAGAAGACACTGATACAACTGACAAAAGTGACCTATAGATTCTGTATGAAAAAGCTAGTAATGATTACTCATCTCATAAAAAGGCAATAAGGTGACATGTCACATCCGCTGAAAACTTTGTAAACAATTCAACATTGGTATACCAAAATGCACCGGATCATGACCTTAAAAATGATGGAAACTGAAGAGATTATGATTACTTGGAACATTTCCATTCTGACAGATAAAAAGCTTAAGTCAAGGAAAACAGACATATTGGTAAAGGAGAAAAAACCCCACGAGAATGGCATTGATAATTAAGTGTCGATGCCGAGTAATTATTCTGTGTGTTGTGTGGAGAGAAAAACTTCTTCAGGTACTAAGCACTGCAGTTGGAGATCACGAAAATGGGGTAGAAAGATATAGAAATATTTCCCATAGTATTTGTTGCAAAAGGCTTGCTCAAAAGCAGTTTCTACACATACCTTTATTTATTTTATTTATTTTGCATTTCTTCTATACCGCGCTATTACCTTGCTAAGTGGCCTATATCTATTTTTTTTCTTGGCATGTTGCAAGTACTATAGCGAGTATTAGCAGTAAATTTTAAGAGATCAAAAACATAGGCCACATACACTGGCTTAGGAATGAGGTACATTCCTAACAGGAGCTATACATTTCAAACAAAGATACCTAAGCTTCACGAACAGAAAAATGGCTGGGAAAAATCATATCGCTAAAGCTGTTGCTCCCATTACAGCTTCTGCCTCTGTCCAGACTGAAGTCCCAATGCCAGTTGAAGGACCGGTTCCATGTGCAGGGTGCCTGGATGCTGAAACTCTCAGGAAACAAGTAGAGAAACTCAGAGAGGAGGTAGCGAGGCTGAGGATCATTCAAGACAGTGAGAAGTACATTGATGAGATGCTTCTTGCAGCAACCAAGCTCTCCAGCAGAGAAGAAGATGGGTGCCTACAGAATTACGAAGGTTGGACACAAGTTACCAGGGCCTGCAGAAGCACCGATCCAACTTCTCCAGCCCTTGAATTGAAGAACCATTATGCAGCCCTGGAAGTGGAGGAGGTGAAAGCATCCCTGGAAAGGGAAGAACCAGAGCTCAAGTACCCCAAAGTTGCAGAATCAGTGACCACAAGGAAGCGAAGGGTAGTGGTGGTTGGTGACTTTCTTCTGAGGGGTACTGAGGCATCCATCTGCCAACCAGACACGATGTCCAGAGAGGTATGCTGTCTACCTGGTGCCAAAATCCAAGATGTTACGGAGAGTTTGCCGAGACTCATCAAGCCCACTGACTATTACCCAATGTTGCTAATCCATGTCGGAACAAATGATACTGCCAGGTATCCCTCTGAGCGTATCAAAAGTGACTTCATGGCTCTGGGACAGAGGGTGAAGCAGATAGGTGAACAGGTGGTGTTCTCTTCAATCCTCCCTGTTGAGGGTAAAGGCCAAGGCAGAGAGGCTCGCATCCTGGAGATGAATGCATGGCTGCGTGGATGATGTCATCGAGAGCGTTTTGGTTTCCTGGACCATGGGATGCTGTTCCAAGGGTTGCAGAGCAGAGATGGCGTTCATCTGTCCAAGAAAGGTCAACGCGTCTTCAGTAGTAGACTGGCTAATCTACTGAAGGGGGCTTTAAACTAGATTCGTTGGGGATGGGTGAAGAAAGCCCCCAGGTAAGTGAAAGCCCCCAGGTAAGTGATACATTAAATACCTTTACGGAAATGGGTAAAATATGGAAAGCGGTGCACCCTTGCTCTGAAACGTTTTATGTACAAGAGAAGGTTTTGTCGGGTTATCCCTTGTGGTTGCGATCGAGTATATCATTTTGCAGCACAAGGTTTATATAATCGTTTTGAACCTGTCTGAGAGTACGCCTGAATTCCCCTGACGAAGAGGATTCGAAACACGGCCTGTGTCGGGCGTTTGGGCAAATTGTGTGAAATAAAGATCTCCTTCTTTGATACCACAAATTAGTACTGGGTTTCTTCTGTTCACGTGGCACCGTGCTGCTTTGGTGGACCCCTATAAACAGGATGGAGTCAGTACAGAGGGTGGCTACTAAAATGGTTAGTGGTCTTCATTAAAGAGCATATGAGGACAGATTTAAAGATCTTAATATGTACAACTTAGAGGAAAGGCGGGATAGCAGTGATATGATTGAGACATTTAAATATCTCTGTGGCATAAATGCACAGGGGGAGAGCCTCTTTCGATTGAAAGCAAGTTCTGCTATGAGGGGACATGGGATGATGGTGAAAGGGGATAGATTCAGGAGTGATATGTGGAAATATTTCTTTACGGAAAGAGTGGTGGATCCGTGGAATAGCCTCCCAGTGGAGGTGGTAGAGATGAGGACAGTAACTGAATTCAAAAAAGCATGGGACAAACACAGAGGATCTCTAAAGGAAAAAAGGGGGCTGTTGTAGTTGTTGATATGGAAGGACAGACTAGATAGGCCATGTGGTCTTTTTCTGTCATCATTTTTCTATGTTTCTATTATCATGGTATGCATAAAATTGAAATACAAAAAAACTAGGTCTTATTGCGAACACAGATAATATGTGCAAAAGAAGAGAATACAAGTAACACATTTCAGACTGGTATACTCCATATAAGGAGGAAAAATATCTCAGTGATATAAGGAAGCCAATGTAGAGGCCGGCTTCATAAGTAAATGTAGGCCACAAAAAGGCTTTCAAATTACAGGCTGAAACGCGTAGGGGTTCAATAAAAGGGGTTTGTTTAAACCTGAAATCCACCAGTCTGTGTACCAACTCCTTTTGTTTCCATGCATAAAATTAAGCCATTTGGAGACTTTTCCACCTTAGGAAGTAAGAGCAACCACATATAAGAAGTACTTTTTCATCGCCTCCATAGCTTGTTTTGATAAAAGGCAGTTACCACATCTATTCATAATAGAGGAAAGAATGACAGAGCAAAAGGAGTGAAAACAAGATTGGAGGAGGAAGAGGGAGGGGAAAAGTAAAATGGTAAAGAGTGTGAGAGAGAAAAGGTGAACAGGTGAATGAAATAAAGAAACAGTGAAACAGAGTAGTGGATCCAGCCTCTTTTTTCCTGAAAGGATGATTGTGTGTGTTTGCTGCTGTTGCCGGCTCTTTTGTGATTCAATGTGTTCTGTAGTTTCACATCCTTTTTTTCTTCTGTTTTAGTTTTGGAGTATAAATGTTTCATTTGTGTCCCCTCTCAGTCTTGGATCTGTTTCTTTGTTTAGGTGGTTGATAAAGACGAATGTGAACTACTGAGTGGTTTAGGAGAATGGTATATGAAAATAAGGACAAATGCTTTCTTTATTTACTGGATTCATATCTATGTATGGCTATATCTCAAGACAGTTCACAATCCAATATCCATATTCAACACACAAGATTAATTCCTTATCGTCCCTCCAGTCCAGTTCCGCACCTCTGGGTAGTGTATCTCTTACAGCGGCTTGGAGACTGAGCATGTCTTCTTTTGATGACACCAGTATACTTATGCAGCTGGCACTGCCTACCATCCCCAGTATGCTCAGTCTCTAAGCAGCTGGAGGAGGTTTGTGAGCCAGGGTGCTGGACTCACTGAAGGGACAACGAAGGCGCATAAGTTTAGACTACGTTTTCATTTTACTTTCCTGACAATGCAGATGCTTACTATTTTTGTTTATTTTAAATACTTTTAGTTTCATTTTTGTTTACTTCTCTTCTTTTCAGTTCCTTAGGTGTAATCACCTAAGGAACTGCCTGTTGAGATCCCCTAGTCAGGACAGACCACAATCCTTCCCACACTGCCAGTCAGACTGCAGTGCCTTATATGCGGGACCCGGTGTGGGGCGCCCTCTGAGGTGGGCATTTGCTGGGGTTGCACTCAAGAGGCCACATCTTTGGGACAGGACCTCCAGGGCCAATTGGGGCAGAAGAGCCTTCCCTCCCCCCAGTTGCGGGGTTCCCAGGACGCAGAGGTGTCCGTGCAGGCAGCACAAGAACCGGCCCTGGGTCCCTTTGCCATTACCAGACCCACCACCTCACAGGACGGGGGGGGGGGGGGGGGCTCCCAGGAGTTCCGCCAGGAGGAGTTGCCGGCACTCATCATGGATTCCTTGAAGGCCCTTAATATGCCCACTTGCCTCCTGGCAGAAGACGAGACGTTGGACGATCCGCTGCTCCAGGCGGTGTGGAAGACGCACAGGGTGGTCCGTCAGATGATCCAGGAAGAGTGGGATCTGCTGGAAGCTGGCCTTAGGGAGGTGCGAGCCATTCGTGCCTGTACCCACTACCGAATCAGGACCGCAAACTGTTTCAGTTCCCTTGGGCGGATGCAGCAGTGTTGGCAGTCACGAAGAAGACAACGATCCCGGTAGAAGGAAGTACAGCACTCGAGGATAGCCAGGATAGGAATTTGGACACCCTGTTGAAACAGGCTTTTGATGTCCATGCCCTCTCGCTGCAGGCCTCCATCTGTGGGGCCTGGGTGGCTAGGGCCTGCCTCCGCTGGTCACAGCGGGTTCAACAGTCAGAAGAACCGGCGAAGGACCTCGCCAGGGAGGTGGCCAAATTTTAAACGGAGGGCAGTGTATCAAGCAGACACCCACTATGATCTCATTAGAGGACTCTCCAAGAGTATGGCCTGGGTGGCAGCTCGTCGGTACCTGTGCCTTCGGAACTGGGTGGCGGACAGTTCTTCCAAGTCCCACCTCAGCAAGCTCCCCTTTAAGTGGAAACTGTTGTTCAGTGAGGAACTGGACAGATTGGTCAAGGACACGGGAGAATCCAAGGGAGGAGCGCCTGCCCGAGGATAAGCAGAAGTAGGGCCGTACCCCACCTGTGTTGTGAGGACAGCCGCGGGACATCACGCGTTTTCATACATCCCGCTTTGTCCCTTACCAGAAGGGTAAATTTCCCGACAGGGGTTTTGGGGTTTTGAAGTGCAGACAGGAGTTTTGGTATTGCCTCGACCTCGGGCTACAAGAAATCACTATGAAATGAGGAGGGATCCAGGTGGGGGTGCAACCCATGGGAGGTCAGCTGTGGAATTTCTACCCCACTGGGCCTGGGTCCAGTTCATGTCCGACCAATGGGTGCTGGAGGTCATCTGGGAGGGCTGTGCCCTTGAGTGGGCCTGGCCAATGGGCTGCACCTTTGTTCAGTCTCCTTCAGTGGCCAGGAAGTGGCTGTGAAGGGCACCTTGACACGGCTTCTACAGCTAAAGGCCATTGTGCCGGTTCCCAAAGACCAATACAGTTGCAGCCGGTATTCCATTTATTTCATGGTGCCCAAGATGGAGGGTTTCTTTCGCCTGATTATCGATCTCAAGGGCATAAACTGTTGTCTGCCTCATTTTCACATGGAGACTTTGTGGTCCATAATAGTACCAGTAAGAAACGATGAGATTTTGACGTCTCTCAATCTCAAGGAGGTGTATTTGCACATTTCCATCCAACCAGAACATCAGCAGTTCCTCCGCTTCGTGGTATTGATAGGGCATTTCCAGTTTCGGGCATTACCGCTCGGTCTGGCAGCGGTCCCTCATACCTTCACGAAGGTTATGGTGATGGTAGCGACAGTGCTCCGCAGAGGAGGAGTTCTAGTGCACCGATATCTCGACAACTGGCTGATCTGGGCGAAGTCCAGAGACAAAAGCGAAAGAGCAACAAAGCATGTGGTACAGTTCCTTCAAAGTCTCGGTTGGGTGGCCAATGTGGCCAAGAGCCATTTGGTTCCGGCCCAGGAACTGGAGTATCTGGGAGCATGCTTCGACACCTGCGTGGGAAAGGTCTTTCTGCCAGAACAGAGGGCGCAGGGACTGAGACGACTTGTGCGTCAGTTTCTGAAAATGTCAGCACCGTCGGCCTGGCATTATCTGCAGGTCTTGGGGACCATGGCAGCCACACTCGAACTGGTCCTGTGGGCGAGGGCGCACATTCATCCATTGCAGAGAGCTCTGCTCCATTGGCATGCATCCATTGCAGAGAGCTCTGCTCCATCGGTGGTCTCGTCAGAGTCAGCCCTTGTCCAAGAGAGCTCTCCAGTGGTGGCTTTGTTCAGGGAGCCTAGAAGGGGCATGCCCCTCGAGTCGCTGATGTAGTCCTGCTGATAACCAATTCCAGTCTGTTCGGTTGGGGAGCCCATTGCGAAGAACATATTGCGCAGGGACAGTGGAGTCCACAGGAGGCTCTTTGGTCAATCAACAGGTTGGAGATGTGGGCGGTGGTCCTGGCACTCCAGAGCGTCGAGCTCTGGCTGCAGGGTTAAGCAATCCAGGTCTTCTCGGACAATGTGACCACAGTAGTCTACATCAACCGCCAGGGAGGCACGGGCAGCGTCACCTTAGAGGAGGAGGCCGAAATGTTGTTTGTCTGAGCGGAAAGTCATCTCCAGGCATTATTGGTGGCGTACGTAGCGGGAGTCGACAATGTGACGATGAATTATCTAAGCCAGGTGCAGGTGGACTCCGGCGCGTGGAGGCTCAACCAAGAGGTTTTCAAGCAGGTGGTGCACCGATGGGGCACACCGGCCATGGACCTGATGGCAACATTCCAGTTGGCCAGGGCAAACCATTTTTTCAGCAGGAGAAGAGAGAGGCTGGAGGCCGTCAGAGGCCTGGATACCCTGGTGCAAAGGTGGCCCACGGTGGGTCTTCTCTGTTTTCCCCCTGTGGGCACTCATAGGCCGGGTTGTGCAGCAGATAGAAACTCACTGGGGGTTAGTCATTCTGATTGCCCTGGATTGGCCAAGGTGCCCGTGGCTTGTTTGTTTATTAAGATTCTTGATATACCACACCTTATAAGCCAGGGCAGTTTACAAAGTTTCAGAAAACAAAGAAAAGACCAATGGTTGAGAAAAGGAAGAAAAGAACTCCATTACTTGATAGAACAGAGAAGAGGAAAAAGGAGAGAAGAAGGGAGGAGAGGGAGCTCAGGAAATAGGGAGTGGTATGCTGATCTGGTGAGAATTCTGGCAGACTGGTCGTGGTGGCTTCCAACAAAAGAGGATCTCGATGCAGGGGCCGCTACGCATGCCTCAGGTGGATTGATTCTCACAGCATGGTTCTTGAAAGGGCGAGGCTGAAGCGAAAAGGTTATTCGGGTCCAGTGATAGGAACCTTGTTGAAAGCACGGAAGAGCTCTACCTCTTTAGCGTACATCCACATGTGGCGCATCTTTGAGTCGTGGTGTGGGGACAAGCGGTCTTGCCCATCCACTGCTTCTATTCTGGACTTCCTAGCTTTTTTACAGGCCAGTTTTGATAAGGGCTTAGCCGCTAGTCCTTACAGGTGCACCTAGTGGTGTTTTCCTGTTAACGAGGAAAGATCCATAGGGTGCCAGACGTACTGAGATTCTTGAAGGATGTGAACCACATGCACCCCCCGACGAGGTCAGTGGTACCATCGTGGGATCTCAATTTGGTGCTAGTGGTGCTTACCAATGAGCTTTTTGAGCCGTTGGGTCAGGCTTCGCTGAAAGACTTCACCCTGAAGGCAATATTCCTTGTGGCGATTTTCTCGGCATGCAGGATTTCTGAGCTTCGAGCCTTGTCTTGCCAGGTGCTGTTCCTTGCGTTCTCAAGGGAGAAGGTGGTCCTTAGACCGGTGCCTTCCTTTTTGAACAAAGTAGTTTCGGCTTTTCATTTGAATCGGTCTGTTTCCCTACCGACTCTGGCTACGCGGAAGGGGGCGCCGCCAGCCTGCAGTTGTGCCTCTTGCAGGTCGGAAGAGTCCTGCGGTGTTGTTTGAAGAGGACAGCATCTTTTTGGAAGTCTGATCATTTGTTTGTATTGTTTGGGGGGACCGCTCAGAGGAGAGGCGGCGGCCAAAGCCTCCATTTCCAGATGGATCACGGAAGCAATCGTGTCTGCTTACATTTTAAAGGGTAAACCGGTGCCGTCGGGTTTGCATGCACATTCCATAAGGGCTCAGGTGGCCTCGTGGGCAGAGTATAGTTTAGTGCCACAGGTGGAAACGTGGTCTTCACTTAATACCTTTTCCTATTCGTCTCTCCGGGCCAGGCCAGGAAATCTTGGGTGGTCAATCCGCTCCAGCAGCTGAGGACTGGAATCTGAAAGGTTTTACTGACAGCCTATCCAGCTCCCCTAGGTGTCAGCTACTCAGTCTTACAGTCCTCAGCAGCTGAGCTGGATGTTCGTGGGACAGCTCCCCAGAGAGACGATTAGGAAGGTGTCAGGGTTTAACTGGGGGTTCCTTTCTGCTAAGTTTTGACCTTGGGTGTTTTAGGTTTCAGATAGGGCTGTGCCTTACAAAAAAAAAAAAAAAAGACCAACAACATAAGGCAGTAAAACGAATCGCAAGAAGGACGGCTGAAAAGCAGACCTTATCTGAACCGGCTCTGCTCCATTAGCACTGCTAGCGGTCGGGGAAGCTCCTCTTGACCCTCTCTGTTTCCATCTGCACGAGGTAGAGCCTGCCTCTCTGGGACGGTGCGATTCGGCAGCAGTTAAGCAGGCCTGGGAGCCCCAGTGTCCTCTCCCTGCATTGTCGGCATCCTCGCATCGGCTTGCCGTTAGCAACGGCGCTGCGGTGCATGTGGGATCGCTAGAGCTTAGAGCTGTCTACATCTGGTGAGTCTTCTTTATATTCTGTTTTGGTGAGCATTTCTGAGTCCGCGGGGTTAGCTTCTCTGCGGGCGGGTGCTTTCACACTTGGTGGTTGTTCTTGCTTTCATCTTGGGCACTCCGTTCGGAGCCAGAGTGTTTTCTTGGCGATTTGTCTTTAATTCGGGGGTTTAATTTTTCTTCTCTTTTGGAGCGGTGCGAGCATGGAGGATATTTCCTCAGAGTCGGGTCCTCTGTTGCCTCCCGGTGCAGGGGAAAGAGCGGGAACGGCGGCCATTTTGTCTGTTCAGGCCGGGGCTCCCGCGCCCCCTGCTAAACCCCACAAAAGAAAAGCGAAAACGCAGAAGCAGCCTGCAGCTACAGATTTGCTGCCGCAGCCAGTTCTGCCAGGGCAGCAGGGTCTCAGTGCCTATTTTTCTCCGGATTTCATTCTTTCTTTACATCAGGCGTACCTCCTGAAACAGACTCAGGTCACTCTCCCTCCTGCACCGGACAACCTTTTTGGTTCTCCGGTAGCAGCCTCTTCTGAGGCTCCCTTGGGGGAATCTAGCTCTGCAGTGCTGCAGGGCAGAAGCCAAACTACGGAGCATTCTGAGGCTCCTGGTGGGCTATTCTCAGGAGGGGAGGAAGGTGACTTTCTATCTGACCCGGGCTTAGAGGCTTGGTCAGGGGATTTGGAGGAAGGCGAGCTGGGTCCTGGGGAGGATCCGAATGTTTTTCGGATGTTCCGTAAGGAGGAGCTGGGGGCCTTAATCTCCCAGTCTCTTTCAGCCTTGAATTTAGCTCTTCCAGCCGTGCAGCAGGAGCCCTTAGAGGATCCTTTGCTGCAGGGGTTCAGATCTGAACACAAGTGTTTCCCTGTTCACCGTGTTATCAAACAGATGATAGAGGCTGAATGGGAATTTCCGGAAGCCTCTCTTCGGGGGGGTCGGTCGATGGCTCGACTTTACCCTGTGCCTCAGGAAGAGAAAGACCTTTTGCGTATGCCCAAGGTGGATGCTGTGGTGTCGGCCGTCACTCGCAAGACCACCATCTCGGTTGAAGGGGGGACTGCTCTCAAAGATTTACAAGATCGCCGTTTAGAGGCGCTTTTGAAACAGGCCTTTGATTCAAGTGCCTTAGCCCTCCAAGCGTCTATTTGTGGTGCTTATGTGTCTCGAGCCTCCATCCGCTGGCTGCAGGGGGAGCAGTCTTCGGAGCGAGTGGAGGACGCGCCGGCAGATGTGGCAAAGTTGGAGTCGGCGGCTGCCTATCAAGCGGATGCCTTTTACGACTTGGTCCGCATTTCGGCTAAAGCTATGGCTTCTGTAATCGCCGCTAGGCGTTTCCTTTGGCTAAGAAATTGGGCGGCGGATGCGTCCTCCAAAGCGCGTCTGAGTAAGTTGCCGTATAAAGGCAAGCTCTTGTTTGGGGAGGCCTTAGACAAAATTGTTAAGGATTTGGGTGACTCCAAAGGGGGGCGTCTGCCGGAAGACCGTCCAAGGGCTTCGAAGCAGGGGTCCTCACTGCGGGGTCAGAGTCGGGACTTTCGCAGGTTTCGGGGTGCCCGTTTCACTCCTTATCAGCGCAGTCGGTTTGTCTCTAGAGGTCATTCCTTTCGGGGATCCAGAGGTTTCGGTAGGGGCTACTTTGGTGCCCAGCCGGCCGCTGCCAAGAAGTCCCAATGAAGCGAGGCCAGTCCAGGTGGAGGTTCCCGTAGGAGGTCGGTTACAACTGTTCCTCTCCACTTGGGCCAGTATCACCACGGATCAGTGGGTTCTGGAGGTTGTCAGAGAAGGTTATGCCTTAGAGTTTGCGCACCGGATTCCGGACGCGTTTGTTCGGTCCCCCTGCGGTCCGCAGGCAAAGAGGGATGCGGTGGCAGAGACACTCCGTCGTCTGTTGTCCCTTCAGGCGGTGGTCCCGGTGCCTGCCGACCAGTGCGGCTTAGGTCGATACTCGATTTATTTTGTGGTTCCCAAGAAAGGAGGTTCTTTTCGTCCTATTTTGGATCTCAAGCACATGAACCGTTTGAGGGTGCCTCATTTTCGGATGGAAACCTTACGGTCGGTGATTCGATCGGTTCGCCCAGGCGAGTTTCTTACGTCCATAGATCTTACAGAGGCTTACCTGCATATTCCTATCCGACCCGAACACCAGCGGTATCTACGCTTCGCGGTGCCCATGGGTCATTTTCAATTTTGGGCGTTGCCGTTTGGGCTGGCCACAGCCCCTCGCACCTTCACCAAAGTAATGGTCGTGGTTGCAGCGGCGCTCCGAAAGGAAGGGATTCAGGTTCATCCCTACTTGGACGATTGGTTGATCCGGGCGCCATCGCAGGCGGAGTCCGGGCAAGCCACGGCGCGAGTAGTGGAAGTCCTGGAGCAGTTAGGATGGGTCATCAATCATGCAAAGAGCCAGTTGGCTCCGGTTCGGCGGTTGACCTACCTGGGGGCCCTATTCGACACGGGAGTGGGGTCCGTGTTTCTCCCGGAAGACAGGGTGCAGAAAATCTTAAAGCAAGTGGCAGCGTTTCTGCGAGTCCGGGCTCCGACGGCTTGGCGATACCTGCAGTTGCTGGGATCAATGGCGGCAGCCCTGGATGTGGTTCCGTGGGCAAGGGCTCACATGCGGCCGCTACAGAGCGCCTTGTTGTCTCGTTGGTCCCCTCAAGAGCATCCTCTCTCGCGCCGGTTAGTCTGTCCAGAGCCCGTGCATCTCAGCTTGCAATGGTGGTCGAGTCCAGTCCATCTACAAGCGGGAGTCCCTCTGGAGGTGTCCAACTGGGTATTGCTCACGACGGACGCAAGCCTCTCCGGGTGGGGGGGCGCATTGTCTGGGTCGCGTGACGCAAGGTGCGTGGGCAGCGGACGAGAGGACCTGGTCGATCAATCGTTTGGAGCTCCGGGCAGTCCGGCTCGCGCTGCTAGTCTTTGTAGAAGTGGTTGCAGGGCAGGCAGTGCGGGTCTTCTCCGACAATCAGGTAATGGTTTCTTACATCAACAGGCAAGGCGGCACGGGCAGTGCTCTCTTGTTGCACGAATGCCTCCTACTGTTTCAGTGGGCGGAGGTCCACCTCGTGGCGATTTCGGTGGCTCATGTGGCCGGCAAGGACAATGTGCAGGCGGATTATCTCAGTCGTCATCGCCTGGATCCGGGAGAGTGGGAACTGGACGAGGCAATTTTTCAGGAGATTTCGCGAAAGTGGGGGCAGCCTGTCCTCGATCTGATGGCTACCCAGGGCAATGCCAAGGCCGCACGGTTTTTCAGCCGTCACAGGGACCACATGTCGGAAGGTCTGGACGGTCTCGTTCAGCCTTGTCCTCGAAATCAACTCCTTTATGTGTTTCCACCGTGGCCGCTCTTGGGGAGAGTCATCCAAAGAGTGGCTGCGCCCAGGGGTCCGGTGATTCTGGTGACTCCGGATTGGCCTCGGTGGCCTTGGTATGCCGACCTGATGCGACTACTCATAGCTCCTCCCTGGCGGCTGCCCGCTCGCAGCGATCTCTTGAGACAGGGTCCAATACTCATGCCAGAGGTGGATCGGTTCTGTCTTACGGCTTGGCTCTTGAACGGCGCCGATTGCAACGCAAAGGCTACTCCAGCACGGTGATAGCTACCCTGTTACAGTCCAAAAGGCGGTCCACCTCATTGGCGTACGTTTGAGTTTGGCGTTTATTTTAAGCTTGGTGTATTGAGCGTAACGCGTTGCCCGGAAGGGCGTCGATCCCAGATGTGTTAGGTTTCCTTCAGGGGGGTTTGGAGAAAGGCTTGGCGCTTAGTACCTTACGGGTTCAGGTGGCGGCTCTGGCCTGTTATAGAGGTAGAATTCAGGGCAAGCCGCTAGCTTCCCATCCTGATGTGCTCCGTTTCCTTCGGGCCGCTCGGAACATTAGGCCTCCGAGGCATCCGGTAGTTCCTCCGTGGGATTTGAACCTGGTGCTCCAGGCGTTGTCGGACCTGGCGTTTGTCGGACATCGATAGGCGCACCTGCGGGAGTTGTCCTGGAAGACTGCTTTTCTGGTGGCCTTGTGTTCGGCTAGGAGGATTTCCGATCTTCAAGCGCTCTCATGCAAGGAGCCGTTCCTTCACTTTTCAGCGGAAAAAGTGGTATTGCGACCGGTGCCCTCTTCCCAAAGTGGTTTCTCCTTTTCACATCAATCAGGTGGTTTCCCTTCCTACCTTCGAGGGGTTGGGGAACAGTGACTTGGATCGGGCCCTTAAGCGGCTAGACTTGGGCCGAGTGTTGCGTAAGTACCTCAAGGTGACAGCATCTTTTCGGCAGTCGGAAAGGTTGGTTGTTCTCTACGGCGGCGCGTCGAAAGGTAAGGCGGCCACCAAGGCATCTATCGCTCGCTGGGTTAAGCATGCTATTCGCGTCGTGTACGAGGCCAAGGGGAAGCCGGTTCCTCAGGGTCTGGGAGCTCATTCAACCAGAGGTCAGGCTACCTCTTGGGCGGAGTATGCGTTGGTTCTGCCAGTGGACATTTGTCGAGCGGCTACGTGGTCCTCTCTGCACACGTTTGCGCAACATTATCGGTTGGATGTTCAGGCTCGAGAAGGCGCCAGTGTGGGCACGGCTGCGCTGGTTGCAGGGCTCGCAGGTCCCTCCCGGATTTAAGTACTGCTTTGGTACTTCCCAAGATTTCCTGGCCTGGCCCGGAGAGACGAATAGGAAGAAGAAATTAGACCTTACCTGCTAATTGTCTTTCCTTGAGTACTCTCCGGGCCAGGCCAGGACCCTCCTTGGGTGTTTCTGCGAGTTTCCGGTGAGAGTGATGTTTGTTCGGTACTGTCTTCTTTAGGCAGGGTGCTGTTCAATGCAGTGGTTTAGGATACTGAGGTTCCCTTTTTGGGAAGGGACAATGGGTACAACCAATAAAAAAAAAATAAAAAATAAAAAATAAAAAAAATTAATTACTTTCTCGTTGGAGCTTAGCGGCTGCAGTGGCGCTGCTTGACGCCGTTTCTCTTCAGGACCGGACTGTGTTTATCAGTCCATATGACGCTTAAGTGCTTACCTATTTATAGGTGTTACTGTTGTACAGGCACAGCGTTTTTTTTTTGCCTAGTGTTTGTTTTTTCTTAGGTTATAGGAGGTTAGGGCTAGCTTCCCTGCTTTGTTACTGAGAGACTGAGTAGCTGACACCTAGGGGAGCTGGATAGGCTGTCAGTAAAACCTTTCAGATTCCAGTCCTCAGCTGCTGGAGCGGATTGACCACCCAAGATTTCCTGGCCTGGCCCGGAGAGTACTCAAGGAAAGACAATTAGCAGGTAAGGTCTAATTTCTTCTTGCTAAGCATTATTGCCTGGATGTCCAGATGGCAGGGGACGCCTGTTTTGGATTGGCTGTGCTTCAGGCTGGTGTTGCAGGTACCTCCCGTTAACTGCTCTGTTACATCCCAGAGATGCAGAACTAGATTGAAGGGTCGATAAGGAAGGTAAAATGTAGACTTACCTGCTAATTGTTGTTCCTTGAGAACTCCAATCCAGTCCTGGATCCCTCCCTGGAGTATGTCTTTTTGTGGATAGGCCGTGCTGTGCTCTTGGGCCTGAAGCTGATTCCCTTGGTGGTGGATGAGGAGCCTGGGGCCTATTTCCAATTCTGGCGGGCAGTAGTCATGGAAATCTTACAGCTTCTTCTTCAGTTGCAGGCTATTTTATCCGTGCCTTCCACAAGGGCAGAGCTGATATTCCTTCTGTTTTGTTGTGCCCAATCAAGGCAAGTCCTTTTGGTCTGTCCTGGACCTGAAAACAAACAATGCCAATATTAGTTTTTCTCATTTTCATATGGAGACAATCTGGTCATTGTGTCTGTTTGGCCAGTGAAGTTCCTGATCTCTCTAAATCTAGATGTGAGGCCTATTTTCATATTCCCATCAGTGAACAACATCAGCGGTTTCACCACTTCTGCATCCTGGGCCATTATTTTCAGTTCAGTTATCTGCCTTTTGGCTTAGCCACATTCCCCCCCACGCTTTCTCAAAAATGATGGTGGCAGGGACAGCATTCCCGTGCAAACAGGAGATCTGGGTTTACTTGTATCCAGATGACTGGATGATCTGGTCAGACGCTGCAGAAACTGAGAGAGGACACCCTCTCGTGATTCAGTGGTTGGAACAGCTAGTGATCAGTTAACCCAAGAGCAGCTTTGTTCACTATGAGAGTATTTAGGAGTGCGTTTTTAAGTACTCTTCAGGGTCGCATTTTTCTTCATGGTAGAAAGGATGCTCAAGCTGCAGAATCAACTTATGGAATTGTGCCTACATTCTGCCCCCTGAGCCTGAGTCTGTCATCAAATTTGGAGCTGGTTCTGTGGAATAGGGTACATATATGCCCACCTTAAAGACACCTGTTGTCCCTCTGTTCTCTCAGCTCTTCAACCAGACTCTTCCCCTCTCTCAGGAGCTCTGAGAACAGCTGGTGTGATAGTTTCAATCCAGCTTATCTGATGGTCAGTATGCAGCTAGAAGCCCCGGATTGGGTGGTTCTCACCCGAGATGCCATCCTGAAAGGCTGGGGCCTCACTTTCTAGGCCAGATGACTTGGGGAGGGGGAGAGCCAGTTGCAACGGCACCATCTTGATTCCGTTTTTTTTGTTTTCCAGAGTCCCATGGACATATTTGGGCATTGTCCGTTTGATAAACTACTTTTTCCCCTAATGTTTTTTTTTTTTTTGCCTCGGGTTTTCAACCTAGTCACCTGCTGTTGTGGGTCTCTCCTCCCTTTACTTTTTCTTTCTCCGATCTTATACTTTTATTCTTGCTGCGGCACCTCGGTTCCTCCAATGCCGGTGCTCTGGTGGTCCTCAGTCCTCATCATTCGACTTTGCCGTGACTATTTTTCTGGATGACATGTCCCAGGAAGCTACCAGCGGGTTTGTATTCCAAGTGCTCTAGGACCATATCTGTCACGAATACTCATAATTGTTGCCTTCAGTGCCTGGGACCCGATCATGTGCTCTCTTGTAATTTGTGTTTGCAGATGAGGACTCAAAAGTCAAGAGAAGCAGTGCGAATCACTATTTGGTGCTCAAACGTCTGATCTATTGACTTAGGCATCAATGGCACTAGTCTCCATGGCTTCCAAGGCTGCATCGGATGCTGGCTGTGCATAGACACAGAGGAACGTTCAAGCTTAATTGGAGCAGAGCATTAGCCATTGATCAATCTCCACCCGAAGATGAGGAAGGGTTCAGATACATTGTCTTCGATGTTGAGGGGTGACTACGCCGAACATCTGGTGAAGACTTTGGTGCCTCATGTCTGGAGCGATGGGGGTCCATGTGAGTACCCCTTGAAGGTACCCCAAAGGGAGGAGGACTCATCCTCCAGGACATTGGAGGGCACCGATAGCCAAGACTTAGCCGCCATTATCCCAGTACGCATAGCTGGTTACAAAGTTGCTCAGGCCCCATAGCCTTTGGAATCGGCAGCCATGGAGAAGCACCTTCTGCAGGTGCTCGAGGAATGCATCGTGGTGCTTCAAGCGAAGCAACATGCTGGGACCTTGATGTCAGCTGCATTGACATTGACCGCCGTACAGCTGTTTCTAGAGATGAATGCACTGTCTACGGGAGAAGCATTGACATCAGGGCATCAAAGGACCCCGACACCAGTGCCTCCTCGGCCGATATCCCTTAAAATCTAGAAGGACATCAGTGCATCGTCTCTCCTGAAGGAGCTCCCAATCCCCTCGAAGCAGGAGGGAGATCCAGGCAGTGATTCAGAAGTACTTTGACTATCTCCAGGAACAAGCAGGAATGAGTCCTCACATATGGGTACGTCGGAACCGACGGAGCCTGCGCGGGAAAGCTCCCCAGCTTCCCAGAAAGGAAGCTTTTGGAGCCTCCCACAGCGCATGCGCGCTGCCTTCCCGCCTTCCTGACCAACTCTCTTCAGTTCTTCTTTTTCCACGGAGCCAGCAGGTCGTGTTCCTGTCACCACTGAAGAAATTGTTATTTTAATTTGTTTCTTTGACCGCGTGTCTGCCTTCTCCGATTCCGGACCGGTACCGCCGGTCGTTTTTTCGTTTATTTAAAAAAAAAATAATAATAATTACTTTCTCTTCACTTAGTGTATTTTTTCTGTGAGGCCTCTAGGCCTTCTCAGGTCTCCCTCATGGAAAAACCAGCTTCTGGTTTTAAAAAATGCACCAAGTGTACCGGTACTATTTCAGTTACAGATACCCATGAGTGGTGTCTTAAATGTTTGGGGCCTGACCATTCCATTCCGGATTGTCCATCCTGCTCTCTGATGTCCAAAAGGGGCTTACAGAACAGAGCAGCTAAGTTTCATATGCTGTTTTCTACCGATACTCCAGCATCAACATCCTCCAGGTGGTCTTCTCCTGATGGATCTCAGGTAACCAAACATTCTTCAGGCAAGTCCTCAAAAGGCAAATCTCCCTCTAAGCAGCGAGAGGCCCTTACATTTGACCCTGAGGACCCTGCCCCAGCCAAACAACCCCGGCGGGAAGCTCCGGCTTCCAAAGCTCCTCCTATGGGGTTACAGGTAGACATCGATGGCACGGCCTCGACCGATCTCCTGTTAGACTGCTCTGGGGTACCGGCTAACACCGGTACCGACTTCCAGGCAGTTGTGGCGACTATGGGTACTGCGGTACAATCCATGCAGCAGGCCTTACTGGCTTTCATTAATGCTGCACCGCCATCGGTACCGCGACAATCGGTTCCGACTCCAATTCCGGTACCGCAACCGATACCGGTACCCAGGGCATCTATTTCCAGTAGCATGCCGGTTCTGGTCTCCGGTTCCGGAGCTTTCTTCGATACCGCTCCGATTCCCGGTACGCCCGATGTCGATACCGATCGGTACGCGTATCGATCTCTGGAAGCAAATAGATGATACTTTGAATCCTCTGAAGATTCTGATACATCAGATGATTCTGCTGACGTCTCTTTTACTCTTCCTGAGGAGCCCTCTTCTACAAAAAGGAGAATGTCTCCTCCAGAGGATTTGTCCTTTCAAGACTTCATCATTGAAGTAGCTAAAGGACTCTCCATATCTGTATCCTCTGAAAAGGAACCTAGAGCAAAAAAATTGGATATTTTAGGATACTCTAAGGTTCCCAAAGAGGCAGCCACCTTACCCATACATGAAATTCTTCAAGAAGACATGATGGACTTGTGGGAGGCTCCTCTCACCCTATCTCCACATTCTCGACGTTTGGACACCATGTATCGGGTCCCTCCTTCTCCTGGTTTTCAAAAGACTCAGCTTCCTCACCACTCTATTGTGGTGAAGTCTGCTATGAAAAAGATAAAGAGTACCAAAAGGCACTCTTCTACCCCTCCAGGAAGAGAATGTAGGACTCTGGATGCTTTTGGGAGAAAAATCTTCCAAGCTAGCTTATTGCCAGAATCAATTCATACAGCCTCTATATGGGCATTAAAGATACGTCAGTTTCTCCCCTTTATCCCAGAGGATAAGCAAGAGGAGTTCCTTCTTTTGCTAAAGCAAACTCAAGATGTTTCAAAGTTCTCAAACAGAGCAGCCTTTGACTCTTTTGAGGGGGCAAGCAGAGCCTCTGGCATTGCCATAGCTGCTCGCAGACTGGCTTGGCTCCAGGCCTCTGATTTGGAACCCTGGGTACAAGAAGGCTTGGGCAATCTGCCCTGTACAGGTGAAAATCTGTTTGGCAAGGAGTGGCAAATCAAAGCCACTCAAATGGATGCAGAGAATGCTGCTTTAGATAGACTTTCTAAGTCTACCTCTACCTCTGCCAAGAAAAAACCTTTTAAGAAACCTTTCTATAAAAAGACCAGATTTTCCACAAATACTGGCCAGCAATCTTCCCAAGTTCGCTTTGCTCCTAAGCGTCAGCAAACTAAACAGGCTAGAACAAAGTCTACAGGGGCTGCTACAATCCAGCAGTCTCAACCCCCTCAGGGTTTTTGACTTAATTCTAGAGAACTTAACCTTTCTGGCTCTGCAACAACCAGAACCTCTCACCATTCCAGGAAGGTTAGCTCATTTTGCTCCCAGATGGGAACAAATCACATCAGAACCGTGGACCCTCTCTATCATCAAAGAGGGCTACAAACTACATTTCTCCAGCCTTCCTCCCCATTTCATGGTAAGACAATTCAATTCTCCCCCTTCTCTCCTGTACCTGTTGGGCCAGGAGGTGACCACTCTTCTCGCCCAAAAGGCAATAGAAGAGGTTCCTCTTCCTCAACAAGGGTCAGGTTTTTACTCCCCTTATTTTCTCATTCCCAAGAAAACAGGGGGGTACAGACCCATTCTGGATCTCAGAGAATTGAACAAATTCCTATACAAGGAGAAATTCAAGATGCTTTCTCTAGGCACTCTCCTTCCATACCTACAGAGTCAGGACTGGCTTTGTTCTCTAGATCTCAAGGATGCGTACACACATATACTCATCCATCCATCCCACAGAAAATTCCTACGGTTTCTGTTCCAGGGAAAACATTTCCAATACAGAGTCCTTCCCTTCGGTCTAGCCTCTGCTCCAAGGGTATTTACCAAATGCATGGCAATAGTAGCTGCATTTCTACGCACTCTGGGAATCTTTGTCTTCCCATACCTGGACGACTGGCTCATCCGAGCTCCATCTCAGTCCGAGGCTCAGACTTCCCTGGACCACACCAAACGTATACTGCAGTATCTGGGACTTGTCATCAATCTGCCAAAGTCTCAACTCACCCCAACTGAGTCCCTAGAATTCATAGGGGCCTGGCTAGATACCACCACTGCAAGGGCCTATCTTCCTCAGGCCCGTTGCCACCGTCTAGTGCACTTGGCCTCTCAAGTTCAGTCCAAAAGCCACTTGACGGCCAGGGAGATGCTACAACTGCTAGGCCACATGGCATCCACAGTTCATGTGGTGCCTTATGCACGCCTACATATGAGAGCAGCTCAATGGACTCTGTCCACCCAGTGGACACAAGCCTCAGGAGCGCTCTCAGACCAAATAGCAACCTCAAAACGTCTTTTTTGGTCTCTCCAATGGTGGATATCCACTCAAAATCTGTTGTTGGGGGCCCCCTTCCAACCTTTGTTACCCCAAGCAACTCTCACTACAGATGCCTCCCAAGCAGGTTGGGGAGCTCATCTCCAAGACCTCTCCACTCAGGGCACTTGGTCTCCACAGGAGACCACCCTTCATATCAACCTTTTGGAGCTGCAAGCAATTTTCCTTGCTCTCAAGGTCTTTCATACCCTCCTCATCAACATGACAGTTCTTGTTCATACCGACAATCAAGTAGCCATGTTCTACATAAACAAACAAGGAGGGACTGGCTCTCTGTCGCTTTGCAACGAAGCTCTAAAACTGTGGGCCTTCGCCAGAGAGCATCGGATCCATCTCCTGGCAGTGTACCTCCCAGGAATCCAAAACTCTTGGGCAGACAGACTCAGTCGAGTTCTGCTTCCACACGAATGGTCCCTGCACATGGATCAGGTACTCAGAATCTTTCAGGAATGGGGAACCCCAGACATAGACCTCTTTGCAAGTCCGTACAATGCCAAACTTCCCCGGTTCTTTTCCAGGATTCCGTGTCAGGGAGCTCAAGCCAAGGATGCCTTCCTCCTTCATTGGGGTCAGGCCTTCCTATATGCCTTTCCATCCATTCCCTTGATTCCCAAGACTCTATTCAAACTTCAGAGGGATCAAGGATCTATGATCCTCATAGCTCCACGCTGGCCACGCCAAGTGTGGTACCCTCTACTTCTGCATCTCTCCCAGGCACCCTCCCTGGATCTGGGAGCTGCTCCAGACCTTCTGTCTCAAGAGGAGGGGACTTTGTGGCACCCAAACCCCAAGTCCCTTCACCTCAGAGCTTGGTTACTGAAGGCCTAGACCTTCAAGACTTGAATCTTTCTCAACAGGTGAAGGATGTCCTCCATGAATCTAGGAAACCTTCCACCAGGCGTTCTTATGCTTTTAAATGGAAAAGATTTTCAATTTGGTGTGCTGACAGAGGTCTTAACCCTCTAGCACTACCTTTGAATTCTTGACTCGAATATCTCCTGCATCTTTCCAATGCAGGACTTAAAACCAATTCTGTAAGGGTCCATTTGAGTGCTATTGCAGCATCTCTTCAGCCTATCAATGGACAATCTGTTTCCTCTCATCCTCTTATTGCAAGATTCATGAGAGGTCTAACTTTAACTAAGCCTCCCATTCGGCCTCTTCCAGTGGCATGGGACTTAAACGTGGTTCTTGGTCAGCTTATGAAGTCACCCTTTGAACCCTTAGCCACTACCTCCTTGAAATTCCTTTCCTGGAAAGTCATTTTCCTTATTGCAATCACTTCTGCTCGCCGCATCAGTGAACTGCAGGCTTTAGTGGCTAATCCACCTTATACAAGGTTCCATCATGATAAGGTAGTCCTTAGGACAAATCCCCACTTTATGCCTAAAGTGGTCTCACCTTTTCATCTGAATCAAGAGGTATATTTACCTGTCTTTTTTCCAGCTCCTCATGCATCAAATGCAGAGCGGAACCTTCAGACTCTAGACTGTAAAAGAGCTCTTGCCTTTTACCTCCACAGGACACAGCAACATCGAAAGTTTTCTCAACTTTTTGTTGCTTTTGATCCTTCTCATTTAGGACTTCCAGTCTCAAAAAGAACACTGTCCAATTGGATTGCTCAGTGTATTTCTTTTGCTTACCAGAGTAAGAACCTTTCTCTGGAAGGCCATGTCACAGCTCACAATGTCAGAGCCATGGCCACATCTATGGCTCATCTTCATTCTGTATCCATTGATCAGATCTGTCGAGCAGCCACCTGGGCCTCGGTTCATACCTTCACAGCCCATTACTGCTTGGACAAGGACTCCCGCCGGGATGCCTTGTTTGGTCAGGCTGTCCTCAGACACCTGTTCCATTCTTAAACAGCTCCTGCCCACCTTCCCTGAATGGATGCCTGAGATCCATAGGAAGATTAGGAACCCTTGGGAGGGGGATCTCCCCGGCATCTTAGCTAGGGAGTCCCCATATGTGAGGACTCATTCCTGCTTGTTCCTGGAGATAGCACAGTTACTTACCTGTAACAGGTGATCTCTGGGAACAGCAGGAATTAGTCCTCACAACCCACCCACCTCCCCTAGGAGTTGTATCTCTCTCTCTCTCTCTTTCCTTTCCTCTCTCTATTGTCTCAGCTTTAAACTCGAACTGAAGAGAGTTGGTCAGGAAGGCGGGAAGGCAGCGCGCATGCGCTGTGGGAGGCCCCAAAAGCTTCCTTTCTGGGAAGCTGGGGAGCTTTCCCGCGCAGGCTCCGTCGGTTCCGACGTACCCATATGTGAGGACTAATTCCTGCTGTTCCCAGAGATCACCTGTTACAGGTAAGTAACTGTGCTTTCTCTCTGAGCCTGACGCAGTAGGCTGGGTCACCAATGTGGAATCAGAAGACAGGTCCCCTGAGCTCCCATCAGATCCTTTTCCACTTCGAGTGGTGCAAGTCCCCTCCTGAGATCATGACCTTTGAAAGGTTTGTGAGGGATATGGCCAAGGCCATTCCATTTTCTTTAGAGACTGAGGATGAGCCCGGGGCAGAATAGTTGAGATCCTGCAGTACTCCTTGGCCCCTAGGGAATCTGTGATTATGTCCGTGCACCGCATCCTGCAAAGGATACAGATGAGAATGTGGGAGAACCCCCTCACTGTACCTCTGGTTAGTAGAAGGCTTGACTCCATGTATAGAGTTCAGAAGGCTCCTGGGTTTGAGAAGCCTCGGCTTCCTCACCATTCCTTGGTGGTTGAATCCATCCTAAAGAGAATCAAGAGTACCAAGACTCATTCGTTGGTACCCACAGAGAGGGAGTCTCGGATATTGGACTCTTTAGGGAGAAGGTGTTTCCAGAATTCCATGCGTGGCCTCTTATCAGCTTTACATGGGAATGCTCTTGAAAAACATCATGTGATTTTGCTGATCTAGCCAATTACCTTCCTTCGGAGAAATTGGATCAGTATTGTTCCCTAGTGGCCTATGGCAAGGACTGTTTCAAGTTCATGGTCCGAACGACCTATAATATCTTTGAGACGGCATCCAGAAATGCTGCCATAGGTATTGGCACCCGAAGACTCACTTGGCTCTAGTCATCAGACCTGGAACAGTCTGTGCAAAACAAGCTGGTGGATGTCCTGTGAGAATATATTCAGAGGACAGGTGGAAGAGAAGGCCAGCTAGATTGAAAAGCAGCATGTTATTCTTACCAGGCTCTCCAGGTGCATGTCTGAGCACTCCTCCTATCATAGGAAGTACCAAGGTGGAAACCAGAAAAAAGACTTATTACCCTCACAGGCATAGGTACTGTCCTGGGCCCCAGACCCCCCAACCCAAGCAGGCCCCTCGCTAATAGCAGTGGCATGAGAAGCCTCAAAAGGCCCAGCTGGCTCCTCAGCCAAAACCTGGGGTGGGGTTTTGATTGGCTCCTGTGGAGCATAGCCAATCTTCCAGTGAACGCAGTAGAAAACCCTCTGATTGGGGAAAGGCTCACTCTTTTTGCACAAAGGAGACCCCTCATAACCTCAAACTCATGGGTTCTACAGATCATCAAAAGCTGTTATCAACTACATTTATTGCAGCTACCACCAAATTGCCCCCTGAGGGTGCATCATCTTGACCGTCTGCATCAAGAACTGCTTCAGAGAGAGATCACCATCCCCTTGTCAGATCTTGCATTCAAGCTCGTGCCACCAGAGCAAAGAAGTTGGGGGTTTTATTCCATGTACTTCCTTAGCCCCAAGAAAACAGGGGAATACCATCCCATCCCATCCCATCCTAGACCTAAGACATCTGAACTTGTACTTGGTTAAAGAAAAGTTCAGAATGATTTCTGTAGGCACTCTGCTTCCTTCCCTTCAAAAAGGATATTGGCTGTGCTCCCTGGATTTGAAGGATGCCTATACCCACATACTGATACATTCAGCTCACAGGAAATATCTCGGATTGCATATCGTTCTACTTTACTGATCTGTAGGGAGGCAGCTGATTTGTTGTTTATGGCCTTGTAGGTGTTGAGGATGTCTTTTGTATTTGATTCTAGAAGTGATTGGGAGCCAGTGTAGTTGTTTAAGGATGGGAGTGATGTGGATATGTTGTGATGCACCTTGTAAGTCTAGTTGCTGTGTTCTGTGCCAGTTGCAGTGGGTAAAGAGCATGCTTGGGTAGACCCTGGTATATGGAGTTGTAATCGAGGATGAGTGTTATGATTGCTTGGCAGACTGTTTGGAAGTCATCAGGATTGAGGAGCTGCTTTAGTGTCCTTATTTTGTAATGGACTGCTTTGGTGGCATTTTTGATTTGAGCCTGCAAGGATTACTCTCGGGTACTTTTCTGTTTTGTCTTGAGTTCTAGGTTTCCCATCTTGATTGTAGGTGATTTGAAGTTGGTGTCTTTTTGTTATGTGCAGGACTTCTGTTTTGTCATAGTTAATGTTAAGGTTATTGTTGTAGAGCCACTTCGTCATTTCTGTGAGGGATTGTGTTACATAGATGGCAGAAAAAAAACCACATGGCCTATATAGTCTGCCCTTCCATATCAACTACTACAACAATCCACTTTTTCCTTTTAGAAATCCTCTGTGTTTGTCCCTGCTTTTTTGAATTCAGATACGGTCATCATCTCTACCACCTCCACTGGGAGACTCTTCCATGCATCTACCACTCTTTCCATAAAGAAATATTTCCGCATATTACTCCTGAGTCTATTCCCTTTCACCCATATCCTATGTCCCCTCATAGCAGAGCTTGCTTTCAATCGCCAATCAGCTTGCATTCAGCTTGCATTTATACCACAGAGGTATTTAAACGTTTCAATCATATCACCTCTATCCCGCCTTTCCTCTAAAGTATATATATTAAGATCCTTAAGTCTGTCCTCACACACTTTATAACGAAGACCACTAACCATTTTAGTAGCCACCCTCTGTACCAACTCTAACCTGTTTATATCCTTTTGAAGGTGTGGTCTCCAAAGTTGCACACAGTACTCCAAATGAGGTTGCACCAAAGACCTATACAGAGACACTAACACCTCCTTTCTTCTGCTGGCCATTCCTCTCCTTATGCACCCAAGTATCCTTCTAGCTTTCACCATCACCTTTTCTACTTATTTAGCTACTTTAAGAGATCATCAGACATAAATATGCCTAGGTCTTGTTCTTCTTTTGTGGACAGAAGTACTTCACCCCCTATACCATATTGCTCCCTTGGCTTGCTCAACCCAAATGCATGTCCTTGCATTTTTTAACATTAAATCTCAGCTGCCAAATTCTAGACCGTTCTTCAAGCTTAGCTAGATCCCTCCTCCTGTTATCTACACCTTCCTGGGTGTCTATTGCAGAATTTGGTACCGACCGCAAAGAGGCAAATCTTGCCCAGCAGCCCTTCCGCAATATCACTAACAAAGATGTTAAAAAGAATCGGACCAAGGACAAATCACTGGGGCACCTCATGGAGAGTGTGAGGGTCAGAATGCAAGAAGTTTTCCCGTGATCCACCATGTCATTTTAGATCATTTCTTGCAAATAGACCACATGGGAAAATAAAAACCGCTAAAATATTTATCTCCTTTTATTTGCAAGAAATTATTAAAAGTTAAGGAATGGTGCACATCAAGTATTTTAAGTATGCTTAAAGCCACTGACCAAATACTTCTCCAGGATTTTCTTTCATGAAAACAGAACAGAAGGACCACATATGAGTGACAAATATACAACTGGAAATGGAGTAGATACCACACCATTCACATAAGATGATGTTTTTGAGCAGCTTGCAAAACAAAGTGGACAAGGCCATGGGACTGGATTGGATATATTCCAGGATAATAAAAGAGCTCAGAGAGATTCTTGCAGGGCCTTTTAAGGATATTTCTAATAGATCTTTTGAGATGGAAGAAGAGATGGCAGGACTGGAGAAGGGATGATATGGTACCTCTTCATAAAAGTGGTAATAGGGAAGAGGCGACAAACTATAGGCCGGTAAGCCTTACCTCTGTGGTGGGACAAGTAATGGAGGTGCTCTTGAAAGAAAAAATAATGTCCTTTCTGGAAACCAATGGATTGCATGATCCGAGGCAACATGGTTTTACCAGGGGAAGATCATGCCAAACAGATTTGATGGAGTTCTTTGACTGGGTGACTAGAGAACAAGATTAAGGGCATGCAATGGATGTGATCTACCTAGATTTCAGCAAAGCCTTTGATACTGCTCCTCATAGGAGGTTTATTAATAAACTGAGCATCCTGGTAATAGGTCCCAAGGTTGTGAACTGGATCAGAAATTGGTTGACTGACAGACGACAGAAGGTAATGATAAATGGAACTCACTCAGAAGAAAGGAAGGTGTGTAGTGGCGTACCTCAGGGATCAGTCCTGGGACCCATACTGTTCAATGTATTTATGAGTGACATTGCAGAAGGATTCAGTGGAAAAGTCTGCCTTTTTGCAGATAACGCAAAACTTTTCAACAGAGTGAACACTTCTGAGGGAGTGGACAACATGAGGAAAGAATGGTATAATGCTTGGCAGTTATGATTTAATGCCAAGAAGTGCAAAGTCATGGACTTGGTATGCAGAAGGATACTAGCAAAAGATTGAAGTTAGGGCATATCGACAGAGAGGTTCCAATAAAGACAAAAGTAACCCAAGTGCCCTTAAGTACAGAGCAGACAGATCTTAAAGATTCCACATTACCCCTGCCTATCGATAACCAGAATATAAATAAAATACAGTCTCTAAAATGCTTATATGCAAATGCTAGAAGTCTAAAAAATAATATGGGAGAGTTAGAATCTATAGCATTAAATGAGAAGTTAGTTATGGTTGGTATCTCAGAGACATGGTGGAAGGATAATGAGTGGGACACTGATACCTGGGTACAAACTATATTGTAATGATAGAGCAGATCAAATTGGTGGAGGGGTTGCACTCTGTTAGAGAGGGCATTGAGTCACAAAAGATTAAAGTTTTTGCAGGAAACAAAATTCACTGTAGAATCTCTATGGATTGAAATTCCATGTAAAAAGGGGAAGGGGAAGGCGATGGCAGTGGGAGTGTACTATCGATCACCTGGCCAGAATGAACAAATGGATGATGAAATGCTCAAAGAAATCAGGGAAACTAACAAACGTTACAACATAGTAATAATAATGGACAATTTCAATTCCCCTCGGTATCGACTGGGTCATTGTCACGGCAGGACATGCTATTGAGAGAAAGTTTCTAGATAAAATAAATGACTGCTTCTTGGAGCAGCTGATTCATGAACCGACCAGAGGGGAGGCCATTTAGTCTTTGTGGAACACAAGATCTTGTGCAAGAAATAAGGGTGTTGGGGCCACTTGTTAATAGTGATTACAACATGATCTCATTTAATTTAATAAATGGAGGAAGGACGGCAAGGAAATCCACAGTACTACCTTTTAACTTTCAAAAGGGAGACTATGATAAAATGAGGAAAATAAGAAAAAACTAAAAGGAGAAGTTGCAAAGGTTAGATCTACATCAAGCATGGGTGGTGTTTAAAAATACTATCTTGGAAGCCCAGACCAGCTGTATTCCACACTTTAAGAAAAGTGGAAGGAAGTCCAAAAACCTGCCAGCATGGTTTAAAGGTGAAGTAAGAGAGGCTGTTTGTTTGCCAAAAAAAAAGCATCTTTCAGGAAATGGAAAAAGGAGCCAAAGGATAAAAACTGAAAACAACATAAGCTCTGACAAGTTAGATGCAAAACATTGATAAGGCAGGCAAAGAGAGAATTTGAGAAGAAGCTTGCTGTGGAAGCAAAAACGTGTAATAAAGACTTTTTCAAGTACATTCGTAGCAAAAAACCTGTGAGAATGTCAGTTGGACCACTTGATGATAGAGGGGTAAAAGGGGCACTAAGAGGGGACAAGGCTATAGCGGAGAGACTGAATTAATTCTTTGCTTAAGTCTTTATTGAGGAAGATGTAGGGATGTTACCCATGGCTGAAATGGTATTTAAAGGTGATGCCACAGAAGAATTGAAAGAAATATCAATACATCGGGAAGATGTATTACAACTATTTGATAAAATGAAGAGTAGCAAATCTCCTGAACCGGACTGTATACAGCCAAGGGTGTTGAATGACCTACTATTAGTAATCTGTGAACTATCATTAAAATAATCTTTAATACCTGAAGGTTGGAGGATGGCCAATGTAATGCCAATTTTTAAAAAGCGTTCCAGGGGTGATCCGGGAAACTACAGACCAGTGAGCTTGACACCAATACCGGGAAAAATTGTAGAAATCATAAAGAACAAAATTACTGAACATGTAGATAGTCATGGTTTAATGGAAGACAGCCAACATGGCTTTAGCAAAAGAAGGTTTTGTCTTACTAATCTGTTGTGTTTTTGTTGAAGGTGTGAATAAACAGGTAGACAAAGGTGAGTTGGTTGATATAGTGTATCTGGATTTTCAGAAAGCCTTTGACAAGGTCCCTCATCAGAGACTCTTGGCGAAATTAAAAAGTAATGGCATAGGATGCAGTGTACTATTGTGGATCAGGAACTGGTTAAAAGATAGAAAGCAGAGGGTGAGGCTAAATGGCTAATTTTCCCAAAGGAGAAAAATGAATAGTGAAGTTTGTGCTGGGTCCGCTGCTTTTTAACATATTCATAAATGACCTGGAAATGGGAATAATGAGTGAGATAATACGATTTGCAGATGATACAAAATTATTCAAATTTGTTAAAAACCCATGAGGATTGTGAAAAATTGCAAGAGGACCTTGATAAATTGGAAGACTGGGTGTCTAAATGTCCACATTAAATTTCATCTGCCAATTGCGAAGTTATGCACCTAGGAAAGAATCCAAACTATGGTTACACGATGCAAGGTTTCACATTAGGAGCCACCATCCAGGAAAAAGATTTAGGTGTCATCGTGGATAACATTTTGAAACCCTCTTCCCAGTGTGCAGCAGCGGCCAAGAAAGGAAATAGAATGTTAGGAATCATAAGGAAAGGAATGGAGACTATGTTGTTGTTAAGTGCCGTCGAGTCAGAGTCGACTCATGGCGACCCTCTGGATAGCTATCCTAAATTGGAGACTATAACAAAGGATATTATAATGCCTCTGTATTGTTCCATGGTGCGACCGCACCTTGAATATTGTATGCATTTCTGGTCGCTGTATCTTAAAAAGGATATAGCGTTATTAGAAAAGGTACAGAGAAAGAGCCACCAAAATGGAAAGGGGTTGGAAGGATACACCTATGAAGAGAGGCTAAAAAGGTCGGACTCCTCAACCTGGAAAAGAGACGGCTGAGGGGGAGGTATGATAGAGGTCTGTAAATTAACAAATGGAGTGGAACGGGTAAACATAGATCGATTGTTTACGCTATCAAAATATAGAAAGACTAGGGGACATTCAATGAAGCTACAGTGTAACCTATTTAAGACTAATAAGAGAAAATATTTTTTCACTCAACGTGTAATCAAACTCTGGAATTCGTTACCGGAGGATGTAGTGAAAGCTTTTTATGTAGCTGGGTTTAAAAAAGGTTTCGACAAGTTCCTAGAAGAGCGGTCCATAAACCATTACACTGGTCAACAAATTTTTACAAAAGTCATGTTAATGAAATAAAAATAGTCATTTCTTATCAATTTTTATATGCTGAACATGAATATGACAGTGAAATTGCAAAGTTGGCTCTAGTTTTTTTGTAATCTATAAGAATTAATGTTTACATTATGAAATGCATGTCAATAGTAAATATAATAGGCCTTCGGTTAATACCTGTAAAAAAATAAGTCATAGACTACTTACATTTTTTTCGCCTGTCTCTTGTACAGCTGTTCGGGAGCTTCTCTGGGGAGTGTCCAGCAGTAGTCAGCCAGCATTGTAGTGGACCATTTTCCCTGGTATCTTTGCTCCATCGTTGCGATATCCTGGTGAAAACGTTCGCCCTGTTCATCACTAACCATACCACAGTTATCAGGAAAGAAATCGAGACAGGAATCAAGGAAATGGATCTTTAGAGACATATTGCAGCCAAGTTTCTGATACTGCATCAGCATGTCTTCTACTAGTTCCTTGTAGTTTTCTGCCCTAACATTCCCAAGAAAGTTTGTTGACACTAGGCGAAAAGCATTCCATGCTTGTTTCGCATCACCCTGCAGCAAGTTGTTGAACCGGTCATCTTTGAAGAGCTCTTGAATCTGAGGACCCACAAAAATTCCCTCTTTAATCTTTGCTTCGCTGAGTCGAGGGAATTTTTCATGCAGGTATCAGAAAGCTGGCGAAGTGCGGTCCATGGCTTTCACGAAGTTTTTCATCAAACCTAGTTTGATGTGAAGGGGTGGTAGCAGGATTTTCTGAGCCTCAACCAGAGCTGGGTGCTGGATATTCTTCTCTCCAACTGTTACATTTTGTCTGCAATTCCATTCCTTCCGCAAGTAGTGCCAATCCCTTGCTCGGTTATCCCACTCACATAAGAAACACATGTATTTTATATATCCCTGCTGCAGTCCCATTAAAAGGGCAACTACCTTCATGTCACCACAGAGGTGCCAGCTGTACTTGTTATAGTTGATGGAAGTCAGTAGATGCTTTAAGTTATCGTATTTCTCTTTCATGTGGACGGCATACGCTACTGGAATAGATGGAAGACTGCATTATTCAAAAGCACAGCCTTCAGACTCAGTTTCGAAGAGTCTATAAATAGTCTCCAGTCTTGTGGGTCATGAGTGATTTTTAAGGCATTCATGAGGCTTTCAGTATCGGTACAGAATACCACATTACTTTCCTTTCTGAAGAAAGGCTCCAACTGCTGGTGACGTTTTCGATATGGAGTAATGTTGACATCTTCTAGAAGATTCCATTGTTGGAGTCTTGATCCTAGCAATTCTGCCTTGTTCTTGGATAAGTCCAAATCACAAACCAGGTCATTTAGTTCTTCCTGTGTTGTTCTGTGTGGAGTTGATAATGCATCCCAGTGAAAATCTGGGTCACTGCATGCTGACGGACCAGGAGAAGAACAGGTTGGCTCACCCTTGTCCTCATCAGATGAATCAAGAGAATATTCTGATGGAGGTTCTGGAATAGGAAGTCCCTCACCATGTGGAACTGGTCTCAATGCAGACGGAATGTTTGGGTAGACTATGCTCGACTTCTTTTGCTTCGTTATTCCGCTGGAAAGAGGAGGAACCAAGCAGAAGTAACAGTCATTTATGTGGTTGCTTGGCTCTCTCCACATCATGGGGACTGCAATCGGCATTGATGGTCTTTTGCAATTCAACCACTGTGAGAGCTGTGTTGTACATATAGCGCAGCATATATGCTGGGCCCAAGGCTTGTCTTGGTCACCAATCTTGCATCCGAAGTAAAGATGATATGCCTTCTTCAGTTGAGAAGTGATACTTTTCTTTTGGTTGGCAAATGTCACTTCCCCACAAATGTAGCAGAAATTGTCAACGGTATTAACACACTTTCGCAGCATTACTGTTCTGTATTGTACCTAAATGGCTAAAGTTATATGGTTAATAAAAGTTACATGTAACAGTAGCTTAAACTGTCTCGCACACAGTCTGAAATATTTTAAATGCTCAACCTTTCCGACTGCGTATAGTACACTGCTGACATCAGATGGCTTTAGCAGCCGTCTGGCAGTAGTATTGCATTGCATCAGAAAATGATGCAATCAACTCTGGATGATGTGTACATGCTAGTATTATGCAATGTGATGCAATATTACAACATTCAAGGCTTATTTGGGAGGTGGTTGATGTCCTACTGGATAAATTTACACGGTGAAACGTCAAAAATGAACTACATGCAATATCTTCAAAACGAAAGCCAATAAAAATTTTTTAATGTTATATTCGTGTTCAGCTCACCAAGATACTACAGATTAGGGCCTTTTAAAGACAGTAACGATTTCAATGTTGACCAGTGTTATTAAAGGGGACTCGGGAAATCCAATGTTTGCCCCAATACAAGCATTGTGGAACCTGTCTTTTGGGGAAACTGCTAGATACTTGTGACCTAGATTGGCCACTGTTGGAAACAGGATAATGGGCTTGATGGACATTGGTTTGATCCAGTATGGCATATCTTATGTTCTTAGAAATACAAAGGAAATGTATGTGATAGTGGATCAGCAGAGGAACCTCCGAGTGAAAGAGTCAGAGGATTGCAAGGTGCGAAACAGTGCAACAAGGCGGTAGCCAAAGCCAGAAGGATTCTGGGCTGCATACAGAGGTGAATAACAAGCACAAAGGAGGAGGTATTAATGCCCCTGTAAAAGTCATTGTTGAGGCCTTACTTGGAGTATTGTGTTCAGTTTTGGAGACCATATCTCACAAAGACTTGAAACTGTTCAGAGGAAGGTCACCAAAATGATTCGGAACCTGCGCCAAAAGATGTATGATAAGAAACAAAGATCTAAATATGTATACCCTAAAGGAGAGGCCGGAGGAGATATGATATAGAGATTTTTAAATACTTAAAGGGTATCAATGAACAAACAAATCTTTTTCAAAGAAGGGATAGCTGTAAGACTAGAGGGCATACGATGAAGCTACAAGACGGTAAACTTAAAAGCAACATCAGGAAATACTTTTTTACTGAAAGGTTGGTGAATCTATGGAATGCTTTTCTGATAGAGATGGTGGGAGCAAATACAGTGACTGAATTCAAAATGGAATGGGACAGACAGAGTGGATCCTTTTATAGCAAGAGGATGATATCAAAGCAAACTTAAAGTTCTTTTAATGGAAGGGGACTGATATGCGTGGAGCAGCGGGTACCTACCCTAAACATAAACATAGAGAGGGGGGGCCGGGTGGTCTGTACGGAGCTGCAGTTACAACCACCTTACTGGGCAGACTATCTGCCAACATATATTATGTTTCTTTGTATTTTTTGGTGAGAGAAATTGATTATTGTAAGTGGGCACTTTCTATGACATGAGTTTTACCCTGTCAGTCTGTAACTGTTAAATCATTCTATATAGAATGGGCTTTCTGAGAAATGAGATGTTTTCTGCCATTGTTTGTTCCCCTAATCTTTATTCTGTCACATAGTTGAAAGAATGCAGAATATGTTTTTTTTATTGAGCTTGTATATTTTAAAGAATTCTGAAGATATTTCAGAATGAAATAGTAGGGCAGAAGCTTTTTATGGTTGTAATTCATTCGTTAAAGAGAAGCTAGATTAGACTGCTATATATGCAGAGCAGATTGTTACTCTGATAATTGGTACTCATGCTAGCTGCCTCAGAAATGAGTGGCTAAATTGACTGTGGATTTGAAATTGTCAGTAATAAAATGTATTAAACATTGGAGTGTGTTTACTAATGCGTGCTACCCGATAGAGTAGGGTTTAGCTTGCTGTTCAAGTGCTGCACTAAAAAATAGCAAGTGGCCCAACAGTTAAAAAAAAAAAAAAAAAAAAAGGCGATGCATGTTGGAACAGTGACTAGGCGGGGCAGGGGTGTTTCCCCAGCGGCATAGATAGCACAGGTGTTTGTAGCTTGTACTACCTGTGCGTAGCACAAGTGCAACTAACACCACCTCAGTGAATGCTGCTAGTTTCTCCACAGCCCTTTTGCTGCAGTGTAGCACAGTAACTGCAAGGGGATGGATGCACCCATCCTCCTGTAGTCAGCTTGCAGCCCTGCATTGGTAATGTGGCCCACACATCCATCACCAGCGTGGGGCTTAGTAAATATGCTGCATTATGTAATCTCCAGGAACAAGCAGGAATGAGTCTTCACATATGGGTATCGTCGGTACCGACGGAGCCTGCGCGGGAACGCTCCCCAGCATCCTGAAAGAAAGCTTTTGGGAGCATCCCACAGCGCCTGCCCGCTGCCTTCCCGCCTTTCCTAACTGCCTCTCTCCAGTTCTTCTTTTCCGCGGAGCCAGCAGGTCGTGTTTCCTGTCACCGCTGAAGAATTTCTTATTTTATTTTTCTTTAGTCGCGTGTCTGCCTTCTCGATTCCGCACCGGTACCACCGGTCCTTTTTCTTTCTTTTCAAAAAACAAAACAAAACAACTTTTCAGTGCATTTTTCTTCTGGGGCCTTAGGCCTACAGATATATTTTTCCCTCATGGAAAAACCCGCCTCTGGGTTTAAAAAATGCACAAAGTGCAGCAGCACTATTTCTGTCACTGACACCCATGACTGGTGTCTAAAATGTTTAGGTCCTGACCACTCCATTGCGGATTGTGAGTCCTGTTCCATGATGTCTAAAAGAGGGTTACAGAATCGGGCAGCTAAGCTCAGTACCCTATTTCCCTCTGATGCAGCTTCCGTGGCATCAACGTCTTCCAGGGCTGCTTCTTCATCCCATGGATCTCAGGTAACCCAACTTAAATCTGGCCGGTCCTCAAAGAGTTCATCTCCCTCTAAGTATCGAGATGCCCCCGGGCTTACTCTTGAGGATACCACACTGGCAAAATTACCCCGGCGGGAGGCTCCGGCTTCCAAAGCACTACCTATGGGGTCACAGGTTGACATCGATGGCTCGGCCTCGACCGATCACCTGTTACAATGTTCTGGGGTACCGGCAGTTTCTACCAGTACCGATATACAGACATTGGTGGCGTCAATGGATCAGAATATTCTGACCATGCAGCGTGTCATCACGGCATTCATTCAAGCTGCAACGCCTACGGTACCGCAACAAACCCCGTTGTCTGTACCTGTACCGATTCCGGTACCGGACCAGATATCGGTTCCGATACCAGTACCACTTGCATCGACATCAGCATCGACCGCAGCGGTACGCTATCCAGTGATGCCCATCAGTACCGGGCCGGTACCGATTACTCCCGATGTCGATACCTCCCGGTATGCGTATCGGGCTCTACGAGAGCATCCAGATAGTCGATACTTCGATTCCTCTGAAGACTCTGATTCTTCAGAGGCCTCAATTGAAGCATCGGGCATTCTTCCTCAGGAACCCTCTTCTCCAAAAAGGAGAATGTCTCCTCCTGAAGACTTGTCTTTTCAGGACTTCATTAGGGAGGTGGCCAAAGGCCTATCCATCTCAGTGACCTCTGAGACTGAACCTAGAGCCAAAAAATTGGATATCCTACAATATCCTAAGGCTCCTAAAGAGGCAGCTACCTTACCAATACATGAGATTCTTTTTGAACACATGTTGGGCATATGGGAGACTCCTCTTTCCACCTCCCCTCATTCCAGAAGGTTGGACACCATGTATTGTGTTCCTCCTTGTCCTGGGTTTCATAAGACTCAGCTTCCTTAACACTCTATTGTGGTAGAGTCTGCTATGAAAAAGATCAAGAGTACAAAAAGGCACTCCTCTGCTCCTCCAGGAAGAGAATGCAGAACTCTAGATGCCTTTGGCAGGAAACTCTTCCAGGCCAGTATGCTTGTAGCCAGAATCAACTCCTATAGTCTCTATATGGGGATGTTTCTGAAAGAAGTTACAAATCATCTGCAAACCTTATCTCCCTTTATGTCAGAAGATAAGAGAGAAGAATACATCACCTGGCTTAAACATGCACAGGATGTATCTAAGTTTTCCAACCGTGCAGCCTTTGACTCTTTTGATTGGCAAAGATTGGCAAGCAAAGGCCAACCAAATGGATGCTGAAAACTCTGCTTTAGATAGACTTTCAAAGTCTACTACTGCTCCTTTTAAAAAGAGGTTGTTCAAAAAGGGATCTTTCCCAAAGAAAGGGAAATTTTCTTCTTATGGTCAGGCCTCTTCCCAAAGTCGTTTTGCTACAAAGAGACAGCAACAACCAAAACAGGCCAAAACCCAGGCTGCGAGGACTGCTACGGCCCAACAGCCTCAGCCTCCTCAGGGCCTTTGACTTTCTACTAGAGAACTTAGCCTTTCTGGCTCTAGAACATCCAGAGCCTCTCACCATCCCAGGAAGGTTAGCTCACTTTGCTCCCAGATGGGAACAAATCACAGCAGAGCAGTGGACCCCCTCTCCATCATAAAGGAAGGATACAAACTTCATTTCTTAAACCTTCCTCCTCACACCATGGTGAAACAGTTCAATTCTCCAACATCTCTCCTCAACCTTCTAGGTCAAGAGATTGCTACCCTTCTTGCCCAAGGGGCAATAGAAGAAGTACCCCTTCTTCAACAGGGCTCAGGGTTCTACTCCCCCTATTTTCTCATTCCAAAGAAAACAGGGGGCTACAGACCCATACTAGATCTCAGAGAATTTAACAAGTTTCTATGCAAGGAAAAATTCAAGATGATCTCTCTCGGAACTCTCCTTCCATACCTCCAGAGTCAGGACTGACTTTGTTCTCTAGATCTCAAGGATGCGTACACCCATGTTCTCATCCATCCAACACACAGAAGGTTCCTTCGGTTCCTTTACCAAGGAAAGCACTACCAATACAAAGTGCTTCCTTTCGGTCTGGCCTCTGCTCCAAGAGTGTTCACAAAATGCATGGCAGTAGTAGCTGCATTTCTGCGCACTCTAGGAATATTCGTATTCCCATATCTGGACGACTGGCTCATCCGAGCTCCATCCCAATCAGAGGCCCAGACTTCCCTGGCCTGCACAAGGCGTGTTCTTCAGTATCTGGGACTGGTAATCAACATTCCAAAATCCCATCTCACCCCTACTCAGTCTCTAGAGTTCATAGGGGCCTTACTGGATACCACAACTGCAAGGGCCTATCTTCCCCAGGCCCGTTGCCTACGCTTGGTGCAGTTAGCCTCCCAGATTCAGTTAAAATCCCATTTAACTGCTCGAGAGATGTTACAACTCTTAGGCCACATGGCATCCACAGTGCATGTGGTTCCTTACGCTCGCCTTCACATGAGGGCAGCTCAGTGGACCCTATCCACCCAATGGACTCAGGCATCAGGTTGCCTGTCAGACAAAATAGCAACCTCCAGTCGCCTCTTTTGGTCCCTCCACTGGTGGAAGTCCATGCAAAATCTGTTGCTGGGGTCCCCCTTTCAACAGGTGTTACCCCAAGCCACCCTTACAACAGATGCCTCTCCAAGGGGTTGGGGGGCTCATCTACAAGATCTCTCAACCCAGGGCATTTGGTCTCCACAGGAGACATCTCTTCATATCAACCTCTTAGAGCTCAGAGCAATCTTTCTGGCTCTCAGTCTTCCACACCCTGCTCAGCTTCAAGACAGGCCTCATCCATACGGACAACCAGGTAGCCATGTTCTACGTGAACAAGCAGGGAGGGACTGGCTCTCTGTCGCTTTGCAACAAAGCTCTGAGCTTGTGGGCCTTCGCCAGAGAGCATCAAATCCATCTCATGGCAGTGTATCTTCCAGGGGTTCAAAACTCTTGGGCAGACAGACTCAGTCGAGTTCTGCTTCCGCACGAATGGTCCCTCCATGGGGACCGGATAACCAGAATTTTTCGGATTTGGGGTACCCCAGACATAGACCTGTTTGCAAGTCCGTGGAATGTCAAACTTCCCCGGTTCTGTTCCAGGGTTCCATGTCAGGGAGTTCAGGCCAGGGATGCCTTCCTCCTTCATTGGGGGTAAGACTTCCTCTATGCCTTTCCACCTATTCCCCTAATCCCCTAGACTCTGTTCAAGCTTCAGAGAGACAAGGGGACTATGATCCTCATAGCACCACTTTGGCCACGCCAAGTGTGGTACCCTCTACTTCTGCATCTCTCTCAAGCTCCCTCCCTAGACCTGGGGTCTGCTCCAGATCTCCTCTCCCAGGAGGAGGGAACCTTGTGGCACCCAAATCCTCAGTCTCTTCATCTCAGGGCCTGGTTGCTGAAGGCCTAGACCTTCAAGATTTACAACTTTCTCAGCAAGTGAAGGATATCCTTCATGCTTCCAGAAAGCCTTCCACCAGACGTTCATATACTTTTAAATGGAAAAGGTTTTCCATTTGATGTGCAGAGAAGGGTCTCAACCCTCTTGCAATACGTTTGCATTCTTTACTAGACTATTTGCTGTATTTATCCCATGCAGGCCTTAAAACAAATTCAATCAGAGTCCATTTGAGTGCTATTGCAGCATCCCTTAAGCCTCTCAATGGACAACCTATTTCCTCTCATCCTCTTATAGCAAGATTCATGAGAGGCCTTCTTTTAACTAAACCTCCCATTAGACCACCTCCAGTGGCCTGGGACTTGAATCTGGTTCTTGGCCAGCTTATGAAGCCACCCTTTGAACCCTTAGCCACTACCTCCTTAAAATTCCTTTCCTGGAAGGTTATTTTTCTCATTGCAGTCACCTCAGCTCGCCGTATCAGTGAGTTGCAAGCTTTAGTGGCTAATCCTCCTTATACAAGGTTCCATCATGACAAGGCAGTCCTCAGAACTAATCCACACTTTATGCCTAAAGTGGTCTCACCTTTTCATCTGAACCAGGAGGTGTTTTTACCTGTCTTTTTTCCAGGACCTCATGTATCAAGTGCAGAGAGGAATCTTCATACCCTGGATTGTAAAAGAGCACTTGCTTTCTACTTAGACAGGACACAGCAACATAGAAAGTCCTCTCAACTTTTTGTTGCTTTTGATCCTTCTCATTTAGGACTTCCAGTCTCTAAGAGAACTCTGTCCAATTGGATTGCTCAGTGTATTTCCTTTGCCTACCAAAGTAAGAACCTTTCTCTGTGAGGGCCATGGCAACCTCTATGGCTCATCTAAATTCTGTGTCCATCGACCAAATCTGTCGAGCGGCCACCTGGGCATCGGTTCATACCTTCACAGCCCATTACTGCTTGGACAAGGACTCCCGCCGGGATGCCTTGTTTGGTCAGGCTGTTCTCAAACACCTGTTCCATACCTAATCAACTCCTACCCTCCATCCCTGAACTGGATGCCTGAGATTCATGGGTAAAGGTAGAGCCCTTCCCAGGGACTCACAATCTGGGTGATCTCCCAGGCATCTCTAGCTGGGGAGTCCCCATATGTGAAGACTCATTCCTGCTTGTTCCTGGAGATAGCACAGTTACTTTCCTGTAACAGGTGATCTCTGGGAACAGCAGGAATAAGTCTTCACAACCCACCCACCTCCCCTAGGAGTTGTATCTCTCTATCTATCTTTCCTTTCCTCTCTCTCTCTCTTTGTCTCAGCTTTAAAACTCGAACTGGAGAGAGGCGGTTAGGAAAGGCGGGAAGGCAGCGCGCAGGCGCTGTGGGATGCTCCCAAAAGCTTTCTTTCAGGACGCTGGGGAGCGTTCCCGCGCAGGCTCCGTCGGTACCGACGATACCCATATGTGAAGACTTATTCCTGCTGTTCCCAGAGATCACCTGTTACAGGTAAGTAACTGTGCTTTATCTGTTTCTTTGCCAAGTGAAGCTGGCTATAGTCAGACTTTATTGTGCTTGCCATACAAGTCACTGATGTCATTGCTGAAGTAGGTACATCCCAGACATGCTGAAGTACCATGGATTGGTATAAAGCACTGACTCCATAGGAGAAAGCTGAACATTCTATAGTTCAGGGTGTCAAACTGCAATACTGGAAGTTTGCAAACCAAGTTTTCAGGCTATCCATAATAAATTATTGAGTGAGGTTTGCATGGATTGCCTTCATTGTATGCAGATATATTTATGCATATTCATTAGAGAGATCATGAAAAGGAGACTGGTTTGTAGCCCTCCAGGATTGCAGTTCGACACAGCTGCTGTCGTTTAACAGCTTGAACACTTTGCTGCCATATCTGGACTGAAAGGAATGTTTGTTTTCTAGGAAAAGCAAGAGGAGGAACTACTGACTACTCTACCTCTGCCTACACCGTCCTCCATCCAAGCCATTGTCACTGCCATTGATAAGGTAGTGCAGGAGTTTGGCTTAGACCATGAAGATGTTGAGAAAAGACTTCAAATTGAAAAATCCATGGAAAATTTGATACATCAGAAGCTACCAGGTAATAGCAATGGTGCATTTTGCTGTGCCACTATATGAAGAGCACCTTATTTTATTTTATTTAGTTAGCAACTTCTTTATACCGCTAAATTTACTAGTCATAGTGGTTTTCAATTAACACAGTTGTTAAAACGGTTTACATGGAACTGTGGCGTGTAAAAAACAGAATGGGTAGAATAAGTGGACGGTTATAAAAACAAGATTATATAATCTGTATTAACCATCAATTCCCTCCCTCATTATTCTTGTCTAGTTCTTACGTGTAGTTAAGGGGACTTGATAGGCGCTGGCCTCTGATCCATCTTGTTAATCCAGGTCCGAATACAACTTGGCAGATGTGTGTGAAATCCCAACCTATACCTGGCACTTCAGTGCAGAGCAGCCCCTGTCTGGACTACTACGCTTCTCCCACATCCCAGCTGCAGAACCAATAATGCCATGGACATGCTCATTTAGAAAAATCTATCTCCAGGAACAAGCAGAAATGTAGTCTTCACATATGGATATTGTTGGTACCGACGGAGCCTGCGCCGGAACGCTCCCCATCGTCCAATAGGAACGCTTTTGGGAGCATCCCTCAGCACATGCGTGCTGCCTTCCCGCCTTTCCAACTGTCCCTCTTCAGTTTTTTGTTTTCCGCAGAACCGACAGGACACATACCCTGTCACCGCAGAAAATTTCTTCTTTAATCTTGTTTTCTTGTGGTCGCGTTTGCCTCCACATAACGCCTACCGGTACCGCCGGTTCTTTTTTTCTCTTCTTAAAAAAAAAAAATCTGAATTGTTTCTCTTCAGAAACTTTTCTTTTTCGGTGCTAGGCGACATTTTGGGCACTAGGCCCCATTTTTCCTTAAAGATAGAAAAACCAGCTAGTGGTTTAAAAAAAAAAATGCACTAAGTGTGGCGTTACCATTTCCATCACCGACACCCATGATTGGTGTCTTAAATGTTTAGGCTCTGACCATTCTTCATTTGAGTGTCTCTTATATGGGAATAACTAAAAGAGGAAGGCAGAACCGGTCTGCAAAGCTCGGTACCCTCTTTTCTTCGGATGCCAAGTCCATTGCATCGACGTCTTCAAGAGCCTCTTCTTCCTCCCATGGATCTCAGTTAACTAAACATAAAAGCCAGTCCTCAAAGGGTAGCTCTCCTGCAAAGCATCGAGAGGCCATTGGCATTGCCTTTGAGGGAACCACATCGGCAAAACAGCCCCGGCGGGAGGCTTCGGCCTCCAAAGCATCAACGGGGTTCCAGGATGTTCTTGAGGCCTCGGCCTTGACAGAACTACTGGTGCCATGTTCAGGGGTCCTGGCCGTCTTCACTGGTACCGACACCCAGGCATCGGCAGCGTCGATAGACTAGAGATTCCTTGCTATCGAACGCAGTATTGCAGCTCTCCTTACAGCTGTGGTACCGTTGACACCGATGGTTCAACGGGCACCGACGCCGGTACGAGCACAGATACCGGTACCGGCCCCAGTGGGAATTCTTCCCATGCTGTCTTTGCCTGGCATCGAAAGATCGGTACCGGATCAACTCGGTACTGACTTTGATCGATACCGGGATCGTGCCTTACATGAACATCGTGATCAGAGATACTTCGAATCCTCCGATTCCGATAACTCTAATTCTGCCGGTACCAGAGTTTTTCTCCCCGAAGACACTTCTCCCCAACGCAGAATGTCGCCTCCTGAGGAGATGTCTTTTCAGGATTTTATTTGTGATGTTGCCAAAGGCCTTTCAATCATGGTAGCTCCTGAAAAGGAACTTAGAGCGAAGGAATTGGAAATTCTCCAGGACCAAGCAGGAAGTCAGTCCTAACATATGGGTGACATCGACGTCGATGGAGCCCTTGCGGAGCATTTCCCCAGCTTTCTATGAAAGCCTTTGGGAATACTGCACGCATGCGCGGTCCCCTTCCCGCCTAAAGGTACCATCTTGCTCAGTCTCTCGTTTTCTGTGAAGCCCACCGGACGTGAGTCCTAGTCATCCTGGAAAATTATTTGATTTTTTGCGATTCTTCGCTATTTTTCTTCTCCGGTTCGACGCCGGTTCCCCTCCCGCCGGGTTCGGTACACCGGTATCGAGCCGATCTTCTTTTTTCGGTTTTTGCCCTTATGGCTGGCGTTCGCGCCCTTTTTTCTTTTTCCCTGGAAGGCCAGTCCTTTGACCTCGCGGGTACTCTTTTTTTTCCCCCCGATGGCTTCCAGCGGTTTTAAGAAGTGTGATCGGTGCAAGAAGCTGTCGTCTCTCACCGACACACACGACTGCTGCCTTCGGTGCCTCGGCCCTGATCACGACCCTAAGACGTGTGGACCATGTGGGAAAATGTCTTCCAAGGCACTGCGAAGTCGTCAGCACCAAAATGAAAGGCTTTTTTCTGACTCGGCCTCCGGCCGGGCCCGGACCTCGTCTGAGGCCTCGACATCTCGGGAATTGGATCCCGAGCACCGTCGTGGCTCCTTGGACAGGGGGTCCCCCGACCTGGAACGCAAGAGGAAGAAGCGGCTCGTGAGGGCGTCGTCGGAAGAGGTCCCTGGCTCCTCGAGAGCTAGGTCTCAGACCCCCGACTGTCACCCCGGGCCCGTGGAACAGGAGAAGCCTTCCAAAGTCCTTCGACTGGAGCCGGAGTCTGCTGGACACGTAAGCCCTGTAGTCCTCATGGACTCTCCTCCCAGGGAGCCGACTCTGGCCCGGCACTGCCGGGGCCCGAGTCGGGAGCTGCTGAGTCTCCTGAGCTGGGTCTCAGGTTGACAGCCTTGGAGAGCAGACTGTCTGCCTTCATGGAACAGCAGCGGGCCTGATGGCCAGCCTGTCTGGCGCATCTGCCCCGACCACCGGGACATCGACATCGAAGTCGACCCCGGAGACCGAGCCGATACGCGAGGCCATGAAGGCTTGAGGTTGACCTCGGTCGCGGTCTCCCTCGACCTCCCATTTGGGACCGAGGGCTTCGACGCCGGTGCCTTCGCCGTCGGGGCGGGTGCTTGCAGGCCCCGCGAGGTCGGACCCCAATTCCTCATCGGACGAGTCCGCATGGGAGACGGAGGACGAGGAGTCTCCCGACACCTTCAAGACTCGGTGCATCCTATCGGACTCACCGCAGTCTGAACCCTGGAGTAGTTCTCCGGAGGATACCCGGTTCTCTGAGTTCGTCCGGGATATGGCCACTTCGTTGGCTATCCCTGCAGACCCTGAGGAGGAGCCTCGAGCCGAGGAGCTCGAGGCCCTGCAGTACGACTCTCCTCTGAAAGAGGCCTATCTCCAGGAACAAGCAGGAATGGGTCTTCACATATGGGTACGTTGGTACCGACGGAGCCTGCGCGGGAATGCTCCCCAGCGTCCAATCAGAAAGCTTTTGGGAGCATCCCTCAGCGCCTGCGTGCTGCCTTCCCGCCTTTCCAACTGTCTCTCCTCAGTTTTCGTTTTTCCACGGAGCCGGCAGGACGTCCTCCTGTCACCGCAGAAAATTCTTCTTTACTTCTTTGTTTTCTTGTGGTCGCGGCAGTCTCCCCGACTCCACCGGTACCGCCGGTGTTTCTTTTTTCTTTTTCTGAAATTCAGGGAATATTTTCCCTCAGTTTTTTGTCTTAAATCTTTTTAGGCCTTCTAGGCCTGTCCATGTCCCTCATGGAACCGCCAGCCTCTTTCTCTAAGATATGTTTAAGCTGTGGCGGTACAGCTTTATTTTTAGACTCCAAAAACTGGTGTCTAACCTGTTTGGGTCCTGACCGTTTTCCTCCGGAGCCCTCGGCCACAGTATTGTGAGAAGAGATTTTCAACATCGAGTTTCCCTCGATACCAGGTTCCCTTCCAGTGTCAGGGCACCGACCGTTTCTTCTTCTACACAGGATCAGGTAACCCTCAAACAGTCTGTTAAGACTAGCCAACCCTCGAGTGGTAGGTCTCATGCACAGCATGAAGACGACTCCGGCCTTGCCCTCGAGGGTCCATTGGCTTCAAAACCCCGGCAGGAGTCTTCGGCCTCTAAAGCCTATGAGGGGTTTCAGGTTGTTCATGGGGCTCACCCCTCACAGAACATACCTGAGCCATGCTCGGTGGTGGCATCCGCTTCGAGCGGTACCGATACCCCGGCATCGGCACTGGTGTTGGACGTTACACTCCTCACCAGGGATCGTCATCTGGCTTTCTCGGTACCTTCGGGACCAGTGGATACGCTCCAGATTGACTTTCCAGTATCGGCATCAACGCCGATACTACCACCGACGTCGGTACCCTCTAGACATGCATCGATAGACTCGCTTCCTTCGATGCCGAGTCTGGAATCGATCTCTAGTCTGGAATACTGGGTACCGACACGTCTCGGTACCGATAATTACCGGTACCGGACGCTCGGTACCAAGGGGGATTACCAAAGGCGTTCGGTTACCTCGGTACCGATTGAGCTGCCACCGATGACTGCTCCGATGTCGGTGTCGCCTTCGATTCCGACAGTGCTACCGGTACCGGTATCGGTATCGGTACCGGTATCCGCAGTAGCATCGGGGCCAGCTCCTTCCATGTTTCTTTCACCAGGGTCGCTCCTTTCTATACCAAGTTTGGAGTCGATACCTGGCATGGACGATGCAGTACTGACTGTCACAGGTCCTGACCTCCAGTTCCAGCATCCATCCCTTAAGGATCCTTTTTTGCACCGTGCAGGATCTTATATTCCTATATACTCAAGTAGATCCTCCGGTGCCCAGGCTAGTTCTTCAGGTCTAGCCTGTCCAGGGACCACTGTTCCCTCTAAGCTGTGCGCATGTGCGCGCGCACACACCTCGCCAAGCGAGCGCACATACTTTACAACAGAGCGCACAAAAATTACGGTTCTGATTCTGATAGAAAACAACACAGACGTCTTAAAATTTAAAAGTTGTGATTGTAATTACTAGAAATTTTCCGCTTCATTTAGTAATCGTCTATTTTAATTTAATTTGATTAAAATCAATGTGGTGTTCATACTGTATTCTGACATGTAGTCAAATTTTAAAGTATATAACTCCGAGTGTCGTTATGTGGCGCACAAAAATTTTTAACCTTCTTTCAAAAGCTGCACAGCTGATATTTTATGCGCACACAGCCTACAGAAAATTAGAGGGAACATTGCCAGGGACGGTTCTCTTTGGAGATCCTTCTTTTCAGAATTTCCTCCTGGATATGGCAAGATCTCTTGCTATTCCTATCCCTGGCCATGATCCTACACAAGGCTCTGTTTCTACTGAAGAAAAGGAAAACATAATGCTTCCTTTACATCATTCCTTGCAGGATTTATTTATTTATTTTATTTAGTATACATTTGTATACCGCTACTTCCAGCGATCAGCAGCGGTTTGATTACAGATTGGAAATTGTCAAATCATGACAGGAAATTTTTGAGGTATAAACACATTGATTAGACAGGAAAGCACAGCACACAGAGAACATGGGCTATGGAGGGTTAAGTGGCTTGCCCAAGACCACAAGGAGCACCTGTGGGACTAGAAACCCCAGTCCTTCCGGCCCAAGGTTGCTGTCCTCTAGTGGGATTTGAACCCCCGACCTTCCGGCCCGAAGTACCTTGCCCCAACCACTAGGCCACTCCTCCACTCCACTCCTGGTGAGGATCTTCTTCTAAGAATGTGGGAAGCACCTTTAAAGGTACCCTCACCTTCTAGAGCAACTGATCTTCTGTATCAGGTGCCCCCCTCTCCAGGGTTTCAAAAGACTCAACTTCCCCATCATTCCGTTGTGGTGGAATCAGCAATGAGGAAGGTGAAAAGTAAGAAGAAGCACTCTTCTTACCCACCAGGTCGTGAGTCTAGGACACTAGATGCCTTTGGACGTCAAACCTTCCAGACATCCATGCTGTCAGCAAGGATTCTCTCATATATTTTTTATGAGTCTATCTCTTCAGGAGGTCACAAAGAAATTATATCTTTTGACTCCTTTTCTTTCAGAGCCCAAGACTGCAGACTATTCCTTACTACTTAGTCATATTCAAAGTATCTCTTGGTTTCTTACTCGTGCTTCCCTAGACTCTTTTGAGTCTGTTAGCAGAACTTCTGCTATAGCCATAGGGGCACGACGTAGAGCCTGGCTCCAAGCTTCAGACTAAACAAATGGGCACAACAAAGACTAGGTAATACTCCTTGCACTGGAGAAAATCTCTTCAATAAGGAGTCTTTACATCAGGTTGCTCAGTGGTCCACTGACTTCCCTGTTTCTGAAGGCTATCCTAAGCCTTCTCCTTCCCCAGTAGGTAGGAAATGCCCTACCAAACCTTCTTTCCCTAGGAGGAGAAGGTTTTACTCTTCTCCTGCCCATCATACAGATGTTCCCAAGCAGAGGAAACATCGCCCTGGTCTGAAGAATACAAACTCTTGCCAGGCTAAACAAACCCAGCAACCATAGGGTTCTGATTAATCTGTTTTCTGCCTCTTGGAGTTTACAACCTACAGTTGACTTCTTCTCAGCAGAAGTTTTTCACTGTTTTTCATTCAAAACTCTACACATGGATTCCTTTCCTCAGGACATCCAGTTGCTCCTAGGTATGCTGAGCTGTCAGGATATTCATGTCTATGGGTCACAGGTTTCTCCTCTTCTTCCTGCCAAGAAGAGAGGTTTAACAACTATCCCATGATAGTTTTCTGTACCAACATGAATTTTTTCCTTCCACAGACTTACCATATGGTAAGACACCCTTCAGCTCCTGTTTCTCTACCCTCTTATCCAGTGTTGCCCCTGTAAGAGTGATACCATACCACTGGAGGGCTGCTTTAGCCTTTCTAGTCTTTCTTTCCATTCCAGTGTGGAGTTTTTTCTCTTGAGTAAACTCCCTCCTTTTGCCTGGGCAGCTCATCAGACAGGGACAGGAATTTCTTCTCTTGTTCTGTCTGTTCTTTCTGTTTTACACAGAAAGATTCTCTCTGCTGTCTTATTCAGCAGCTGCACATGCAGGAGTTCCAGTGATTGGACTACTGGTACTTTCCACAAGTTTCCAGTCTTGTCCTCCACTACTTTCTGTCTGGCCTTAGTAGTGATTCCAAGACAGTGCATACATCTTTCTTGGATAATCCTTATCATTTCAGGCTTATCACACTATCTTCTATTCTTGCCATCTCTATTTCCTTTGGGTTTGGCAGCATAGTTGATGTGGCTGCTGGTTTTTTCCAACAGCCAGTTCTATCTCCCAATTCTCCTGCATAATGCTCTCTGCAATCCTACAGAGAAGCTTTCCACTATGGGCCCTTGCTAGAGAGCATGGGTTTTTTTCTCTAATGACTATCCTATATGGTTGAAAAAGGCTTCCTGAGTCATTCCCCATGACTGTGAGGGTTCTTCACACCCTACTATCTCCTTTTAAAATAAAGGTCATAAGCCTTCTCTATGTGAAAGTCTAAAGAGTTGTCCAATTCCTACAGGGAATATGCTCTTTTTTCCTTGCAGCTTGTCCTCATGGTATCCTAATCCTTCATGGACAGCACATATTTAACTAAAAAACGCATGATACCCCTTTTTGTCCCTCAAGTGGGTCAACCTGGTATCTCATCCTATGCGTTTTCTGTCCATTTACCATGCTAGAGTTCTACAGGACTCAGGACTTGCTGTTTACAGACTGATATTATCCTCTGTTTTTTCACGCAACCGTCCTGGTTATTTCACTG